>JAPPVO010000019.1:54400816-54450782 GCA_030407325.1 Camellia japonica
TGCACTCAGCACTGCCCTCTTACTCCCGGGTGATCTTAATCGGAACGCCGAGATCAGTGAGTATGAGAACTACTGTCTCATGCTTCAACATTCTGTTCAGGTAAATGTTCCTACTTGGAACTTTTTTTCTTTTCTTTTCTGTTTCTTACTTAGAATATTTTCTAACACTTGTTTTTTTTTTTTATTTTTTTGGCCATCCAGCATGCCCACTCCTTTTCTATTCAGTCGTTTGAAAACGGGAGAGGCTTACCGAGGCTAAGAGGGAGGTACAAGGCCTTAAAAAGTCCAATAAAGGTCTTGAAGCAAAAATGAAGAAATTGGAAGACCAAGCCGAGGCTGCTACAAAAGCCCAATCTTCTGCCGAGGAGAAGGTCGGCGCTGCTGAGGCTATAAACAAAGTTCTTCAGGCCCAGTTGAAGGAAGCTGAGGATAGGAGGGCCCAGGCCGAGAAGGAGCTTCAAGAAGCCCTGGCCACGAAAAAGGCCGAAATCGAAGAGGCCGATGAAAAGGCCTATGCTCAAGGCATGGCCGATGTCGCTGAGGACTATAAGCTTCAAGTCAGGCAGGCATGCAACAGGGGCTTCTCCCTTGGTTGGATGGCCGTTCTGAAGAAACTTGACACCCCCAGATGACTCGCCATTGCGCAAAGCTGATGCTATTCCTCTGCCATTCCCTCCTCCTCCACCTCCAAGTCAAACTGAAGACGAGGATGAATCCGAGCCTGAAGCCGAGGAGGAGGATAAGGATGATGATAATGCGCTAGTAAGGAAGCCCAAGGATGCCAATGAGACCAAGTCTCTCCTCAGGCTGATCAAGTCCTGGACTTAACCCAAGATGAGGATCTTGAGGAGGTGCCCAAGGAAGCTGATCCGGGGCATTTATCATCCGACCTTCTTCTGGCTGAGAAGAGTCTAGATAGGACGCTTGCTGAGATTGACGCCGAAGTGGCTGCGAAAAGGCTGCCGAAGTAGTTTCGCAAGAATCTACCGAGGTAGTTCCCAAGAATCGCTAAGTCCAGACCCAGATTGCTCCTGCAGAATCATAGTTTTGATGCTTTTTCTTTTTCTGTCTTTTGTACTTCTTGTACGTTTTTGTTTTCAGAACAATGTAAACTCTGTTTATGGCCGATGTGCCTTTTTCCATTCTAATGCTAGATACAATTTTCCTTCTGCTGAGTGTTTGTACTTTTGTATTCTTTATGACTGCTTCTGTATAATTCTATACTTAGAATATTTTGCTAGTCTCTCCTCCTTTGTACAATCTCCTTGGGAAAAAATACCTCGGGTATGTTTACCCGAAGATTTATCTCGGCAAGAACCTGTAAATTTTCCATAGATTTCAACAAGTATAAAGCAATTAACAATTATATATCGGCTTTAACTTTAACTTGTAAATTGCTACAAAATTTCAACAAGTAAAGATAAGAATTTATCTCGCTTAACTTTAACTTGTAAATTGCTACAAATTTCAACAAGTAAAGATAAGGAATTTATCTCAGCTTAACTTTAACTTGTAAATTGCTACAAATTTCAACAAGTATAGGTAAGGAATTTAAATCTCAGCTTAAATTCGGTTAAGCTTTATCTCAGATTAACCACGGTTAAACATAATCTTGGCTTAACCTCGGCTAAGCTTTCTGTCTTCTCTCTGCCCCAATGTGAACCTAAGTTCCACTTGGGTTCTCATTATTCAAAAAACAACATTATGCATAGTTTCATAAGTTCTGGAAAATTCTGCTAAGATTTTTTGATCATATCGGCAAAAAATCAAACAGACATCTAATGATAGAAAAACTTTAAATTACAAGTGTTCCATGGTCTAGGCAATGCTTTGCCTTCACTATCTCGAGCCGATATGCCCCATTTCCTAACACCGAAGTAATTCTGTAGGGACCTTCCCAGTTTGGGCCAAGCTTGCCCTCTCTGGGATCCTTCTATTGCCGACGACTTTTCTCAAGACTAGGTCGTTGACTTGAAAATCCCTTGGATTGACCTTCTTGTTGTAAGCTTTGGCAAGCTGTTGCTGGTATGCTGCAAGCTGGATTGCAGCTTTCTCTCTTCTTTCTTTCTAGTAGATCCAGATCTCGGGCTAAGAGCACATCATTAGTCCCGTTCTCAACTCCCTGGGTTCTGATTCCTGGGATGCCGATCTCCAATGGAATGACTGCTTCTGTGCCATAAGCCATGGCAAAGGGGGATTCCCTGTTGATCTTCTCGGCGTAGTGCGATATGCCCAGAGCACATTGGGCAATTCGTCTACCCACTTTCTTTTGCTGCCTGCAGCCTCTTCTTTTCCCATCCAGAATTACTTTGTTGGATGCTTCTGCTTGCCCATTACTTTGGGGAAAACTTGGTGTTGAAAAGTAATTCTTTATCTTGAACTTTGCACAAAAATTCTTGATGAGTTTGCTGTCAAACTGTGTTCCGTTGTCGCAACTATTGCTCTTGGAATCCCAAATCTGGTGATGATGTTTCTCCAGATGAAGTTCTTCACATCCACATCTCGGATTTTGGCAAGAGGCTCTGCTTCTATCCACTTTGTGAAGTAGTCTGTTGCTACCAGTAGGTACTTCCGCTGCCCAGTTGCTTGGGGCAATTGTCCAACGAGATCCATGCCCCATTGGGCAAATGGCCAAGGGCTGGAAACCGGGTTCAGGTCAGCAGCTGGCTGATGTATCAAAGGTGCAAACCTCTGGCATTGTTCACACTTCTTCACATAGGCCTCTGAATCTTTTTGCATATAGGGCCACCAATACCCCTGGGTAATGGCCCTGTGAGCTAATGATCTGCCCCCTGCGTGGCTTCCACAAACTCCTTCATGAATTTCATATAAAAGTCTTCAACCTGAAGAGGGTGTACACACCTTAAAAGAGGTCCAGTGAAGGATCTTCTGTAGAGATGTCCTTCTGCTGTCAGACTGAATCTTGCCGACTTCAATCTGACCTTGTGTGCCTCCTTTCGTTCTTCTGGCAGCTTTCCCTCTTTCAGGAATGCAACAATTGCATCCATCCAGCTTGGTCCCATGTCCACACATAATGCCTCTTGCATTGTGTTCGGTGGCTCTATGCTCGGGCCCGATAGGTAATCGATCATTATTGTCCTCGTCTTTCCGGTTTGCATTGAACTTGCTAAATTGGCCAACGCGTCGGCGTGGCTGTTATCATCTCGGCTAACTTGAAGAAGTCGGCAGTTTTCAAACAAGGCTGCCAGCCTGATGACTTCTTTTGCGTATGCCGACATCCTTTCATCTCGGGCTGCAAACTCTCCTGTAGTTTGATTCACTATAAGTTGTGAATCACAAAAAACTATTACCTCATCTGCTTCTGCTGCTACTGCCAGCTTCAGTCCAGCAATCAATGCTTCATATTCCGCCTCATTGTTCGAGGCTTTGAACCCCAGTCGAATGGACTGCTCCAATATCTCTCCGTCGGGGGATATCAACACTACTCCTGCCCCTGCCCCCTGCCGGTTTGAGCTCCCATCAACAAAAAGTTGAAAGGAGTCGCCGATGTAAATGCTGCAGGGTCTGAGTTTTTCCTTCCTTGGTTCTTTAGCCTTTGGCTGGGCTTCTCCTTCCTTGTTTGGACATCCTTTATCTCGGCTCAACGGAGCCCGATGTTCGATGTATTCTGGCGAGAACTCGGCCACGAAGTCGGCCAAGACTTGGCCCTTAATTGCTGTTCTCGGCCTGAACTCCAGGTCATATTGGCCCAATTACGGCCCATCTTGCTATTCTCCCAGTTAAATCTCCTTGTTGCAACAAGGATTTCAATGGGTGCTCTGTTAGTACCACAATCTTGTGAGCCTGAAAGTAATGGTTTAGCTTCTTTGAAGCCATTACCAAGGCCAGCATTAATTTCTCCAGTGGTAGATACCTTGTTTCTGCATCAGCCAAGGTTTTACTGACATAGTAAACAGCCTTCTGCTCTCCCTTTCTTCTCGGATTATCACAGCACTTACTGCGTGCTCCGAAACTGCTAAGTATAAAACAGTTCCTCCCCAGGTTCAGGTGTTGAGAGGACTGGAGCCGTGGTAAGATATTTCTTTAGGTCGGCCAAAGCGGCCTCACATTCCTCAGTCCATAGAAAATCCGTGGCCTTTTTCACCAGATTGAAAAAAGGTTTACATTTGTCCGAACTTCGGCTTATGAACCTGTTTAGGGCTGCGGCCCTTCCAGTAAGCATCTGAACCTGTTTCGCCGATGTCGGACTCTGTAATTCCAGGATGGCCTTGATCTGATCTGGGCTGGCTTCAATGCCCCTTCTAGTCACTAAGTATCCCAAGAACTTACCGGATCCGACTCCAAACGCGCACTTCGATGCGTTGAGTCGGAGCCGATATGTTTTGAGTATGTCAAAGACCTCTCTTAGGTCAGCAAGATGATCCTTTGGTTCCTTGGTCTTCACGACCATGTCATCGATGTAGACTTCTACTGTTCGGCCAATCAAGTGTTTGAACATCTTGGTTACCAGCCTTTGGTAAGTTGCTCCTGCGTTTTTCAACCCAAAAGGCATAACTCTGTAACAATACAGTCCTTTTGGGGTGATAAACGCTGTCTTCTCCTCATCCGGGGGGTACATGGCTATCTGGTGATACCCCCTATAAGCATCCAAGAAGCTCATCCTTCCATGTCCAGATGTGGCGTCCACCAACTGGTCGATCTTTGGTAGAGGAAAGCTGTCTTTGGGACAAGCTTTGTTCAAGTTTGTAAAATCTACGCAGACCCTCCACTTGCCATTCTTCTTCTTCACTACCACGGTGTTTGACAGCCATGTCGGGTAATTGGCTTCTCTGATGGCCCTGGCCTCCAGAAGTCTGTCTACTTCCTCCTCCACTGCTTCGACGTGCATCAACGTCGGTCTTCTGGCCCGTTGTATTACAGGTTTGGCCGACCTATCAACGTTGAGTCTGTGACATGTGACCTCGGGGTCAATGCCAGGCATTTCATAAGGTGTCCAGGCGAACACTTCAATATTTTTTCTCAAAAAGGCTTCCAGCTCTCTTTCCTCTTCTTCGGCTAATCCTGTGCCGAGAAGAAAGAAGCGTTCCTCATCGCCCTCCTGGACGAGGATTTTCTTCAGTGCTTCTTCACTTTTCTCGGCCGGCTCCTTGCCGACATCGTCTAGGACCTTCATGTCCTCTTCTTCAACTTCTGCCTTCCTTGTTCTGAATGCTGCAGGTTAATTTCATTGCTGCCATGGAGCAATTTTTTGCCTGCAACTGATCTCCTCTTACTTCCTCAATCCCATGTTCTGTTGGGAATCGTAGCAATTGATGCAATGTTGAGGGAACTGCCCCCATTGCATGCAACCACGGCCTCCCTAAGATAATTTTGTAAGGTGAGGGCGTGTTAATCACAATGAATTCTGTCTTGATCTTTTTCGTGCCGGCCTGTATCTCCAAGCTTGTTGCACCTAATGGCCATGTCGGCGTTCCATTGAAGCCGACCATCGGGCCGTTTGACTGCTCCATGTCGTCAGGGTGAAGGCCTAGTTCCTTGTAACATCTGACATACATGATGTCGCAGGAGCTGCCTTGATCAATCAAGATGCGTTTCACTTGGCACTCCCCAACCTGGAGGGATACTACCAAGGCATCATTGTGCGGGTGCTGGACCATATCTAGGTCGGCTTCTGTGAAGGCTATCATTGGTCCTTGGCACTCTTCAGGCCGAGGTCTTTTCAATCCGACCTGGTTGACGTGCTGTAGGTGTTTTACCTCTCTGTTTCCCCTCGTATGTCGTTTTCGTTCACCTTTGAGTGGATCACATTAACCACCCGAGGTCCGCCTGCCTGTGGTTGCTGTGCTGGGGGAGGCGGCTGCTGGTGCTTGAGGCAATCGTGCCTGTTCTTCCCTTGTTTTGGCCTCATCCACAAGGTCTCTCAGATGGCCTTGCCTTACAAGATCTTCTAAATGTGCTTTAAGGGCTCTGCAACCCTGAGTTGGGTGCCCCTCCTCATTGTGGTAAGCACAACGCCTACCAAGGTTTCTGCCCATAAATTCTCCTGGTGCCCTTGCTGGCGTTCTGAAGTAGGGCTGATTTCGAATTTGGTCAAGGACTTTGTGGACCGGAATTCGGAACACCGTTGTCACTGCCTGCTTAGCCCTCAAATCTGTCTCTTGTTTGTTGGGTCCATTGTTACCTCGGCCTCGCTTCGGCGAGCCGTTGCCTTTTCTGGCTTTGTCTCCTTATTCCCCGATGTATCTTCCTCGGCTCTGGCATACTTCTCGATTCTCGCCATGAGCTCTTCCATGCTCTTTGGCAGTGTCTTTTGCCAAAGACTTCCGCAGTGGACAGTCATCTTCAGGCCGTTCTTGAAAGACACGACCGCCACCTCCTGGTTGCATTCAGGTATTCGATTGAACACTTCGTAGTACCTTTTTGCATAGGCCCTAAGGCTTTCATCTTTGCCGATCTTTAAAGCCATCAATGCATCCACCCTCAATGGCTGCAGTTTGTTTGTTATGAACCTGGCCACAAACATCTCGGCCAGGCCTTCCCAAGTCTTCACACTCCCCTTTGGTAATTTGTGGAACCAATCTGATGCAATCTCCCCGAAGGATGAAGGGAACACTTTGCAGAGCAACGGCTCGTTCCCACTATATAATGCCATTGAATTAAAAAATAATCCAACATGGAAGTTAGGGTCTGACTTACCATCATATATTTGGAACCTCGGCATACTGAATCTTTTCGGCGCGGCGAATTTGTCCAATTCCACCGAGAATGGTGTCCTCGGTTTATCCGGGGAGGTTACTTCGACTTCGGCATTTTCTCGCTTCCTCTTGAGGTAATCTCTCAAGTCTTCTTTACTTCTCCCTGCAGCCCGGCTATCTTTGGACTTCAGCCTTTTCGGCGCACTACTCCCGGCCTCATGGTGGCTCCTTTTCGACCCTTCCCCGTTGGATGCATCGAAACACAATACCTGCTCCTGAACATGACGATGTTCTTTGGGGTCTGCCTCCTTCGCGTGATGTGTCCTTCGGGACTCTTCTCTTCTCGGCTCTTCTCGGCCGACTTCCCCGGAAGGTCGGTGAGAGTGCCTTCCACTTTTCGTGTGCTGAGGGGCTTCGGGGATTTCTTTCTGCCCCTTCTTCTGGGCGTTTGCTGCTGGCATTGGCGTGTCCTGTAGCGGGTATGGCGGCTGCATGACATTATTTTGCATCATGAAGTTGACGACCGATTGAATGTCTGCCAACTTGTTAGCCATCTCCTTTACTTCTTCATCCCTCCTCAGACATCTGTCTTTCCAGACCTGGAGGTTGTCTTCGTTATAATATCTGCCCTAGTCCGCTTTCTTTGATGTGTCGCCATCTTGGCCGACGCCTTTCTCTGCGTGATTCTGATCACGAGTTTCTTCGTTGTGGTCACCTCTTTCAGCGTTAGGGTCGACGGGTCTTCCACTCCCAGCAGGAGCGTTGTCCCCAAACTTTTCCTTCTGCGTGTTACTGGCCATCTACTCTTCTTTCGTTTCCCACAGACGGCGCCAAATTGTGTGAGTGATTTTCCGATCACACTGCTGTAGACACCCCATTTTGACCGGCCCTAAGACTTGGGCATTTTTTATTTTGACCACCCTCTCCAAAAATAAATAAATAAAAAAAATCAAATTGACATTTCAAAATTCCAAACCTCACCCATTTTGACTATCACTAATTTTTTGGTAATTTGTAGTGTTTTATAATTTTATGTGTGTGTATTAAATTAGGTGTGTGCATATCTTTAGTGTGTTTTATAAATGATAACTATTTTTAAAAACAAAACAAAAGAAAAAAAATATATATATATATAATAATAAAACAAAAAATAAAAAATAGAAATAAAAAAATAAAAAAATAAAAACAAAATGGGGCGGTGGCTTTTGTTTTTGGCCATATGTTTTCAAATCAAAAAAAAAAAAAAGAGGAGTGGCTTTTGTGAAGTGGGTGTGAGTGGAAAAATTGTGGAGAAGGCACTGAGGGGGTGGGATTAGTTTTAAAAAGAAAGGTGGAGGAAGTGGGGGAAAAAAGGAGGATTACACGGGTTAAAGGGGGGAGCACCACACACACGGTGAGACACACAAACATATCACACTTCATTTCTGCTCCACAATCTATGGCTCGCTCATTCTATCTCTTCTTTTTCCTCCATTAACACACCATCTCTACAACTCCAAACTCATTTTCACAGAGAGAGCTTAGTCTGCATACATATATATAGAGAAAGAGAGAGATAAAAACAGAGGGCAGACACCATGGCTTGACAACACTCAATACACCATGCACACACATGCATAGGAATGGAGAGAGCTCTCTCACCTCTCTCTCTCTCTCTTCCATGGCTACCATCTTCACCATGCATGTAGAGATCCATTTGAGCCACGGCAAGAGAGGAAGATAGACAAGGAAGGACATGGGTTAGAGAGGGGGACTCATGGGAATGAAGAAATACCACATGCATACACTCACATGCACACACTCCGGCAGCACACCCACGGCACACCATGCACGACAACCCACCACCATACACACCCAGGCCCATTCACCACTGAAACATCAACCGGAGCCACCCCACACGGCAGCCACCATCTTCACCAAGCACACAACACCATCACTTAACACCACCCGATCACACCACACCACCCAACCCACCTGGTCTTGCCCTCACATGCACACCTCACCACTGTCATGACACACACCACCACCTTAATCTTCATGCACGCCAACCTACCATGATCAGCACCACACCCACGGCCATCACTGCACTCACACACCCACTCAATCTCTCTCTAGCTGCACACACCCACTGTTATCTCTCCCTCTCCGATTCCATGCATCATCATCCACACAACACATACCCACGGGAGGAGGGACACACACCATCTCTCTCCCTCTTCTCTCTCTAAGACTCTCTCTCTAAGACTCCATACCCATACACACACTCATACGGTTTGAGAGAGGGACACCCATTCATACACCCAACACACCCAACATAACACCACACACACAGGCCACACACATGCACTAGTTCTCTTTCTTCTCTCTAGGAGGCACACACGGGTAAGAAAAGAGGGAGGGAGACCACCAACTTTTCTCTCTCTAGAGACACCCAATTCTCTCTCTCTCTCTCAATTCACAAAACAGCAGCTCCTCCTTTGTTGGTCATCTGCACAATTTTTCTTCTTGGCCTTGTTTGTTGTTGTTTGCAGCTGTTTATGGTTAATGGGATTGGGATGGAAAAACTACACTTGGAAGTGAAGGGCAGGGCAGCCAAGCCAAGTCCATTGGCAGCATAATATCAATCATAGGGATGAATTGATTACATGGGCTGAGGTGTGCAAGTCTGCTGGTTGTTGGAAGATTTTATTTTATTTTATTTTGTTATTTTGAGTGTTTGTGAGGATTTTATTTTTCATCCCTTCTCTCCCTCATTCGGATCTGTAATAATTCCAGTATTGTAATAATTCCCCCACCCCGCTTCTTTCTATCCCATTCTTTTATCGCTTTCCCTAACTGTGTGTATGTATATATCTGACATGCCATGCATATCCATGCTTTACATTTATGTCTCATGCATAAGATTTGGCTAAACTCGCATCTGTATGCTTCAATTGATTATTCCATGATTCTGTGTTTTGAGATGATTCACGTGCCATATTCTAGAAGCCAAATCTTTAGTGCATCTCATGAGTGAATTGCATTAGGATCCTGTATATAAGATCATGCATATTTTACTAACTTTTGTTTTGTAGCTGTTCGAGGACGTCGGTCAATTTGTGAGTTTTTACGCTTTAGCATCTCATTTTGTGTGTGTTTTTCTTACTATGTATTAGCATCCTACCATGAGGCTATTTGCTTAAGTGATAAACTGTTTGAATGCCTGTGGATGAAGGCTTGTTGCCTGAATTGGAATGATTCAATGAATGTACGTTTTAAGCCCACTTTGTAGTGGCAAATTTACAAACTTTAAGCCCACTTGATGGTGGTAAAATCAAACCCTTTTCGAAAAACGAACATGAAGTTGAATTGTTCCAATTTGAGCAAACTAGTCTATACTTGTATGCTTCACATAGTAAATTTTAGGATTTACCTAAATAATCAGAACATGAACATATAAAGAAATAAAAGTCATATCATGGTTTAGTAGAGGCCGATCTTTCGATTGGGTGAGCGGGGGTGCTCATTATTGACCTTCCCCTCTCATACCTAAGGTTCCGAGCCAAGCATCCTTGGTTACGACGAACAGTGGCCTTTGGCACCGAGTCATGGGTTTCCTAATTTCCCAAAATATTAGGTGGCGACTCTGAGTTCTGATGACGCAGTCCATTTTTGACAAAATTGCAATAAAATGGATTTTCAATAAAAGTTGCCAAATCTGGACTCTCATCTACGTTTCACATTGCACTCGTGAAACGTGAGATCAAAGAGATCTCGGGAGTCCGAACTGTTTAACGCGCGCGGGTACCCCCCGGGCATGTTACAGTTTCTGGCGACTCTGCTGGGGATTTATGAAACCTTGACTCGAACTCCATGATATGACTTTTATTTTCAGTTATATGTTTATTGCATTGCATGCATTGGTGCACTTAAAGTTCTTGTGTTGCCCAGATATTGGTGGGAGCACAGGCAAGCTTTTTGTGACACTACACCTATTTTTACGATACTTTAGAGGCCTTGTGTTATAACCTTTTGAGATTTGTCAAAAAGGTAGTTCTGCTATGTAGCCCTGCTATCTAGCTTTGCTATCTAAGGTTCTCAGACTTCGAAGAGAGGCTATTTGACTCTTCTGATTTCCTGGGATCTTTATTGGTTATGACCCAAAGGACTCTTTGGTAACGTCACCTTGACTTCAACCCTTAGAGTAGAGCCAACCTTGTACATATAGTGAGCTATAGAACCTTTCAAATTAGGACAGGATGCTTTCCCATTTCTAGGATGTGTGATACCACTTGTCTGAATAGTGAAACCCTAGATCATTTCAAGCTAGGACAGGATAACCCTACCCTCCATAGGGGTGTTTGTTCTCTTTCCTGCTATGTGTTATGTGCAATGTATTGGATCTATACAGGGGTTCTCAAATTCAAGTGAGTGGTTCAGGCACTTCAGTTTGTGAAGTTCAGTGTGTTTTTAGTGAGGGCATAATTGGAAGTTCCATTTTGTCTCTGTGATTGGGGAGTGACCACCTGTTGATTGCATGAGCTTTATTTTGAATGTTGTCAATGGCCCACACTTTGACTGGCAAATTGAGAATGGTTTTACTTTGAGTTCTGAATTGAGTATTGAGTCTAAGTGTGATTCCACCAAGTTTGTAGAGTTGGGATCAGACTCGAGTCATTCTAGTGAGTCAGAGTCTGTTGATTTCGAGAGTGCTAACCTAGACATTTCTGTCTTGTCTAGGTCTTCTTTGTCATTTTCTTTTGAGTCTGTGTCATTACTGAGTCATAGTCTCTTTTCAATAAACAAAAAAAACATGCCATAGAGTCTGCCTACTTTTCTGTGCCTTTAAATCATTGCATTGACCAAAGTTTTTCAAAACTTTTTTCAAAAACTCTGATAAAAACGAAGAGGAAGAATTTCCTTGGGATTTGCAAATTTTGATCAACTGAGAGGAAGAGAGGTGTGCTAAGCCTTTGATGAATAAAATCATTTTTGTTAATGTGGGTACTGAGAAGGATCCTGGCTTGGTCCAAATTGGTTCTATCTTATCTTCGTGAAAGTACGAGTGATTAGTCACTTTGTGAAAAGATTTCAAAAACTGTTTTTGTGTGGTCCTACGAAGACAGGCCTGGAATTAGTTATACAGCATAGGATCCCTCTTGACTCGAGGTCCGACCTCCTTAGCTCCTTAGCTTTCAAAACCGTGATTTGAAGTATTCCATGATCAATCAAAGTGTAAAGCTTGCATAGCCAAATTGGAAATAGCCCTTGAACTAGGGGCCATGATGTGATTCAAATGGAAACAGCCCTTGAACTAATGTGATTCAAAATGGAGACAACCCTTCAACTAGGGGCAATAAGGGAGAATGTGATTTCGATTTGAAACAGCCCTTGAACTAGGGGCAAAAGTGTGAGGCTTGCATAGTTGAAATGGAGGCAGCCCTTGAACTAGGGGCAATGAGGTACCACCCTTGAGAGGCTCGCTGGGCCGAAAACCCGGAAGGGCGACCCAGGCAAAAGTTAGAGCATAAAAAAAAAAAAAAAAAAAGAAGGAAAAATAAAAATAAAAATGAAAAGCTCGCAAGGTTGAAAACCGAAAGGGCGGCTTTGGCAAAAGTTAGAGCGTAAAAGGAGAGTGTCAATACCCGAGTGAACCTTAGCCAAAACTATGTAGAGCTTGTGATTCAGATTGGAAACAACCCTTGGACTAGGGGCAAGAAGGTCGGATGTGATTTAGATTTGAAGCAACCCTTGAACTAGGGGCAAAAAGTTGGATGTGAGCAAAGAGTTAAAATTGAACCATTTCCCAATGAAGACCGCCCAAAAAACCAAAACCAGAATTTGAGAGGATGAATTGTATTATTGAAGGACAGTCGAGTTTTATCCACTACACTAGAGGCAACACTAGGGGCAAATTCGGACCCAATTAGCCTAGTCCCTACATCATCATATCTACTGGTCAAGTGTAGTAGTTGTTCTTATAGTTGGCTTAGAGATTCCCCAATCAACATGGACAAGTTAAAATGAAAGTAACCCTTGAGAGGCTCGCTGGGCGGAAAACCCGGAAGGGTGACCCAGGCAAAAGGTAGAGCAGAAAAAAAAAAAAGAAAAAAAAAGAAACTCAAAAGAAATAAAAAATGAAATGAACAAAATGAAAATCAAAATGAAAAGAAAAAAAAAAGAAAAATGAAAAGCTCGCAAGGTTGAAAACCCGAAAGGGCGGCTTTGGCAAAAGTTAGAGCACAAAAAGAGAGTGTTAATACCCGAGTGAACCCTCAGCCTGAACTACGATGGCCTGATTCCTATCTTTGCGATACGTAGGTAGCTTCATCTTGAAGTTCGGCCCTAATAATTTTTCAACTCATTCATTTTGTCCATGTTTGATTGGTGTGTCTTTAGTCGACTTGGTTGTCCTATCCGTGTTTGATTGGTGTATCTTCGTTCTGCTCAGTTCAATTGGTTCGATTTAACTTGGTTCAGTTCGGTTCCATTCGGTTTGGCGGTTCGGTTCGGTCCGGTCCAGTTTTGCTCGACTTTATTCGGTTCGGATTGGCTTGGTTCGGTTGGCTCGGTTCGGTTATCACCTTTGATTATCTGGTTTGGGACTATGCACCCCAATGGTTGATTCCATGTTAGTTGAGTAGTGGCCATTTGCAAAAATCGATTTTGATTAATTTGAATGAAGCTGACTAATTTTCCTCGAAAATTGTTCCATTTTTGCAAAACTTGGACCATTCTTTGGATTTGAAAAGGGAAAATTTTCAGTGCTCACAGTTTAGCTTACATGATTTCAAAACAGAAAATGGAATAAGTATGCTAATCCAACTCTCATGTTGATCAAAACATTTTTACAAAAAATCAAAAAAACAAATCAAGGCAATGAATTAGGGGCATAGTTGAGTTAGTGATTCTATCTTCTCCCCCACTCGAGTCAACTCGTCAGTATATATGAGTGTGTATTCATACCGGTCAGTGTATATGAGTGTGTCTTCATGTGAGTGCGTATTCGTACCAGTCAGTGTATTTATACCAGTCAGGGTATTCATACTAGTCAATGTATATCAGTGTGTCTTCGTACCAGTCAGTGTATTTATACCAGTCAGGGTATTCATACCAGTCAGTGTATGTCAGTGTGTATTCATACTAATTAGTGTATTTATACCAGTTAGGGTATTCATACCAGTCAGTGTATAGAAGTGTGTTTGGATTATTTTGGCTTCGTTTTTTTCACGTTGAGTCAGTTTTATTTTTATTCAGGTCAGTATGGATCAATGTCCAATTCAGAGTTCAAAATTCAATCAATTTCAAATTCGATCAAACAAAAGTATTTTCAAACTCAAAGTGATATGCCAGTCACACCATTGATATACAAAATTGAAAATTTTTATTACAGTCAGGGGAGGACATCCCCGATTACAGAGACTCCAAAAAAAAAAAAAAAAAAAAAACCAGAAAATACAAAAAAAAAAGAGAAAAACAGAAAATACAGAAAAAAGAAAAAAGAAAAAAGAAAAAAAAGAGAAACAGAAAATACAAAAAAGAGAAAAAAGAAAAAAGAAAAGAGGATCTTGTTCTTCTTCTTCTTCGCCGGTGCCGGCGACTCGCCGACTTCACTTACTCGGCTCTTCCGTCGCCGAGCTCTTCCGCTTTTTGTCGCTCTTCGAAGGCCCTTCTCCAGTACTTCCGCCAAGAACGACCACTGTGTTTCCGCCGACAGAGTCGGCTCCCCGCCGGCCATCAAAGGCGAGGTACGAAGATTGCCCAAATCGGGCCATAGAGGTGCTATGCCTTTTTAACTCCTTGTTTTCAGCCTTCAGCTTCTTGTTTTCAACCTTCAGGGCACAAATTTCTGCCCGTGCATCTCTGTACATGCACTGGAGTGGGGAGAGTTGGGCGTTGGCCTGGTACACCTCACACGCCTTGTTTTGCAGGCGGTGAGACAGGTTGGTGACCGCCGCCACTGTCTCCATGCAGGACCTCAATGTGTAGTGATTGGCCTCAATATCATTTTGAGTAGCCATCACTTGCTCAACTGTTAGTGTGGGAAGATTAGGTTGAGTAAGAGCAGGGGCCCTTGGCCCAGAGGAGCTTGATGGATCATTAAGATCCGGAAAAAGAGAGAGAGGGCGAGATGCAGCCATGTATAAGAGAAAAGAAGGCAGAAATGGCAGGAAAGAAGAGGGTTACAAAGAACAGAAGAAGAAAAGAAGAAGGAGAAGGAGAGTGATGGAAGAGTGATGGAGAAGAGTGATGAAGGAGAAGCAGAAGAAGAGAAAAGAGATACGGAAGAGAAGAAGAAGACAAGAGAGAAGGACAAAGAGATGGAGAGGGTCGAGGTAGGCTTGCAACCCGAGGGGGCTGCTTTTGTCAGCCAATCGACACAAAAGCAGAGCCCACGTGCCAAACGCGGCAAGAGACGCGGGAGAGTTGTGTATACATATATGTATATATATTTGTATAGCTATGTAATATAGATTTTTGTTTGAACATTTTGGTCATATGAGTGGTTTGGGTTCAGTGGTGTGGCTCAATGGTTGAAGGTTGAAAGCCTGAGTCCGAGGTCAGGGGTTCGAACTCCACATCGAGTCTTTCCTTGTCTTGTTTTTGTTTTGGTTTTCATATATATATATTTTGTCCACCTATATATAGATATATATATATTTGTTTGAATTGTTTCTGTCACCCGAGTGGCTTGGGTTCAATGGTTAGGCCCAGTGGTTGAAGAGTGAGAGGCTGAGCCTGAGGTCAGGGGTTCGAACCCCACATTGAGTGTTTCTTTTGGTCTGTTGTGGTTTTATGTTATAATGTCTTGTATAGTATATATAATATATATTTGTTTGTATATGTTGTCACAAGAGTGGCGCGGCTCAGTGGTTGAGGACTCGGAGGCCGAGCTTGAGGTCAGGGGTTCGAAACCCCGCATTCCATCCATTTTGTGATTTTCCTTTCTTTTTGCGTGTTTTGCATACGTGTGCTGACGTCAGCAAACGGAATATGCTTTCTCAGTAACGGCATCTTCCCACTGCCGCAGCCAAACAGAATATTCCCCACTTGTGTCCGTATATATATCTGTGTATATATCTGTACATGTTTGTGTATAGGTCCATATATGTCTGTGTCGTATATACCTGTATATATACTGTATATGTCTATGTATACATCTGTATATAGCTATCTCTATGTTGTTCATATGTATATCATATATACATGTCTGTGTATATTGTCGTATTTGTATGTATTTTGTCTATACATGGTATATGTATATGGTATTTGGTTCGAACATATAATTCCTTCTTTCATTCTGTGCATCTATCGCACAATAATCTCACTTCATTCACCTACCACACAAATTTCAATTTCAATCACCTAACCTTCCCTCTCTCCGTATAGAAAATACGTTGAGATACGCCTGTTGGTTAGGCCCTTCAATTTCAAACACCCTAACCTTCCCTCTCTCTGTATAAATATACGTTGAGATACGCCTGTTGGTTAGGCCTTCAATTGCCCTGCCTTGGGAACCGCACTGCTTGTGCATCAATTTCAAAAACCCTAACCTTCCCTCTCTCTGTATACAATATACGTTGAGATACGCCTGTTGGTTAGGCCTTCAATTGCCCTGCCTTGGGAACCGCACTGCTTTGTGCATCAATTTCAAAAACCCTAACCTTCCCTCTCTCTGTATACAATATACGTTGAGATATGCCTGTTGGTTAGGCCTTCAATTGCCCTGCCTTGGGAACCGCACTGCTTTGCATCAATTTCAAAAACCCTAACCTTCCCTCTCTCTGTATACAATATACGTTGAGATACGCCTGTTGGTTAGGCCTTCAATTGCCCTGCCTTGGGAACCGCACTGCTTTGTGCATCAATTTCAAAAACCCTAACCTTCCCTCTCTCTGTATACAATATACGTTGAGATACGCCTGTTGGTTAGGCCTTCAATTGCCCTGCCTTGGGAACCACACTGCTTTGTGCATCAATTTCAAAAACCCTAACCTTCCCTCTCTCTGTATACAATATACGTTGAGATACGCCTGTTGGTTAGGCCTTCAATTGCCCTGCCTTGGGAACCGCACTGCTTTGTGCATCAATTTCAAAAACCCTAACCTTCCTCTCTCTGTATACAATATACGTTGAGATACGCCTGTTGGTTAGGCCTTCAATTGCCCTGCCTTGGGAACCGCACTGCTTTGTGCATCAATTTCAAAAACCCTAACCTTCCCTCTCTCTGTATACAATATACGTTGAGATACGCCTGTTGGTTAGGCCTTCAATTGCCCTGCCTTGGGAACCACACTGCTTTGTGCATCAATTTCAAAAACCCTAACCTTCCCTCTCTCTGTATACAATATACGTTGAGATACGCCTGTTGGTTAGGCCTTCAATTGCCCTGCCTTGGGAACCGCACTGCTTTGTGCATCAATTTCAATCACCCTAACCTTCCCTCTCTCCGTATAAAAATACGTTGAGATACGCCTGTTGGTTAGGCCTTCAATTGCCCTGCCTTGGGAACCGCACTGCTTTGTGCATCAATTTCAAAACACCCTAACCTTCCCTCTCTCCGAATAAAAATACGTTGAGATACGCCTGTTGGTTAGGCCTTCAATCGCCCTGCTTTGGGCACCGCACTACTTTGTGCATCAATTTCAATCGCGCTATCTTGCGCATCATCTTGTACACTCTCCCTGGTCTAGGAGACCTTAAATCCTCTAAAGGTGCAATTCCTTTGGTGTTTGTCGTGCCCGAACGACTTCGATCGGTCTGGAATAGTCACCTGGCTGTGTTTGTAATGAGTTCCTAGGAGATCAACTGAGACGGTGGAAACTAGAGTTCGAATGGCGAGGCCTAGAACGCAAAAGGTTCGGGATTTCCGAGACTAAAGCCTGGTTTAAATACCCAGGGGTTTATCCCCGGTTTGAAATCTGTATGGTAGCCCCATAAGTTGAGATAGCTTGTATGCGCCTCAACTCTGGAGACTGAACCAACCTAGTCTGTCACCCTGTTGGAGAATAGGGAAAGTTGCAAACATAGCCATCATTCCATTGCATTGCATTGTATAAATCATGAATTTTCAAACAACCATTGATTTTCTACCTGGTTAAAACCTTCCCTCTCTCTGTATTAAATACATTGAGATATGCCTGTTGGTTACGCCATTGTCAAGCATTCTCCTTGGTTAAAACCTTCCCTCTCTCCGTATGAACTACGTTGAGATATGCCTGTTGGTTACACCATTGTTGTTCCACCTCGGTTAAAAACAGCAGGTGCGCCTGTCTGTTTACACCATCCATTCTCCTCTCGCGTGAGACGCGTTAGGATGTTGATTTCTTTTGGTTGAGGTCTTCCCTCTCTTGCATAATCATGAATTTTCAAGCAAACCGGCTTCGCGAAGCGTGTAAGTCCAACTTTCAAACTGCATTTTGTGTATATCATTTGCATTCTGCCCCTGAACTACGCTGGTTTGATTCCTTGCAAAGGGATACGTAGGCAACCTTCGGGTTCAACCACTTGCATTACATCTGGTTTGTACATACATTGCATTTTGTGTGATTGCCCAAGTCTTACGGCCTTGTCAAAAGGGTTGTCTTCTGGCTTTGACATTCACTCACGTCATTTCATGACTTCGAGCTCTGTCAAAGAGGGGCAACTGTAGACACCCCATTTTGACCGGCCCTAAGACTTTGGCATTTTTTATTTTGACCACCCTCTCCAAAAATAAATAAATAAAAAAAATCAAATTGACATTTCAAAATTCCAAACCTCACCCATTTTGACTATCACTAATTTTTTGGTAATTTGTAGTGTTTTATAATTTTATGTGTGTGTATTAAATTAGGTGTGTGCATATCTTTAGTGTGTTTTATAAATGATAACTATTTTTAAAAACAAAACAAAAGAAAAAAAAAATATATATATATATATATATATATAAATAATAAAACAAAAAAATAAAAATAGAAAATAAAAAAATAAAAAAATAAAAACAAAATGGGGCGGTGGCTTTTGTTTTTGGCCATATGTTTTCAAATCAAAAAAAAAAAAAAAAAAAGAGGAGTGGCTTTTGTGAAGTGGGTGTGAGTGGAAAAATTGTGGAGAAGGCACTGAGGGGGTGGGATTAGTTTTAAAAAGAAAGGTGGAGGAAGTGGGGGAAAAAAGGAGGATTACACGGGTTAAAGGGGGGAGCACCACACACACGGTGAGACACACAAACATATCACACTTCATTTCTGCTCCACAATCTATGGCTCGCTCATTCTATCTCTTCTTTTTCCTCCATTAACACACCATCTCTACAACTCCAAACTCATTTTCACAGAGAGAGCTTAGTCTGCATACATATATATAGAGAGAGAGAGAGATAAAAACAGAGGGCAGACACCATGGCTTGACAACACTCAATACACCATGCACACACATGCATAGGAATGGAGAGAGCTCTCTCACCTCTCTCTCTCTCTCTTCCATGGCTACCATCTTCACCATGCATGTAGAGATCCATTTGAGCCATGGCAAGAGAGGAAGATAGACAAGGAAGGACATGGGTTAGAGAGGGGGGACTCATGGGAATGAAGAAATACCACATGCATACACTCACATGCACACACTCCGGCAGCACACCCACGGCACACCATGTACGACAACCCACCACCATACACACCCAGGCCATTCACCACTGAAACATCAACCGGAGCCACCCCACACGGCAGCCACCATCTTCACCAAGCACACAACACCATCACTTAACACCACCCGATCACACACACCACCCAACCCACCTGGTCTTGCCCTCACATGCACACCTCACCACTGTCATGACACACACCACCACCTTAATCTTCATGCACGCCAACCTACCATGATCAGCACACACCCACGGCCATCACTGCACTCACACACCCACTCAATCTCTCTCTAGCTGCACACACCCACTGTTATCTCTCCCTCTCCGATTCCATGCATCATCATCCACACAACACATACCCACGGGAGGAGGGACACACACCACCTCTCTCCCTCTTCTCTCTCTAAGACTCTCTCTCTAAGACTCCATACCCATACACACACTCATACTGTTTGAGAGAGGGACACCCATTCATACACCCAACACACCCAACATAACACCACACACACAGGCCACACACATGCACTAGTTCTCTTTCTTCTCTCTAGGAGGCACACACGGGTAAGAAAAGAGGGAGGGAGACCACCAACTTTTCTCTCTCTAGAGACACCCAATTCTCTCTCTCTCTCTCTCAATTCACAGAACAGCAGCTCCTCCTTTGTTGGTCATCTGCACAATTTTTCTTCTTGGCCTTGTTTGTTGTTGTTTGCAGCTGTTTATGGTTAATGGGATTGGGATGGAAAAACTACACTTGGAAGTGAAGGGCAGGGCAGCCAAGCCAAGTCCATTGGCAGCATAATATCAATCATAGGGATGAATTGATTACATGGGCTGAGGTGTGCAAGTCTGCTGGTTGTTGGAAGATTTTATTTTATTTTATTTTATTTTATTTTGTTATTTTGAGTGTTTGTGAGGATTTTATTTTTCATCCCTTCTCTCCCTCATTCGGATCTGTAATAATTCAAGTATTGTAATAATTCCCCCACCCCGCTTCTTTCTATCCCATTCTTTTATCGCTTTCCCTAACTGTGTGTATGTATATATCTGACATGCCATGCATATCCATGCTTTACATTTATGTCTCATGCATAAGATTTGGCTAAACTCGCATCTGTATGCTTCAATTGATTATTCCATGATTCTGTGTTTTGAGATGATTCACGTGCCATATTCTAGAAGCCAAATCTTTAGTGCATCTCATGAGTGAATTGCATTAGGATCCTGTATATAAGATCATGCATATTTTACTAACTTTTGTTTTGTAGCTGTTCGAGGGACGTCGGTCAATTTGTGAGTTTTTACGCTTTAGCATCTCATTTTGTGTGTGTTTTTCTTACTATGTATTAGCATCCTACCATGAGGCTATTTGCTTAAGTGATAAACTGTTTGAATGCCTGTGGATGAAGGCTTGTTGCCTGAATTGGAATGATTCAATGAATGTACGTTTTAAGCCCACTTTGTAGTGGCAAATTTACAAACTTTAAGCCCACTTGATGGTGGTAAAATCAAACCCTTTTCGAAAAACGAACATGAAGTTGAATTGTTCTAATTTGAGCAAACTAGTCTATACTTGTATGCTTCACATAGTAAATTTTAGGATTTACCTAAATAATCAGAACATGAACATATAAAGAAAATAAAAGTCATATCATGGTTTAGTAGAGGCCGATCTTCGATCGGGTGAGCGGGGGTGCTCATTATTGACCTTCCCCTCTCATACCTAAGGTTCCGAGCCAAGCATCCTTGGTTACGACAAACAGTGGCCTTTGGCACCGAGTCATGGGTTTCCTAATTTCCCAAAATATTAGGTGGCGACTCTGAGTTCTGATGACGCAGTCCATTTTTGACAAAATTGCAATAAAATGGATTTTCAATAAAAGTTGCCAAATCTGGACTCTCATCTACGTTTCACATTGCACTCGTGAAACGTGAGATCAAAGAGATCTCGGGAGTCCGAACTGTTTAACGCGCGCGGGTACCCCCCGGGCATGTTACAACTGCCCTCCTTAGTAATTCAGCTGTAGAACACAGGCAGAACAGATGGCACCCTGTTATCCTGCACAGAAGAAAAAGGCTCCGGCGGTGGTTCTTCCACCCGGGGGCACTCCGACGAACAAGTCAGTATCTCTTCAAGATAATTCAAGTGCTTAATGTACTGCTCAAGACTTAAAATTGCGTACCTTAGACCCGCCGGGGGTGCCCTTCTTTTATAGTTTTACTCCATCACCGTCCCACTAGAAGTCTCACTTCCATGGACTCTAATTCCGAATTTACCTTGGACTCTTCAAGAGATAAGGATAGACTCACTGAGAATATTACCTGTATCCATCTTGTAGTCTTTCTTCATTCTAGGACTCCTGTCCCTTATCCGTTTATCCCGTACTCCTGTATTCTCGTAGATAACCTCGGCCTTGCCGAGATCATCCTGGTATCTAGACCAGGACACGTGACATCTCGGCTGACACTTCGGTGTCACCTCGGCCACGTGTTGGTACTCAGAAAATATATCCCCACAATTACAATAATTAATAAGTATCACTTGATCCTCACTCTTCTTGTATTTTTAGAAGTAAATAAATCAATCATACTTACATAATCTAATTTTTTTGCAAAATCATTTTCAATGAATAACAATGCTAATTATTTTAAATAGGCCTTTCAATTTTTTAATGGATTAATTTATTTTAAGTTAATTTGGGCCTTCCTTAATTTTTTTTGGACTTAAAATATACTTAATCTATTAGACTAAACTATAATAAGAGAGACCCATTTTTTGGGTCTATTTTCAATGGATAAAAATGCTAATTTTTTTGAATGACCTTTCAATTTTTTAATGGATCAATTTATTTTAAGTTAGTTTGGGCTTTTTCTATTTTTTATTTTTTTAAACTTAAAACATACCTAATATATTACACTAAATTATAATAGGAGGGGGCCCTTTTTTTGAGCCAATTTTGAGGGGCCCTAGGCTATGGCCTTGTGACCTATGCCCCAGGGCCGGCCCTGCAAAAACCCTGTGCATGTTTTTCTTTTCTCTTTCTTGGTGTCTTCGTTTTTCTGTTTCTTTCTCTTTTTGATTTTCGGTAAACGGCGACCATGTCTATCTTTTCTTTCTCTTTTTAATATATAGTCACCGACGACCAGTGATTACCATCGATTGGGATTCACGGGCAACCACTAATATCTGACTTCTTGCTTTATCTTCACTCACGGTGAAGGAGATAAGTTTCTAGCGAAGAAGATGTATAGATCTACTTAGATTTACATTAGATGTGAGTAGATTTACATCATATATGGTTAAATCAAAACCATAAATAGTTGTCAGAGTACAATCCTCTCTATATCTGTTTCTTTTCTTAGATCACACAGTTCTTTTTTCTTGTTTTAATAGAGGAAATTTTAAAATTCTGAACAAATTGTTTGAGTTTTAGTTATAAGCGGTGAAATTGTAAAATTTTACAATTTTAATTTTTTTGGTGCTAAAATAAATCATGGTTTAAAACTATAAAATTTTACATTGTCATAACGTGTTTTAGAATTCAATTTTATTAATAAAGATAAATGCTTATTAGAATTATGCTTTGAAACTGTAATATTTTATAGTTTCAAAACTTATTTTTCAGTTTAATTAATATTGGAGATTATTTGCTCTTTTCCCATTATTGTTGTTATGTTTTTTTTTCCCATTCAGTTTATCAATATTTAGTACATTTTGCTATATTTTTTTCACTATAATTTCTCTATTTATTCTTTCTTTTTTCGATAATATTTTGGACATTTTGTGAGTCTTCGATGATGTTCTTGACGTTCAATGAATGTTCTTGACATTCCGGCGACTTCTAGTAATGTTCGGAATGCTTTGGTGATACTCCGGCAAATTTTTGACGATACTCTGACAACTTTTAGGTAATGTTGAACATTTCGGTGAATTTTCAGTGACCATCTGATTGAAGTCCGACGGTGGTGAGATATGACAGTCTTTAATTTTTTTTAAAAAAAAATAAGATTTTTAGGTAACAATTAAAAATACATTGAATTAATTAATACAAATATTTTATTTTTGGACTAGATAAATTTTAAATTTTGTATTTGAGACTTGGTAAATTTTTGTTTTTTGTTTTTTTGGAATTGAGTTCCAAGAGCTTGTTAAATTACATTTGCATTATCTAAAGTATTGATTAAATCCCATTTTAGACTTTTAATTTTTTTTCCTTCAATTTGATAATTAAAACATTATTCAAATTATGCCAATGTGGTTTAATTGGTTGTTGACCAGAAAACATCATTGTGGGAAAATTTAATACTTTATGAGGCAAATTAAAATTCAACGGGAAAGTTTCAATGCCATGTGGAATTCGTTGTCAGTCGACAAAATTTGACTATAATGATTATTTTATTTATAATAATTTTTTAATAAATTAAATGTGAGAATGTAATAAGATAATTATTTTATTTTATTCTTGCAACATCTCCAATTCTTTATATATATATATATATATATATTTTTCATCAAATTTATTCAACAATTTAAATTAAAAGTACGATTTGATATATAGCTCACTTCAAAAACTTAATCCAAGAGTGTAAATCAAAATTTTCATCAAATATTTTTAAAAATACCTAACACATCTAAAAATCTTATTTAACAAGTTCAATGAAAAAAATTTAAATTTCAATCCTTCATCGGTTAATAATTTTATCAAATTTAAGTAAAAATAATTATTAAAATTTTGATGAATAGATTAGATCTAAGTTTTATCAAAATTTTAACTAAATCTAAAATTTGGCCACTTTAAAATTTATCCTCATTTAGTAACTTTAAATTTTAACTCCCCTTTGGCAAATGGATTGGCTTTTAGTTGGGATTAAAAAAGTACAAAAAGACAAAATAGATTAAATAAGTCAATAAAATAAAATGTCATATTTAAACCATCAGCAGTGATTTAGACCCCCTCAAACTTCAACCCCCACCACCTCCACACACACGTGGCGGGTGGTGATTGGAGGAGGAGAAAAAAAAGAAAAAGAAAAAGAAAAAGTGACCAATCAAAAAAGAAAGGGAGTCAAAAGGGGTGGGAGAAAGGGGGTCCAAATCTTTATTCTTAAACCATAATCATTTCACTTTTTTCTATAAAAAAAAAAAAAAAAAAGAAGTTAAAAAAATTCTTCTCAAACGTTGCTAATTTAGCCAAGCTAAATTAGGCAAAAAGTCAAAGAGTTAGGCTAAAAATCTAATTGAATTTGAATGCACTACAAGGCATTAATACCTGCCTCATTGGAGTATCACATTATACCTATCACATTAATAAAATGGTATAACTGTATCAAAATCAAAAATAGGATTACACGAAAAGAAACTCTCAACTAATAAAACTTAACAGATCAATAAAAAAAATTCGAAACTAATTAAAATACTTATTTATGAGATAGAATTTATTGATAAATATTCTTAGGCCTAGTTTAGGATGTTTCAAAAAATCTAAAAAATAAAAAAGTTACAAAAAAAAAAGAGCCAAAAAGTCATCACTAGTCATAAATTAAAAATATAAAAAATTAATATACATAACATTTTAATACAAACTAACTTTACACCACTCTAGGTACTGGCGTGAAAGAAGAGTACAATGAAAGGAACAAAAAAAAAATTACATATATATATTCACTAAATTGGATGGTAATGTTGGGCCCGTAGGGGCCCACCACGGGTCTTGTTTTAATAATCTGAACCGTTGAATATGTAGAACTCGTCCAGTATTATATACTTATAAAACATCACTTTGATTGGATATCGCTAACTATATGATCAAATCAATTTTGTATAAAAAATGGACGGTGTTATAGTTAACAGTTGACAAAAAAATTAAGACGATCAGATAGCTATCGATATCCAATCAACGTGATTTTTTACAAATGTATAGTACTCAACGAGTTCTACATATTGAACGGTTCCGATTAGCAGAATGGGACCCGTAGTAGGCCCCCATGGGCTAAACAATATCGTCCAATTCAAGTCCGAAAAGGAGACAATCATTTCCCATCTCTTAACCAACCCACTACATTGTCCAAAGTGTACGGGCTACTTCACTAACTTCTCCTATACGCTTATTTATATAATTTTTTAATATATATTTTTTCATAAAAAATAAAAAAATTAATCCAAACATCTATTTTTTTTCCTTAATTTTTTAATCCAAAAGATAAAAAGTTCACGGACACACCCCCCCCCCCAAACAACCCTTTAATTATAATACCTTTAATTTTTGAAAGTGTAATTTATAATAGCTTTAATTTTTGAAAGTGCGGTAGCTTCATCCGCCCACTAATCTATCCTTCGTCTGGTAAGAAAAGTGGTAGTTTATCATAATATGTACACGTGCCAAACCATTAATGCACAATGAGGTCTACTTTGACGACTTAAAAAAAAAAAAAAAAAAGAAGAAGTTAATTTATTAATTTATTTAGGTTAGTTTATCTTTTTATTTTTTATTTTTTTTTAAAAAATCAAAAAATGCTTTTTTTTTAATTTTATTTTACTTTTTAAAATAGGCCTAAATTGGTGAAAAGTAATAAACCTATAATGATTAAAATTTTAAAAATAAAACTGTGTAAGAAAATGGGAGGGAAGAGAGTGTGAGTTGGAATTTTAATTTAATTGTGTTATTTAATAAAGGGTAAATTATAAATATATTTCTGGAGATTTGATTAAAATACGAATCGCTCTTTGTAGTTTTGAAAATTACTTTTCACCCTCTGAGATTTCTAACTTCATAACAAATTGCACATTTTAATAATAAATTATGCGTAAATTACACTTACACCCCCTGAGATTTGGTTTTAATACATATCACCCCTTTATGTTTGGAAAATTACACTAATCCCTGTCATTGTAATTATTTAAATAGAATGAAAATACTAAACTCATGCATTCTCTCTTTTCTTATTTTGCTTTATTTCATCTTCTTTTCTTTTTTTTTCCTTTTCCTTTGCTTTACTTTTTTTTTTTATTACAATTTAATTTCCTCTATTTTTCTAGTAGGGGTTGTTGCCTTTTATATAAATAGGAGGTTTGTAAAATGAGACTATTAACTACAAGGGTGTGAATGTAATTTCTAGAACATCAAAGGATGAGATGTAATTGGACTAAACCTCAAGAGGAGTCAGTGTAATTTATCCATAAATCATAAAGTCAATTAACAGTTTTTAATAATGTTAAAAATATGTTTCAATTAATAATTTAAGTAATTTTATTATTGTATAAGAGAACAATTATAAATTTCATTTTTTTAGTTAATTCTATTAAATAAAAAATTCTGACAATGGGATATTTATAATTTTCTAAATCATAGGGGATAATTTGTATTTTAAGCAAACCTTAAGAGGTGTATTTGTAATTTATCCTATAATAAATATATATTTTTTAATTTCGAAACTTTGGTTTAAAATTTGAAGAATAGAATTTAAAAGGGAAAGATTTAGAAAAAAAATTAATGTTAATTAATGGATATTTTCCTAATTCATTTGTTTATACGGTAACTAAATTTAATTTAATTTAAAAGTCAAATATTCAATGTAAAATTATACAAGTGTTAACTAATGCAAACTTTCCTAATTCATTTATTCATATGGGTAAATAAACTCAATTTAATTTAAAAGATCAAATATTCAATATAAAATTATACTGAAATTTTATCTTTAGACCTTATCACATATCATTTTTAATGATATAAAAATTAAAACTAATTCATTTATTCATATGGGTAAATAAACTCAATTTAATTTAAAAGATCAAATATTCAATATAAAATTATATTGAAATTTTATCTTTAGACCTTATCACATATCATTTTTAATGATATAAAAATTAAAAATGAATGAAGAGTTTCAAGCACAAAGGTTACAATTTATAATAATATAGACTATTTTTACAAATTAGACCATCTCTAACGCTTTACTTCTTTTTTATCAAATTTAAATTTGATAAAAAAAAAAATAGACTCTTGTTGCTCCAACACTTACATCAAATCAGCATCAAATCTAGAATATCTTGAACTTTTCATCAAATTGAGAATCGATGTGCCTTTCATCAATTTACTGTACATAGTTGTCGAAAATGCAGAGCATACACCATCACCAAATGACCGGCCAAATGTCCGACCAGTTGTCTCTCCGGTCGACCACCTCCTTACAAAAGTTTGTTTTGGAATCTGGAAAAATTACACTGGCCGATCGATTGGCTGGACATCCACCGATTATCATCCCAATCGACCAGTGATTTGATGAAATCTCAGATTGCTACGGTGAAACGCGCAATATCAAATGAAGCTTTTACTCAATGTGATAAATAAAAAAAAGAGTTAAACATTGGAAATGCTCTTAGTGCACTGAAAATGATAAATTCAACCAAATGTATTACGGAGCTCGTATTTAGCATTAAATCTTAATCAAACTATCAATTTTCTTGATATATTTTTGTGTAGTAATTATGTGAAAATACTAAACATATATAAAATTTAAACAAAAAGTTTGACAAAAATGATGTGGTAATGTTATATATTGTAAATAAATTTATCTTCAATGGTGTTTTGTTTTGAAGTGAAAAGTCTACAATGTGACATACCATTAAATATAAAAATTATGTACTTCCTCCGTCCCAAAATAATAGTCCCTTTTGGGGAATCTAACTTTTTTTGGTAGTATAATTATTGCACTTTAAAAATAGAGAAATGCTATGTATCCTAAATATTTTACCAAATATTTTACCAAACCTCTCAAATGGGGTTGTGATGCGGCTGGATGTGCAACAGATCTGCAATTGACATTGGTTGATGATGCTCTACTGGGGAGTTTGGACGTGATTAGATCTGTCCAGATGAGGGAATGGAATATCCTCCTCCATTCCAGTTCGTGCTTCGTACTCAGCTTGATACCTCACTGCTTGGAGGATGAGAGAACTTTCGACATTTTGCTGTTAGTTTTTGTTGTGCCATTTTCTGGCAGATACGGTGCCCTTTCTGGCAAGTATGTTGACAATGGGGAAAAGACAAAACACCTGACTTAACTGTGCCCCTAGTTCATTATTTTGACCATTTTTGTTTTTTGACGTTCTGCTAAAACAAGTTTGACCAACATGAGAGTTAGATTAACATGCTTGTTCGATTTTCTGATTTAAATCATGCAAGTTAGGTTATGAGCATTGAAAATTTTCCTTTTTGGGTCTAAGAAAATGGTCCAGTTTTGGAAAAATGGAATAATTTTCGAGAGAATTAGTCAACCTCATTAAAAATTCTCAAAAACTATTTTTGCAAATGGCCACTGCTCGACCAACGCATGATTTACTCTTGAGATGCACAACCTCAGATCCAAAACAATGGAAAATTGCCCCTTGTCTGAAGGACACTCCATGGCAACTGAAAGTTGCCTCTAGTCTAAATAGCACCGTAGCACTGCACGGCAACGGAAAGTTGCCCCTAGTCTGAATAGCGCCGCAGCACGTGGCAACCAGTCCTCACAGTGACAATTATAACCAAATTCTCAGATACGGATAAGACAAAGATGACCAGAACCATCACATGGACACAGTCAAATTTGAAGTGTTTTACGGTTGGACTTCAGAATGAAGTTGCCTACGTACCCCAAAGATGGGAATCAAGCCTTACGTAGTTCGGGGGTAAGGTACACTTGGGTATTAACCTCTCCTTTTGCGCTCTAACTTTTGCCAAGGCCGCCCTTTCTGGGTTTTCAACCTTGCGAGCTTTGTTCTTCTTTTCTTTTCAATTCTTTTCATTTCTTTTCTTCTTTTTTTCTTTTTCATCTTTTCTTTTCATTTTCTTTATTTTTCTTCTTTTCTTTTTTTTTTATTCTTTGCATTTTTTTTTTGTTCTTTTTGTTCTTTTTCTTGCTCTAACTTTTGCCTGGGTCGCCCTTCCGGGTTTTCGGCCCAGCGAGCCTCTAAAGGGTAAAAGTTTAGCTTTGTCCGTGTTGAATAGTTTGAGATCTCGGAGCCATCTGAATCCAAGAGAATGGCTGCTGTTCGCTGATGATGTAGAAGTCCATCCAATGGAGGGTGAATTTGCCCTTAGTGTTGTGGATAGGAACTTGGTTGTCCTTCAGCAATACTTTCTTCTTTCCCCATCCTGGGATTTGGCATTCTTGCCAGTCTTCCCTGGCTTGCAGAAAAGACTCATCTTTGACTCTTTGAGCGCATCTGACATTTTTGCCGCCCCTAGTTCGAGGGGTGCTTCTGATCTAGCTTCGCAAGCTTCCTTTTGATGACGTCTGACCTTCTTGGTCTGACTTTCTTGTCCCTAGTTCGAGGGCTGCCTCGAATCTGGCTGCACAGGCCTCACATCATGATTGACCTTTGAACATTCTGAATCCAAGTTCAAGGTTTGAAAGCAAAAGGGGTCGAGTCTCGAGGCTGAGAGCGATCCTAGGCTGCACAATCTCAAGAGCGATTCCATACAGGTCTTCGCAGGACCGCGCAAAACATTTTTTTTTTTTTGAAATCTTTTAAGAAAGCGACAAATCGCTCGCGCTGAAGACAGTGTAGAACCAATCTGGATCAAGCCAGAATCCTTCTCAGTACTCACATTTAACAAACATGATCTCATTCATTAAGGGCTTAGCACGCCTCTCTTTCTCTCAATTGATCAAAATTTTTTTTGCAAATCCCGAGGAATTCCTTCCTCTTTGTTTTCATCACCATGTTCAAAAAGTTTTGAAAAACTCAGGTCAATGTAATGATTTCAAAGCACAGAAAAAACACAGTTTTTAGTCAAATACTGCCATCTCATTCAGAACTTCTGGCACAACTAGCACAAGGCAGAAGCAAACACAAGAGTGTGAAAATCACTGCTATTCATTCAAATCTGTTGGCATTACTGGCTCCAAGGCAGAAACAGACTCAAAAGAAAACGAAAAGACAAACACAAAACAAGCAAGTGATGTCCGAGGTAACACCCTCGAAATCACCCGACTCCAACAAAACAAGACTGACTCGATATAACAAGACAGACCCAACTGACTCAGTAAGAAAAGACTGACTCTGTACAAAAAGACTAACTCAATACAACACAACAAGACTGACTCAATACCCAAGTCAGAAAGTACAAAAATCAACATTTGTAAATGCTCAAAACAGTGCGTGCCATACGCCACATCTGGAGTAAATCGAGTGCCATCCGCAGGTGGTTCATCCCTCGATCACATAGTCACATTATTCTCTATAAGTTCACTGATTAAGTGCCGATAGACTTTGCAAGATTGGTGCGGTGATGACCCTGTTGTCAAACAGATCCTGTACATCATGGCGCAGAAGAAAGCAACTGTCAGTGTCATGACCAGTTTAGTGATGGTAGGCACAGTACTTAGTCTGGTCATGCTTTGGAGGGAGAGGATCGGGTAGAGGCCGTTGTTCCAACGGTTTCAGATGTCCTTTCTGGAGTAAGACCTCTAGAGCCTTTGACAAAGGCATATAAAGTGGGGTAAAAACCCTCTTGACTCAAGGTGGATATTTAGTTTTTTGTGAGCTATTTCCGGGCGCACCGGTGAATGGGGTAGCTATTTTTGATGTGGTGGTGGTGACCATGCCCACTTCAGAAGATCTTGCAATTGCATCACCACTGGTGGTCGCATTCGAACTGCGGGAAAACGCCCTCCTGGGCTGCTCCTTCTCCTGGTCAATGAGGCCCTGCCTCATAGCGTCATCGATTTGCACCCCAATCTTATGTAAATCTGCAAAGGTGGATAAGGCGAGAATGATCATTTTTTGCATGAGCTTGGGCTGGAGGTTGCGCACAACCATCCGAATCTGATCTTTGTCAACGGGCCTGATGGTCATCATCGAGGCTTTAGCCCTCCAGCGGGTCACAAAATCAGAGAAGCTCTCCTTTGGCTCTTGGTGAGTGACTTCAAGATCACGAGTTGTGGCCTCGGTCTGTGTGTTATAGGAGTATTGAGCAATGAAGGCCTCAGCCATCTCTTCCCAGTTCTGTTTCATAGAGTTCTCCAATTTCGCATACCAAATTGCGGCTATCCCAGACATGGTTCGGCCAAATAGTGACAGCTTTTGGACTGTGGTCAAGCCCATTGGCCTCAAGATATCAGAAAACAGGTGGAGGTGCACCATTGGGTCTCCAGAACCATCGAACCGGTCAATATGTGGCATCTTGAACCGGTCCGGCAGCGTCACGGCCGAGTCGGTGTACCCATCTTCAATGTCTGGAATGGACTTCACACCTTGAGATTTCTTGAACAGCTTTTCAAGCTTGCTCACTTGTAATGCCGTGGGGTCCACCTCGAACTCAAAGGGGGAGTCCGGTAGATTGATAGGCGTGGGTGCCTTGGATAGTTGAGGTAGAATCGGGGGCGGAGGTGGCCCCGTTGGGATGTCTGTATCCTCCTGGACATTCTGGACATTTGCCGTCTCCCCGGGTATTGGGACTCTTGGTGGGGGAGGAACCTGGTATGAAGCAGATGCTCCGGTTTGCTGTTGTAGCCTGGCAATTAACTCTGCCTGTTGAGCCATGACCTTGGCCTATTGTTTGGCAAATTCGGCTTGACGAACAGCGTCCTGCTGCATGGTTTTCATACTTTCTTGGAGTTGACGCATCATCTCCTCCATTCCTGCCATACTGCCCTGATCTAACTGATCTATCAGTATATCTGTCTTTGTGGTAAAAGCAGATATCTCAACCCAACTGCACACAGGTGAGATGGATAATGACTGCTGATCCGAAGACTGTTGACCTGATGATTTGTGCCTGACTGGCCTTTTTACCCTACCTCTGGCGAAGGAACACTGATTTGCCCTTAAACTGAATCTCTGACCTGAAAAAGTCTATCAGTACAAGCCCAATGTACCGGGGGATATTGGAGCCTTCTGAAGCTATAGTTCCACGACTACCTTGCAAAAGAGCAAACAGACAACATCTCAGCTTGATTTCACCAGAACAAGTATAAGCATAGATGAACGACTGTGCTCTCTACTGAATTTTGCCCAAAACTCTGCCAGTAAACTGATACCCTCAGGTAAAACTGATTCTCTCAAGAAAAACTGATTCCCCCCAAAATACTGATGCCCTCAGGCCTGATACCCAGACTTGCAAACTGATACATACATTCCTGTAGAGGCACACTCTAAAAGCACATAGCAAACAAGTGAGAGCCAAAACACCCCTATGGAGGGGTAGGGTTTCCTTGTCCTATTTTGTCAGGAGCTAGGGTTTCACTACGCACGCAGCGGTTTCAAACAACCTATAATCGGATAAGCAACCTGTCCTAGTTTAGAATGGTCACTATGGATTTCGATATGCACTAAGTTGAATGGTCAAAAAGGGTGCCCCGGTAAAAACTGGGTTTGTGTTCCCATCGTGGCAGAGCCCGTAACCGGTCAGTCTTATGGCACGCAGCCTCCAGCATACCGTTCAGGAATAGTAGATGGCAAAGACGGTGTCCTAGGCGCACCAATGCAAATGCAATGCAAAGAAACACATAAGTGTAATCAAAATAAGATATCATGAGTTCGAGTCAAGTTCTCTAAATCCCCAGCAGAGTCTCCAGAAACTGTAGACGTCCCCGAACATCCCAGGAAAATCCCGTTTTGTTCATTAGGCTCATTACAGTTCGGACTCAATGTCACGGTTTTGAATCTAATCTCACAAAGTGCAATGCAAGATCGATAAATCACCAAAGAGTCCAAATCCGGCAAATCGTTTTGAAAAACTGATTTTTAGAAAGAAGTGCCAAACATGGACTGCTTTGCCAAATACAGAGTCGCCACCTAAATATTTTATTTTAGGGGAATTTAGGAAACCCTGACTCGCGCCTAAGGCCACGTGTCCGTCATCACCAAAGTTGCCTCGGCTCGGGAACTTGGGTACGATTGGGGAAGGTCATTTCATGAGCACTCCTGCTCGCCCGATCGAAGATCGGCCACTACTAAGCATGATATCTTGTTTTTGAAAACACATGTGCTCTTATTCCGGTTATTAACCTAGAATTACTATGTGATGCGCACAGCATACAAGTATAGACTGGATTACCTAAGTTGGAACAAAGCATTGCATATTCGTTTTGAAAACGGTTTGCTACTCGCAAGTAGGCTAAAATACAGATTTTGCCACCCTCAAGTGGGCTTAGAAAACATGGTGATTTGCCACTCTCAAGTGGGCTTAAAACTCGCAATCAATGAATTGTTCCAATTCAAGTAACCCAACCTTTACCCACAGGCAATTAGGCAGTTATATCACATAAGCAAATAGCCTCATGGTAAGCATGCTATCATGGCAGTCACTCACACACATGCAAGGATGCTAAAGCATAAACACTTACCGAGTACTCCCAGCCAAAACAAAAGTTATGTTAGAAATCAATGCATGATCCTAGCTATGTCAAGAATGCCTAATGCAACACATACAAAATGCAACTAAGATAGGCTCGGCTATTCTAAGATGGCATATGAGATGCTACAGATGACACGTATTCAACTTGGAATTGAAATACGATGCAGTTAGTATGATGCGCCGAGCCCGGTGCATGGAAGACAGATGAATGGATGCAAACATGCGAGCATAAGGATGCTAATTGAAACATGCCTTAAAACTAACCATCTTAAACTAGTAAATAAAAGGGAGAAAGAAATGGGGATTGGAAGACATACATCACACACACGCACACTTATTTACAACATTGCCCTCTCGACGGAGGGTCTGAATGAAAAATAAAGAATCAGCTAGCTAGTCTAAGCTAATCTAATTAAACTAGTTATTACACGACAAAAAGAATAACAAGCTACAGCTAATTATTACACAACTCTAGCTAATCAACAAATTAACTAAGTAAGCAATTTAAATAAGCATGTAAACTAAATAATGTAGGCTTCCTCAGCTCTGCTTTGAATGACAAAGGATACATGCATGCTCGAAACGCCTTGTTCGGAAATCCCTCGCGACGCTCCGACTTGCCTTTGTTTGCAATTGATTTCAGAAATTTGCACAAAGCTCCAGAGAGATGAAACTCCACCCCGGGAAACTGTGGGAAGGCTGCCGACCAGCTTATGGGCATGGGAGACCAACTACCGACCATCTTTTGTGGTGGAAACCAAAGAAGGTGGTCGGCCTGCCAGAAAACCTGGTCGGGCGACCAGTTTCTTCTCCTGGATTCTGTTTTTCTGCACAAAAGGAAAGAGAGAGGCACGACAAGGTATTTGCAACACATGTGTGCATGACCACTCTCCCCGTCATTGCATAAGCTCTAGGGAGTGTAGTCCTCGACCCTCGGGCTACCAGTCGCGCATCTCGATGCATGATGGCCGAGGAGTCAAATTGCACGACTCAATGTGAAATGAATGCACATACAAGCACCTAAAGCCAATAACTCCGTCATGGGTAGTCAAGAGTGTCGGCGACCGGGAATCGAGGCACGTTTCGTCACTTTGAGTACGAAACGTCCGTCGTTTCCCGGTTTCGGACTAACTCCTATTCCGAACACAATGCAACAAACAATGGCATGCACAATGTGACTTTAAGTATGCAACCTAAATGCTATGCAACTAAGTGATGCAAACATGCAAAGGATGACATGCAAACATGCAACTAGCATACACAATGCTATGAACTAACAATGGCATACTCAATGCACGTGGTACTTAGCATACACAATGCACCTAAGAACTAACATACACAATGAGATGAACAAGGCATGCACAATGCAATGATCAATCATGCGACAATGTGGCATACTCAATGCTATGTAATACAATGGCATACTCAATGCAAAAATGGAATTAAACCAAAATGAATGGGCCTCAGTCACACCCAAATTAGTGGCCAAACATCATGAAAACAAGACTACAAAATTCATGCTAGCATACACAATGCAAGGACCTAAGCCCAAGGGCACAAAATGCAACTTTACAAAAGCATTGAAAGGATGAAATATGGCATACAATGACACATGTTCCAGCTCTGAAATGACATACAAAATGGCTCCGAATCATGCAAACAACTCATACAATACATGTTGAAAGGCTCAAGTACCGAAGCTAGTGAAGCACATTACACTAGAGGTATGCAAGGTGATGCTCAAATGACAAAACCAACTCCAAACAGACCTTAAGCAGGCCCAAAACAGTGGCAAAATGAGCCAAGATGGTGGCTTGAAAGGCATAAGAATGAAGCTCAATGCAAAGGCTCATAAATGGGGTATAATGATGCAACTCTCAAACACATTGAAAGAGTGACAAACATGAGAATATGGCAAGAAATAAACTCTGAAATATCATGCTCAATGATGCTAAAACATGCAAACACCTCAAGTTAAGCATGCAAGGGGATTCAAAACTCAAGGCTAAGCAAGGCTATTACACTACAACCAATACATGGCAAGCATCATTCGACCAAGGGACCTCAAAACAGAGCTAAGGCAGCCCAAAATATGAACAAAATCAATTTGGAGCATGGCCAAAATATGCTAGCATAGAGGGCCAAAACAACATGCATTATAAGCTAGTGAACATGATTTACACTACAAGCATGTGAAGCATATGAGAGGCTACCAAACCAGCCAAAAAAAGAATCATGGCATGCCAAATGATGGCCAAAAATCCACTGAAACATGACCAATACATGCAAGAATGAGGTGTTACTTTGATAGGCTATGCAAGGGATTGTTCTACACATGCAAGAGGCAAACAAAAGGTGACCAAACAAGCCATAGTCAGAGTCTAGGCAGGTCCTAAAAGTCACTAAAAAGGGTCTGAACCATGGCTAGGAAGTGTGGAAATATATGCTCCCTTGGAAAGCCAAAGATGCAAGCAAACAAGGCCAAAAGAGAGAGGGTCACTCCTCTCTGATTTTGGCCCTCAAAACCACATGTCAACCACTGAAAATCCGTTGGATTTCAGTGGCTAAAGGGCCAAGCAAAGCTCAATACAAAGGTCTCATGGCATGGCTCAAAACAAGGCTAAATAGAGCATGCAAGAGGATAGATGACCCCCAACACCAAAAGAGCCTTAAATAAACATGAAAATCACTTAAATATGAACCTTTTTTCAGTTGACAACAAAGCTCAAATAAGCATGCAAGAGGCTAAGAGAAGGATCAATATAATGCTTAAAAGAGGGAAAAGTGATTACCCTTGAAGCTCAGCAAAACAAAAAACTTTGGGAGCAAAAACCAGCTTTTTAACCTCTGAAAACAACCTCCAAGAACCTCAAATCAACGGTGGAAGTATATGGCTATTAGGTGTAGTGTAAAAGGGTCAAGAACAATGCACCTTTGAACCCTAAATGTGGAGATATAGAGAGAGATATATATTTTTGCCTTAGCAAATTTCAGAACCTGGTTCAAGGAGGGGGGGGGCCTCTCTTATAGACAAACAAGGCCAAAGCTTCTTCAAGAAGCTAAAAACAAGGCTCAAGATCGTCCATACACGTGTGTGGAGGATACAGTCTGTGCCTTCCAGTTGGCACAGCTGGCACCTACTCAAACAGACAAAATAGGAGGGAGCTGGCTGACCAGAAAAGGTGGTCGGCCGACCACTTTCCCTGGTCGGCCGACCAGGGTAGGTGGTCTCCCACACAAAAAAGTGGTCGGTGGCTCCATTTGGTGGTCTCCACTTTGAAAGCAAGCTAGTGGTGTGGTGGGAGACTAGCAAATGTGGCCCAAAGACCAAGAAAACCAGCTTCTCAACAAGAAAACTGGCTGGTGGGGAGAAAGTGGTCTCCAAGGAGAAAAGGTGGTCTCCCACCCTTGTACCACCTCCCAAACAAGGAAAACAAGGTTCATGCCAAAAATGAACCAACACGGATGCAAAACGAGAGTTCGGGGGACAAAGCGCGCGGCTGGGTGTCTCGAAAATTGGCTGTTGAGCACCAAAAGTGGCGTACGGCCACAAAAGTGGTCTCCCGGACCACAGTGTCCCTCTAGACAGAGGAAACAAGGTGTGTTCCAAAAACCGTGCAAAACAGAGAATGTTAAGCGGTCCTGAGCCGAGGCGCGCGACCAACGACTCCGAAAACCGGAAACAAGTCTCTAAACGGGAACAGTGGCCTACGACCACGAAAAGTGGCCTACGACCACTGAGAGATGGTCTACAAGACCTTTCCCTCCCTTTGGGAAGAGAAAACAAGACCTGGTCCGCAGACCGAGTCAAGGCACAAAAAGTTCCGAGACTCGACGGGTAAGGCTCTCAGCCAAAACTCCGAAACTTCAGAACGAGCACAACATGTACTATCACCGAGCGCTCAATCGATGACGTCTGAGTCTTAAGGTCGGTGAAAAATGGGGTGTCTACAGTATCCAAATGAGCTGATGGTAATTGTTTTGAATATAAATGATTCTGTTAAATGTTTATTGATGCTCCTAGAATCACTGTTTGGACAAGCGAGCAAATAGTAATATCAGCATTTCTTTCAAGCAAATATGCATCATAAACTGTCTGAATAAATGAGCAAATCATGGACACCCCTGAGTTAAGAAGATATGTCAGATACACCCTAATTTAACTAACGAGGGGTAAAGACAAAAGAGAAGCATTTTCAGAATATTTTTAATTATTTTTGCTGAAATCAGTAGAAAGAGTTGGTGTTAGTAGCATCAGTAGCATTTGGGGTCTAGTTGATACAACTTTCAAACATGAGGGGTGTTCGTGACTTAGTTGCACGAAGCGGGAGCGGGAGCGGGAGCGGGAGCGGGAGCGGGAGGCGGGGAACGTGGCCACTTAGAGGAGTCGTAAATTAGGAGCGCTTATGTATTATTTTTATTAATTATATTTTATTTATTATATATAAATAAGGAATAATAAATTATGTTAAAATAATAAAAATAAAAATTAGATGTTTTATTTTATAAAATTTTTAAGATTTTTTTTATTATATATGAGTTAAATAGATTTTTTTTTAAAAACAATTAGATGATTTATTTTATTTATTATATGTTAAAAAGTTAAGAAATAATAAATTTTTTGAAAAAATAAAAAATAAAAAATATATTATATTGATAAAATAAATAATTTTTTTTTTTGACAGAAAAATTATATTGTTTATGACAAATTATATTATATATATTATATATAATAAATTATATTATATAAAACAATATAAAAATGGAGAGGGAGAGAGAGGGAGAACAGAGAATAGATCGAGAGAGAGAGAGAGAGAGAGGGAGAGAGAGAGAGAAGCAGAGACGAAGAGAGGAAGACGAAGAGAGAGAGAAGCAAACAGAGATGAAGAGAGAGACGAAGACGATCGAAGTCTTAGTCTCAGCCCCAATCGCGATTCTCTCGCATTAGAAGCGCGATTCTTATGCGATTCTTCCTTGGAAGCACAAAATCGCGCTTCTTCCTCATAAACGTGAGTCCTTTCCATGATTCCTGCTACTAAGGTTCATGATATAATTGAAATGTGGGAGGGTGTCCATGTATTTTTGTCAAATGTCTTGTTTGTGATTTTCACCCAATAAAATTTTATTAGAAGTACACCAAGCGAGAGGGAAAGAAGACCTAAGTTGACATGGGATGCAACAATAAACAAATATATGTATTTATTTAATTAAACTGAGCATATAGTCCTTGATAGAGAAAAAATGAAAAAAATTATTCAAGTAGCCAACCCTACTTGAATGGGACACAAAACTTAATTTGGTTTGGTTTGGCAAATCACAATGCCAACTCTCCATCCATAGTATCATCAACTCACAATTGCCTACTGCAAATATCACAGCCCTCTTAAAGACTCACAGATCAGAAGTCCTTGCTACAAACTACTACGAAACAAACTACCTTGCTTGTCAAGCATCCACATCATTAAATACCCCACTTTGAAATTTCTTATTTACTTCCAAAAGCCATTTGTTTCTCAATAAAATTAGTTTCATGGCCAAGGAGGCTATCTCTCATTCCATTATCCTCCTCGTTGTAAACCTTAATCTATCCACCTAAAAAGATAGTTTGTTTCATGAAATGGCTCAACGACAACATAAAAAACCCCCAAGATTTTTTTTACCACTACTTTGAGAACATCTCCCATATTACAGCAATATATAGTTCCATGAAACTAAATCCTTATGTAAACAAAATGGACATAAACAATGCCACATATAGGGTCATTTATTAGTACAGAACTCACCAAAAATGATGCAAAATGTTCTGATGTCATAACCGCATTAAAACCAACAACAGGCACCAATGCGGCTAACAATGTTCCTAAGACAACCTGCATTGCAAAAGCTACAACACTATAGAGAACAAATAAAAGTCTTGAATAAATTGGATTGATATCCCTAAATTTTTACATGACCTCGTGATTTGTTTATTCACACTGAATTTTTTGTCAAGTTTTTTAATTCACAATAACAACATGCCAAATTAGGAAAAAGGGGGATATGGTAGCCACTTCACAAGCAGGGGCAGCGCTACATATATGTGAGATTTTTTATTTCTTTTGTATATATGTGGTGCATGTATCTTTTGATTTATCATTTGTTACCTCTAAAAAAATTTGAACAAGAGTTGCTTGGATTGTTGATTGTCGCCTTTAAAAATAAATAAAAATTGAACCTAAGCTGTCGGGATTGTCATTTGCCACCCTTAAAAAAAGTCCAAACACCTTCAGTTGTTTAGATTCTCATTTCTCACCTCTCATAAGAAGATATTGAACACCTTGGCGGTTGATCGTGGACTGTTAAAGGATTTATCAAGTACAGTTGATATCTCAAGTATGATTCCCTTATACATATACACATTTTGAGATTTTGGATCCTCAGATTTTTTAATCAATCTTTGACAAAATTAAAAAAATTCTACATGTTTTTGTCGAAAAATAGCATTCAGATATTAAAATTCTCTTTTATTTATGATTTGAGAAGTTTAAACTTATGAATTTGTTGAAAAAAAAAATACATATTGATAAGTGTGATTTTGTTTATATTATTAGTTAAAAAAAAAAAAAAATTAACTTTTAGCTCTACTACTACTTCAAAAAAAACAAAATTTTAAATCTTTTTTTTTTTTTGTCTCCAGTAAAGTTTTTCAAAATTTCTTCATTGTTTTACATTTTTAGGAATTTTTCAGAGTAAAAGACCCTAAAAGTTTAAAAGGAAAAATAATAAACAATAAAAACATCTACAAAAAATGAAATAAGCATCTTAAAAAGTTATTTTGTCAATTAAATTAAATTTTTTTCAGATTTTGGAAAAAAAAAATTTCTTCATAAAAATTAAAGAAAAGCTAAATTAAAAAAGAGTTAAAGACAAAAAAAAAAAAAAAAAAGCCTATTAATGCTTCCAACAATAATAAATGTCTACCCTGAAAAAAACATTTGGAACCACCACTGTTCACAAATAAAACAAAACTGAAGCCCCAACCAACCCATTACTAAACAAAAAGAAAAATCAAAATAAAATTATAATTCAAGGCAAATGATGGATACGGAATGATTAAAGTCAATAAACCATAATGGCAGCCTCTTTTTGCATGCACACGCCACTAAGATTTACATCTGCTTTTAGCTGGACAAAGTCTTTTCGCACCCTCTATATCTTTGCATTCCCAATCACCCCCACCCCCTCAAAACCCTTCCCACATTTTGTCAAAATTCTTTTAACTTGCAAACAACCCACATTTGTGAAATTGAGTTTTTTTTAAACCACATTTGTTCCATTCTAGTCTTCTCTTTTCCAAGCTTTAAAAATAGTAACATGCATTTTATAAACTTTTGAATTAAATTTTAAAAATTCTTTTTAAAACTCATAACCAAACAATTTTCTTATTTCACAAACTCATTTCAAAAATTCAAAACTCATTCTCAAATAAATTTTCCCTTTTCAAATCATGATTCAACAACTCACAAACTTAAAATACAATTTCATTTCTCAAATCATGATTCTAAAACTAAACCAAACACAACCATAATTTTTTAGTTGTTTATAATTTATCTTCTTGTCAATGCTTTGCTCTACTGTTGTTTCTTTGGGGTTCATTTGCTCAGATGCATGTGCACAAGTGTAACATCCTTCACAGATCTGCATTAAAAAATGTAACATCCTTCCCAGACCTTCATTTTAAAAAATAATTTACATTTTCAGATGGTTACAAGTTATTTTTTTTTACTCCATGAGAAGCAGCTACTTTATACTTCATGGTGTCATCGCTGCAAATCTTTCCACTTCACATTTAGAAGTGTTTCTACCGCATAGTCCATCTCAACCTTAACCTTTCAACTTATAAATGCGAAAATAAAGGAGACAATAAAAGAAACGAAAATTTTTGCTTGAGTCGCATACAATTCCAATTTCAATATCAACCACTGTAAAATAATTTTTCATGCAAAATGTTTTTGCAGAAAAAAATTCTTTTTATTTTCATTGTTTGCTTGACACCGTAAAATATTTTTCAGAAAAAATCCATATACTGAAAAAAAATGCCATTCCATTGATTTTAGAACAATAGAATCACATGAAAATCAGTATAATAGCTAAAAATAAACCAAAACAGTGTGTAGAAAAAAAAATCAATCACTTGACCATAGAACTGGACAATTGAGAAGTTACACCTGCAATCAAAACAAATTAGTCCAACATAAACAAAGTGTGTTCATTCTATTAATTACATAATTAATCAAACTATCACCTTTTGATTAATTACATAGTTAATCAAAAAATCACCTTTTGGATTAAACCACAAAAAAACCACCACCTTTTGATATCCCCCCCCCCCCCCAAAAAAAAAGAAAAAAAAAAAAAAAACCTTAACCACAAAAAATCACCACCAACGCAGCACCACCATCACCACCCCCACCATCGCCTCTAGCTCTCAACTGCAAGCCCTCCAGTCCCGAGACAAACCATTCCAGGCCAGTGGGAGAAAGGGGCTTTAGAGAAATCACCACCACCACCACCCCTACCCCTACCCGAAGTAAAATTTGAGAAATCCACACAAAATTCGTGCTCTCCATTGCTCTCCTCAAAAAAGGAGGAATCGCTAGCAGAACCTAGTGTAGGTGAGGCCTCCGGGTGAGACTGGTGTGGGGAGGAAGACAACTTTTTCACCTCTGCCTGATCCCGTTTTCTACGACCACCCAGCAGCCACCCTATTATCAAACCCAGTATTAATTCTATTATGCAACCCACCCTAATGGCATCCGTGTCGCTGATTGTGGTGTGAAAAGAGTAATTACAGAGAGAGAGAGAGAGCTTGCTGAAGTTAATGCGAGAGAGAGAAGAGAAGAGTTTGAATACAAAAAGAGTTTGCAGATGTAACACCCCCAAAATATAACATCATAGATATGATCCACAACAGCATAAATAATAGTTACATAAATCAGAGTGTAAATAATCCTTTCATTATATGAAGTAATAATACAATAGGGTTTGACATAAGCGAATGCCCTACGGGCTTACATCCTTCCAAGACATACTTGGTTGCAACAAAAGAGAGTGCCATAAACTCTATACATATTAAGCCCTTGGCTTGAATAAACATTTAAACACGAAAATAACAAAATATAGCCTCCAGCTCTTAAGTCCTCCCCGGCTACGTTCTTGGAGGGAGCATGCCAACTGTACCTGAAAATGGTTTCCCAAGTAGGGTGAGTCAAAGCCCAGTAGAACATCCTAACACAATATATGAAGATTAACTAAAATAAGTGCCAAGTAAAAGCTCCACATTCATAACCAACTTACATTCTATCCATATTCATTCGTTACTAGTACCATATCTCAATTCCATTTCCATATATTCAATTCATATTAATCCAGTAAATTCCGAGTCAATTCATGAGACAAGTCATTGTTATCTAAACAATCCAAAATGAGGCTACAACTCAATGATTCACAGTTGAATACAACTATTATTCAAACACTTCAATGTTGCCATTTTACGAAATTTTCATCCAAGGGAACTGGCACCCATATATGCACATGATTTCAAGAATTACCATTTTACGGAATTTTCATCCGAGGGAACTGGCACCTATATATGCATAAGATTTTAGGACTTTCACCCTGGACACTCTGGCCAACTTAATTATAAATGGGGTCCATCCCCTATCTCCTCCCAAACAATGATACATATGCAATGTATTAAAAGCATCGTCATATACAATGACTACCAATGACACATATTCAACATCTCAATCATACCATCATATTCAATGAGGTAAATTTAAACAACAGGTTTCAATTCACCTAATCCATATGCAGTTTCTACAACAATCACGGCTATACTTCACTGATAGTCTAAAACAGATATTTCTAAACAGATATAAAATCTTTTAAACAGATAATTTACCAAATTTCCATAGGTGAGTGATTTAACAAATCTAACTACACCATTCATTCACACAACTTCCCGATTTCATATTTCTCACACCAATTCCATTATTTACATCAAATAATTATTTAGCTCATATTAGGGCAAATTTCCCCCTTTCACTCCAAATACTAACCCAACGATCGAATTCATTAATTTTAACACAACATCACTTCATAACTCTACCTCATGGTCAAATATACAACAATACATAAAAACCCCTCTTTTATAAATTTGAACCAAACCCTAGGTTTTCTCCAAATATCCCAAATCTCCCCATATAACCATAACACAAATACCTAGGTTAAAAATCATAAACAAGTGTAGAAGATCCCTACCTCAAGTGTAGAAGCCCAAAGGAGAAGAAGAGAGAAATCCATAGATGCTCCAGTTCCCACCTTTTTCGGATCAAAAGGAAACCCACGCAATGCTTTAGCTCTTTAACAAAGGGAGTAGGGTAGAATGACCGTAGAACATGGAGTATTTGTAGAGAGAAGAAGTATTTTAGAGAGAGGAACTGTCGATCTAGGGTTTTAAAGAAGGAAGAGGGTCAAAAATGGTGTAAACCATCTCTGCTGCGAACTGATATATGCGAGGCTTGCTCGAGCGAAGGAGTTGTCGCTCGAGCGACTAGACACAACAAAAGACCTCGCTCGAGCGCAAGAAACGTTGCTCGAGCGAACAATGCGAAGCTTCAGGTCTGCCACCAACGCAGACGCCCGCTTGAGCGCAAGAGTGCTTGCTCGAGTGAAAGAACACCTAACACAAGGCTCGCTCGAGCACAAGAAACCTCGCTCGAGCAAAGAATGCCAACCTTCAGGTCCTTCAGAGAAGCAGACGTATGCTCGAGCGCAAGAACCTTCGCTCGAGTGAAGAGACAAATACCCAAAGCTCGCTCGAGCGCAAACAGCCTCGCTCGAGCAAAGAGGCCAAAACCTGTACAGCAACTACTTGTTCCAAACTCACCCAACACGTCCCAAAACTCAAATACAAAGGATTAAAGGACAAATAAGATATAGATAACAACACACAACCACAAAACCCGAGTCCGGTACACAACAAAGGTCGGGGTAATACCTGGATCGCTATAGCAGAAGTTAATAGACAGAGAAGAGATTGAATACACTTGGTTCCCACACACACCCAGTGTTTCTACAAATGCGAAAAGACAACCTACATGGTCAAAGTCACCAACCTACTTGTAGACCGCCCAAACTCGTCCGCGCGCCCCCCTTACGGAGAGGGCATGAAGTTATGTTCTAACTACTACAGTTCGGACTCCTATCACGGTTCTGAATCTAATCTCACAAAGTGCAATGTAAGACTGATAAATCACCAAAGAGTCCAAATCGAGCAAATCGTTTTGAAAAATCGATTTTAATCAAAAGCGGTAGACATGGACTGCTTTGCCAGATTTCAGAGTCGCCATCTAAATATTTTATTTTGGGAAATTTAGGAAACCCTGACTCGTGCCAAAGGCCACATGTCCGTCATCACCAAAGTTGCCTCGGCTCAGGAACTTGGGTACGAGGGGGGAAGGTCATGAAATGAGCACCCCCGCTCGCCCGATCAAAGGATCGGCCTCTATTAACATGATATGTTGTTTTTGAAAACACATGTGTTCTTTTTCTGGTTTATTAGCTAACATTTACTATGTGATGCGCACAGCATACAAGCATAGACTAAATCACTCGATTTGGAACAAAACATCTCATGTTTGTTTGTTTGAAATGGTTTGAAGGTGCTACTAGCAAGTAGGCTAAAACGCGGATTTGCCACCAAACAATGTGGGCTTAAAACATGATGATTTGCCACTTCAAGTGGTCTTAAAACTCACATTTTGATGAATTGTTCCAATTCAAGCAATAAAGCTTTCATCCACAAGCATTTATGCATTTAAACACATAAGCACATAGCCTCATGGCAAGCACGCTATCATGGCAGTCACTTACACACATACAAGGATGCTAAAGCGTAAACACTCACAGTGTACTCCGAGCCAAAACAGAAGCTAGTTAGAAATCATGCATGATCCTAGCTATGTTAAGATGCCTAATGCAACACATGCAAAAATGCAACTAAAATAGGCTCGGCTATCTAGAATGGCATATGAATGCAACACTTGATCACATGCTTTGAAACACGTATTCAAGAAAGTGTATTGAAATACAATGCAGTTTGAATGATGCGCCGAACCCAGTGCATGCAAGACGAATGAATGATGCACGCATGCAAAGCATAAGTATGCTAATTGAAACATGCCCTAAAACTAACCATTAAAAGCTGGTAAATAAAATGGAGAAAGACGTGGGGTTGGAAGACATGCATTACACACACTCACACTTATTACAACATTTGCCCTCTCAACAGAGGGTCCGAATAAATAGGCTAAGCTAAGCTAAGCTACTTATTACAAACCAACTAATTAATTATTCTAGCTAATTAATTACAAACTGAATTGAAAACTAGCTATGCTAAGCTAATTTAGAATATTACAAAATTTTAAACTAATTAATTACAACACAGGTAATTAACTACATCTAGATAACAAAGCGATAAATGGCCTCGCGGGCGAGGGAGATATGCATGCTTGGTTACGTCCTCCCGGAAATCCACTACCTTGCCTCTAAATGCCTCTGTTTGCACTCTTTTGGACTTTTGAACATTATGCCAACTTCTAGAATGCTTTTATCTGATCTCAAGAACACTCTGAGAGCTCATCAGCCAGAGATGGTGGCCATCGGCCAGTAATGATGGCCGGTCGGCAGGCTTTGATGGCTGGTCGGCTTCTCTGGTGGCTGGTCGGCCATTGATTCCCTGAATTTCCTCCTTTTGCTGCAACAGAGCACAAATAGAGGCATGGCAGTATATTTGCAAGGAAATGTGTATACCACCACACTCTTTATCATATCTCAAGCTCAAAGGAGTGTGGTGCTCGACTCTCGAACGACCAACCGAGCATCGCAATGCACGATGGTCGAGAAGCCAAGTTTGTACAAGTCAATGAATGCACAAATAGACTCGATGAGCCTCCACCCTATCATGCACGATCAAGGGTGTCGGCGACTAAGAAATGAGGCACGTTTCATCACTTTGAGTATGAAACGTCCTGTGTTTCTTGTGTTTGGATTAACGTCTGATCCAAACACATGCAATGCAACACAATGTTATCTTGGCATGTTTTACTTAGTTCATTTTATTTACACATTTTAAATTTCCGATGAGTCCTTTAACCGGTTGAGTCCAAAAATGAGAAGTCCTCTAAATGGAAAGACGGACTAAGCCACAAGCATCTTGAGCATCAAAGAAGCATCATGCCATTGGTTAGTAGAAACCCTCAAGAGAAGGCTAAAACCATTAGGCATGAACGCCTCGATTTCGTGCTCAAACCAACAAAGGGCTTAAAACCTCTTTCAAAGTGATATAACAAATGAAGAATGGGATGCAATGACATATATTCCAGCACTGAAATAGTATGCTAAATGACATCAAAACACGAAAATGATGCATGCATGCAAGATATGCTTAGAGTTAAGAACGCCAAAGCTAGTGAAGTGCATTACACTAGAAGCATGTCATACAATGCTCGAATGATTAAACCAGCCCAAAATAGAGCTATAGAAGGCCAAAACAGTGGCTAAAATGAACCGAGAAGATATCATGAAAAGTAAGAAAATGATGTTCATGCATTGGCTCATAAACGAGGCATAAGGCTCAACTCTTAAAAGCACTTAAAGAGTGATATATAGGCGTGTATGATGGAAGTATATGCTCTGAAATACCATGCCAAATGATGCCAAAGCATGCAAATACCTCAAGCCAAGTATGCAAGATACCTCAAACCTCAAAACTAGTCAAGGCTATTGCACTACAAGCATGCACAACAAGCATCATACGACCAAGAAGGCTCAAAAAAGAGCTAAATCATGCCAAAATATGAATAAAATCATGCTGGAGTATAGCCAAAATGAGCTAGAATAATAGGCTAAAGAGACAAGCATGCAAGGCTAGCTAGCAAGGATTACACTACAAGTGTATAAAGCATGCAAGAGGTGAGTCCACCAACTAAAATTAGAGTTATAACATGCCAAAAAAACACCAAAAACATGCTTGAACTAAGCCAATTCAAATCATAAGAGCATGCTACTTTGTCAGGCTAACAAGGCTAGTGAGCAAGATTGCACTACAAGTGCAAGAAGCATGCAAGAAGTCACCAATCTGACCAAAAAAAGAGTTATGGTCGGTCCCAAAAGTCACAAAAACATGCTCAAACTAAGCCACAAAAAGAGAGAAACACATGCTCATTTAGTGGGCCAACAACACAAGCAAACAAGACAAGAGGAGAGGGGACCACCCCCTCCTATTTAGGACCTCAAAAAAAAATTTCTACCACTGAAATTCCTCTGGAATTCAGTGGTTTTAAGGCCAAAAAGAAGTTAGCTCAAAAGGCCATACAAGCCAAGGAGTAAAAGGGAGGAAACACCCCCTAGCCAAACAAGGCTTAAACCAACATTTTTAGGACTGAAAATCAGACCTTTTTGTAGTTGAACACCACCCAAAAAAACAGCCCAAAACAATGGAAAAAGGATGGGGAAGCAAGTGTGCAAAACAAGCTTAAAGGGAGAGAGATATACCTCTTGATGCACAACAGCAAAACAGTCACTTTCTTGGCTCAAATGACCCTTCAACAGCCCAAAAATAAGTTCCAAGGGACCTCATCCCAATGACATACAACTTTGATGAAGGAAGTGTATGCAAATATGTAAAGAATTCTCACTTTCAAGCCTAAAACAAGAGGAGAGAGGGAGAATTCTAGAGAAAGGGGAGAATTTGCTCACAAAGCTTCTAGAGAGAGAGGATTCTAGAGTGAGAAGCTCTCAAATTTTCTTCAAGCCTTCCAAATGTTCTTCCCTTCTAAAACAATAGATATGGCATCCATATATAGCAAAAAGAAAGCTTCAGGTCGAAAATATCTGAGCTAGGACAGGTGGCACAACCTGGAAACAGCTGGAGGAAAAAATATCTTCAAAAATTCTGAGTCTGGGTCACTCTTGGCCGGCCGGCCATCTTTGGGGCCGACCTGCTACTTGTGATGGCCGACTGTGCACATTTGTGGCCGACTGCAAATTTTGCTCTGCAGGTCCAACTTTAAATGGGCATATCTCCTTCACCTGGACTCCTTTTCAGGTCATTCTTGTGTCCAAATTGAAGCCCCGGAAGTAATATTTCCAATGGTGGAAACCTCACATCAAAATTTCAACTGTTAAAAAAAGTTATGCCTCTTTTAGTGAAGACTACTCAGTTTTGATCATAATGGATTGATGCCCAACTTCCAACAACCATATCTCCCTCATCCGGACTCGGCTTTAGGAGATTCTTGAGTGAAAAATGAAGCCCCGGAAGTCTTCTTTCCAACGGTAGTGGCCTCATAGCTTAAATCCAAGTGTATAGACAGATAGGTCCGATTTAGCGAGGGCTGCTCGACTTTCTCTCAACGATTCATGCCCATCTCCTTCCCCAACTGGGTTTCTTCCCTCTCCTCTTCTTTTCTTCAACTCCAAACCCCCAAACAAGATGTTTTTGAAGATTTTTTTTTTTGAAGAGTTCACATCTCTTTCATGCATTTCCACTTTGCCCTTGCCTGGTTTACCGAAATGCGCAACATTTAACAAAATGCGAGCGTTGGAACATCGTAGGAACTTTATTTCAAAAATATTTTGAAAGAAAGGGTTTTAAGGTCTAAAAACCATTCAGAATAGCTTTGGTCCAAAATGGGGTGTAAGGTTGGGATTTGACTCTCCTCTTGCCGAAGAAATCGAACCTTTGCACTGCACAACTTTCACCACCAAGTAAACCATCAGCGGTACCCAAGTCTTAAGGACGGTCAAAAATGGGGTGTCTACACTACTACACTACAGTCTACGCCATCGCTTCACAGACCATGAATACCAAGCTCATTGGGCTCGTTGGGAACCGCTTTTTTTTTTTTAAATGTTTTTTTGACTTTTTAATTAAAAAAGATGTGAAAACAAATAACTGTCTGAAAATTAAGACTTGTTTGGATTTGAAAATAATTTGGGCCAACATAATTTCTAGAGCCTCAACCCAAAAAGAAACTCAACTATTGAATGAACTCAGAGCCTACTAAATAAATTAAACAACAATTTAGGCCAAGAAAATTTCTAGGGCCTCAGTACAAAACAGATGACTAAATACAAATAATGAATCTACCACTTTTGGTTTTGATCTGAAAATTTATTTTTAGAATTTTTTTATTTTAAATTTTGAAAGTTAATTTGGTTTTAAAAAAAACTAAAAAAATGATATTTAAGAATTTATTTTTGTCAAACTATTTTTTAAATTAAACAGGCCGACAGAATTTCTAGGTCTCAGCCCAACTACA
>JAPPVO010000019.1:54450882-54758748 GCA_030407325.1 Camellia japonica
GGCTAAGTCAGCAACAGTTGAGAACATTCCCTCCTTTCTATAGCTACCACAACTTCTCCTGCAGCCTCATCCCCTCCAGCTAGAGTTACCAGAGCTGCTTCGAAGAAGGGTAAGTATTTTCAAGTTCTTCTTTTTTTTCTTTTGAATCTTTTGTTTGTTTCCCTTACACTCATGTTCTTTGGTGCAGGGCCCCCACAAGAAGAATCCCCCAAGAGAGCTGAAACTTTAGCTACTCTTAAAGAGAGACAACAACAGAAACAGAAACGGAAGCTAATCCTCCCTCCTGAGGAATCTGAATCTCAGGCAGAAGAGAGAGAGGTTGAGCAAGAACAAGAAGTACCTTTGCAAAGAACAAAGAGACAAAAGGTGGCTGTCTCCTCATCCGATATAATCGAAAATCCTGTTCACGAGGCAACTACCACAATAGTGGAGAAAGAACTTACCTCTGAAGAATCTGAACCCAGGTTGAAGAAAGGGGGGTTGAAAAGGAGCCGGTAGTATCACTGCCAAGAAGGAAGAGAAAGAAAGTGACTGTTCCTGCTACTGACTTGGTTGAAGACCCTATTCATGAAGCAGCTGCCAAGGCAGTAGAGCAGGAACATTCCAAAGCCATGATTGTCTTCGAGAGAGCTGAGAAGAGACGCAGCAACAATTTCTAAGAGAGGAAGCTGCTGCTACTGATGCATTACAAAGGGAAACGGCAAGAAGGCAACAGACTGCCGAACATTATTCCCTTCGCAGCTCTCCCATTATTTCTGAAACAAGTAATTTCTTTCATGCTTCTACTGTTTTTCCCTTGTCAGCTTTTGGTATTGAAGTTTGATATTGCTTTACATCTCTTTCTCTTGCAGCAACAACTACTGCGTTTATCTTTCCAATGAGGCCTCCCTCAATTTAGTTGAAGTTGATCAAATGCAGAATGTCAGGGTTATTCAAATCGTACTCCACTTCCAAGGCCTACATTCGATGTACCTTCTTTGAGCCCCAGCATTCCTGCATCTCTTCTTCTTGGCTTAGAGCCATACCTCCCTTTCTTGACTTTGACCTACCTCAGTCCACTTCTCCTTCGAGCCTTGCTCCTCCTCCTTCTTTCACAGAAATTCCAACTGCTACTCCATCTCTAATGGTAGTTGATTCTCCTACAGAGGGTGCTGGTAGTTCTCCAACTCATAGTTCATTACCTTTACCTGCTTCCAGTCCCTCTTCACTTGATTCATTGGTAACTAAGACCATAGAGACTGCCAAAGATGCTCTATCCACTTCTCCTATCCCTATGCAGTCCTTTATGCCTTCCACTACAACTCTCTCTGCACTCCTCATGTCTATGGATGAGGTAGACATCTTCGAAGCCAGACTAGCTAGTCTCTTCGACGTACCCTCTACCTCTCCAACATTGAATGTTGAAGCTGAGCCATTAGTTTTGGCTGACTCCTTGCTGGAAATTTTTGAGAGCTCTTCTTCTCCTAGTAGCAAGCCTTCTGCACCTTTGATAGACCTAGACACATGCCTGGAACTGTTGATTTCTTTTTCGAGGATTCCCTTCGAGGCTCTGCAAAGACCTATAATCAGAAATGGGTTCCTCCAATGCTGCAAAATTGCTGAGCAGTCTGGCATGAATATTTCAAGTCATCTATCTCAGGCAGCAGCTACTATCGACTTCTACCTCAGCATTTGTCATGCTGCTAAGGCTGCGGATGAGAAACTGGCTAGAGATCAGAGTTTTGTTTCCCAAGTGCACACCGAAGTGTCAAATCTGAAAGAACAACACTCCTCTGCCGCCCACTTTCGAGTCCAGTTGCTGGAAAGGAAAGCTTAGCTTGAAGAGGAGCTGTCTGCAGTGAATCAAGCCTTAGTCCGAACTGACACCAAATTGCAAATCACCAACCAAGGACTAGTGATCGAAAGGAAGAGATGACTACAGCTATTCAACTAGTTTCATCACTTAGCAATAGGAAATCCATTGTAAAAGAACAACTAAGACACTGTAATAATTTTTGGGCCAATTTGTGGCAAAATGTACTTAATTCTTTATGAAAGAACAAATTTTTATCTGTCACTAGAGTAGTCTTGTGTTCTTTGCTTGACATTTATTCTTCCTTGTGTTTCCCAAATAGTTGGAAAATAAGGCTTCAAATATCTGCCATTATTGATCTTTTTGGGATGTATGTATCCATTCAAATTTCTCAAATGGTATGCCCAAAAGGCAGACTCTATGAATTTGATATGGTCCTTCCCAGTTAGGTGACCATTTGCCAAACTTATGGCTTTTAATTCCTATTGGGAGTATTGTTTCCATACCAAATCACCTTCATCAAAGCCAATATTTGACCTTCGTATTGTAATTTTGGCTGCTCTTCTCTTTGCAAGAGAATGCTATTTAATGCCAAATTCTGGCTTCATCTATGCCTTCTAATTCCAAGCACATACTCTGATGGTATTGCTCAGGATTTAGCTGGTCTTGGCATCTTACCCTCAAAGATTTAACATTAATTTCCACAGGTAACACTGCATCATGCCCATACACTAAGGCATAAGGAGTAACTCTTGTGCTTGACCTTGGGAAAGTTCTGTAAGCCCACAACACATCCAACAATAAGTTATACCAATCCCAGGGATTGTCCTCCATAACCTTTTGTATTCCTTTTTTCAAGGATTTATTGGATGATTCAGCTTGACCATTGGCTTGTGCATAATAGGGTGTGGAATTAACAAGGCTAATTCCAAACTCTGCCACAAAAGACTTCACCATTTTCCCATCGAACACAGTCCCATTATCCACAGTTATGGTCTGTGGGATACCAAATCTATGGATTAGATCCTTAATAAATCCAATAACCTCAGTCTGGTCTACAGCCTTGTATGGCTTAGCTTCGACCCACTTAGTGAAGTAATCAGTGGCCACTAGAATGAAACAATGATGCTTCGAAGAAGGTGGGTGTATTTTCCCCATCATATCCATAGCCCACCCTCTGAATGGCCAGGGCTTCACTACTGCATGTAGGTCATTATGGGCACATGCCTTATTTGCCATGCTTTTGGCATGCCTGGCAACCCTTTGCATACTCTATGCAGTCTTTAAGGATAGTTGGCCAATAGTAGAATCCTTCGAAGCAACCATCTCATCTTCACACCAGGCTGATGAGCACCACAGATGCCTTCATGAACCTAGCCATAGCTGTTAATGCTTCTTTTGGGCCTAAACATTCCAGCAATAAGCCATCTCCCCCCATTTTGTAGAGAGCATTACCATATATCATATATTGCATAGACTACAATTTAATTTTCCTGCTGGCTTTCGAAGATGGACCAGCCAAGTACTGCATTATTGGATGCCTCTAATCTTGTTCTTGTAAGTCATTATGATTAACTTCCAAGACCACATTCCTTTTATTCAAAGGTGGTATCAATTTCTGATATGTTGTTTGGCTTATGTCCCTTTGGGCATTATCCCTTATCTTGAAGTTCGAAGCTTTCTGAGCCACATCATTAGTTCTATTATTCAAGAATCTTGGAACATGAGTTACATTTGCTATTTGAAATTGAGAAAGCAGATGTAATGCAACAACATAGTATGGTAAAATGCTTATGCTTTGACACTTGAAAATCCCTTTCACTTGGTTAACCACCAATTGGGAATCTCCAAAAATGTCAACTGCATGAACTTGTAATCCAATAAGAATTTCTAGTCCCACTATTAAGGCTTCATATTCAGCCTGGTTATTGGAACAAGTAGCTTCATCCACTCTGAAACCATGTGTGGTTTCTATCCCTTGTGGTGATTTAATCACAATACCAATTCCAATTAAGCCATTGGCTTTCGACCCATCGAACCACATCTGCCATGGCTCAATACTAGCCATACCAAGTTCCATTATCTCTTGGCTCTCTGTTTGAGATAGGAATGGCAACGGGGCGGGGCGGGGCGGGGCCGGGGATCACCCTCCCCGTCCCCGATCCCCGAAACTACCATGTTCCCCGTCCCCGGCCCCGATCCCCGACGGGGAATCCATCAACCCCTCCAGCCCCGCCCCCTACGGGGATCGGGTTTCCCCGACCCCGGTTTATCCCCGTACTCACCATCAACAACATCATTCACAATCAGCAACATCATCACAAAAAAAAAAAAAAAAATCAAAAATCATCAACATAAACATCATCAACGACAGCTAGCAATATCATCAAAAATAAAAAATAAAAAAAATAATTCATCAACACATCTTAGCAGAACATCATCAAAAAATAAATAAATAAATAAATAAAGTAGACAGATCTGGCGGAGGGATAAACCGGAGGCGATGGTAGAGATAGATCTGGCGGAGCGATAAACCGGAGGCGATGGAGGATGACGGCGGCGATGGAGGACGACGGAGGCATGGACGATTGCGACGACGACGGACGTAGATCGGAGGGAGGCAGTGACGGAGATCGGGGTGAGGTAGTAAGGTCAGAAGGAGGGAGATCGGAAGGAGGGAGGGAGAGAGATCGGCGACATTGATGAAGAAGATCGACGGGAGGGGAGGCTTTGAGAGAGAGACGAGAGACAGACAAGACTGAGTCTGATCTGATCCAGAGCTCCCAAACATATAATATAATATATATATAATATTATATAATAATCCTAACCCTAAGCATATAAATATATATTATAATAATCATACGGGGGGTCAATCGGGGATAAGTCGGGGTGGGGCCGGGCCGGGGTCGGGGTTGGGAAATCTATCCCCGTCCCCGGCCCGAAAATCATCGGAATCAGATTTTTAATACCATCTCCGGCCCTATGGGGATAAATTTCGGGGAAAAACCGTCCCCATCGGGGTCAGGGGATCGGGTCCCATCGGGCCGGGTTTAAATTGCCATCCCTAGTTTGAGATGGGTGGTCTGCCAGAAAATTGGCTAAAACTTGCCATTTACTGCTCTTTGAGGGACATATTCTAGATGAAATTCTGATAAGGCTAGTATCCACTTGCCAATTCTCCCCCTCAACATAGGTCTAGATAACATTACTTAACCAAATCTGTGGTTGCAATTACCAAGACAGTTGTAGGTAAAAGATAGTATCTTAATTTCATTGCAGCAAAATACAAAGCAAGACACAGCTTTTCAACAGCTGAATATTTACATTCACAAGAATTTAAAAACCTACTAAGGTAATAAACAGCTTGCTCCTTGCCTTCTTCATTATCTTGAGCCAAGAAAGCTCCCAATGAATCTTCTGCTGCAGCTATGTACAACTTCAAGGGCTTATCACACTTTGGTGGCATCAGCACTAGAGGGTTGGCCAAGTAGGCTTTGATACCTTCGAAAGCAATTTGATGCTCTGCTGTCCACACAAATTCCTCTTCATCTTTCAGCCGTAACAAGGAAGAAAATACTTTAGTTTTCCCTGTAGTGTTAGAAATGAACCTTCGAAAAAAGTTAACCTGTTCAAGGAACCTTTGTAATTCTTTCTTACTTGATGGAGGTCTGGCTTCAATGATGGCTTTGGCTTTATTTTGGTCAATCTGTATTCCTTTCTTGTGTACCACATAGCCCAAGAAGTTTCCAGATGATACGCCAAAAGCACACTTAAGAGGATTAAGCTTCAATTTGAACTTTCTCATTCTTTCAAAGGCTGCTTCTAAGTGAAACAGATGCTCCTCCATGGATTGGGATTTAACTACAATGTCATCAATATAACACTCTAAATACCCTCCAATGAGGTCATGAAAGATAGTGTTCATAGCCCCTGATATGTAGCTCCAGCATTCTTCAAGCCAAATGGCATTTTAACCCATTCGAAGGTGCCAATATTTCCAGGACATCTGAATGCTGTCTTGTGGACATCCTCCTCTGCAATGCAGATCTGGTTATAACCAGAATGCCCATTCATCATTGATAAAACTTGATGCCCTGCTGAACTGTCTACCAATAGATCCACTATAGGCATGGGGTACTCATCTTTTGGAGTTGCTAAATTTAAGTTTCTGAAATCAATGCATACCCTCATTTTACCATTCTTCTTGACTACAGGCACAATATTAGATAGCCATTCAACATACCTGGCTGTCCTAATAAAGCCTGCCTTGAGTAGTCTAAGAATCTCTTCCTTGACTTTCTGAATTACTTCTGGACTCATTCTTCTTGGTTTCTGCTTGTATGGCTTGAAATTAGGCTTCATAGGGAGCCTGTGTTCCACTAATGACCTATCCAATCCTGGTAGTTCATTATAAAACCATGCAAAGCAATCTTTATATTTCTTTAGAACAACCAATAACTGGTCCCTGTCCAGATCATTCAAACAAGCACTTATATAGGTGGGCTGTTGCATAGAACCTTCCCCTAAATTTACTTCTTCTAAGGGGTCTTATGTCTGAGAATTTATTGAAGTTTCTTCCTTGGTTTCTTCTATCTTCGAAGCAACCTTCTCGCTTTGTTTTGCTCCCATGTTCTTTAGTTCAACATCTTTGCCCCTCCTCATAGACAAAATCTGTCCATAAGCATCCTCTTCCTGTATCTCTTGGACTTTTGTTTCAATGTCCAATGCACAGTATTTACCAAGGGTCAAAATTCTGACCTGTTGCTGCTCCTGTTTGCAGCCAATTATCATGGCTTTTCTTCTTGCTCCTGTACTTGCTGGACTATTGATTTTACATCCAATGTTGAAAACTAAATTAGAGCCAAAGACTTGGCTTCTTGTTCTTCATCTCTTTGCCTACAACCAGGCATCATTGTCATCCTTAATGACAATCTCTTCATCAGCACTTTCTTGGACTAAGTGCTTCAGGCGTGTCACTTCCTCATCAGCCGTCACTTCGGCTGAGCCATCAGCTTCCTCAGTATACTGAGTGGTGTCACTCCCTCAATATACAACTTGGCCTCTGCAAAGTCTGCACAGGCTATGAAGGGTTGAGGATCTGCATCAATTTCCTCTGTGTCTCCATTGCCTAAGGCCATCATAATTTTCTGATGCAAAGAGGAAGGCACACATTTGTTAGTGTGGATCCAATCTCTCCCAAGTAAAGCATTGTATTTAGCATTACTGTCGATTACGAAGAATGCTGTCATGTAGTCCCTGGTTCCCACACTCAAGTTAATGGGTAGAATCCCCTGAGCCATCTGTTTGTCTCCAGCAAAGCCAGCGATGGTTGTGCTGGTTGGGATCAACCTGAGATTCTTTTTCCCTAGTTTCTTCAAAGAAGATTTCGGTAGTAAGTTCACTGCTGCCCCATTGTCTATCAGGACTCGGTTCAGTTGTATCCCATCGAAGAAAGCCTTGATGTACAAAGGCTTGACATGTTGTGTCATAGAATTCGAGGGATACTCAAAAGGATATGAGAGGTTAATGCTCACCTCTTCTTCACTCTCATATTCAGTTTTCATTGGGATAGCCATTCCAGAATCATCTTGTACCATACTTACTTGTGAGTCTTCACTAGAGACAGGAATAGGATCCATGTCTTAGTCATCTTGGTCCTCATCTCCAGCCTGGAACGCATGAGGCAGTATGTGTACCATATTGACTGATACTGGAGGAAATTAGCCAAATTGGATGGCTGGTTGTACCTGCTTCCCCCCTTGGCCACCTTGTTCAGTTACTTCAGCAGCATCCTCCATGCTGCACTCTGGCACTTCGTTGTTAACTGATTCCTTCGAAGGATCTTTCTCAACTGGTTTTTCAACCAAAAATGTTTGCTCAGCCATGAAGGCTTCGAACATTTCTTCCTTCACCATTTCTTTCTTTTGGCTTATGCCAATTTCTTCTTCTGTCTCGCTATCACTCTCCATCAGAGCTTTCTCCAATCCTGCTAAGCTAGACTTCTCTCTGGCTTTTAGTTCAGAATGAACTTGGCCAACTGTTCTTTGCTGCAACCTACTTTGCTTTGTAGAGTTGGCTTTGGAGTATGGTCTGACTTGGAGTCTTCTTTCTTCTGTCTGGACCAATGAAGAGCTCTCTCCATTTTCTTTTATCTTTCTGGTACTGAGTGTACCTGCGCTGAATCTTTCTCCTTTGTGATCTCGAAATGACTGGGACCATATCTGGTTCCTTTGTCTTTGGTGTTTAAGCAATACCCAATTGTTCGGAGCCATCAAAGGAGGCTTGACTATCCTGCCTTGGATTCCAACATCTCTCTGAGCAGACACTTCCCTAGGTTTGTTTTGCATTACAAACCAGTCTGGAACTCCAGGTACCCACGAACTTACTGACTCAGATGTTGAACTGCTTTTTTCTACCTTCGAAGCCATCTTCAAAGCTGGCTGTGAAGGTAAGTGCTTGGCTCTGACCTCATGTTTCGAGCCTGATTCAGACCTTCGATGAAGGTAGCCATTTTCTCCCTGCGTGAGGTGAGGCTGTCTAGGGGGCCAATCTCTGGCTTTGATCCCATGAACTGAGCCTTTCTCCAGTCTTCTTTCAGAATGACTGCTCTCCATTCTGTAATAGTTAGGTGGCCTGGATTCATACAAGGGCCTCTTGCCTTTAGTATGCATTCTGTCCATTGCAGGCTCAACCACTAGTGGTCGCTGCCTATCACTAGCCGGATACGGCCTTTTGTTGTAAGCGTTGGTTGATTTAGGACGTCTCTGTACATCCCTGTAATATTGTTTCCCATCAACTGGAAGCCCTTTTAACCACTTATAACTCAGTCTGCACCTGGGACACATCCTTTGCATTACTGCTGCCTCTAAGGAATCATCATTCAGTGATTCTTCATCAGAGTGTTCCCTCCGGTGTGAGAAACCTTGTCCAATAGCTGGTGGATTTCTGGTGTCCTTCTTGATGGTTGTCTGGTTAGCAACATGCATCTGCACATTGACTTCTTCCAATTCTGTCAAGGACAAGTTCTGGAAGTCTGATGTAATGACATTGGCTGCCACCTCTCCAACTTCTGGAAATGGATTACTGTCGATTCCCATGGCCTTTTCTACTTTGGCTCGGAACTTCAAACTTCCTTTCCAAATTTGTTCTTGGATCCTGTCTCGAAAAACAATGCAGTTTTTAGTCGAGTGAGACCAAGAGTTATGCCATTTACAATATACTTTTTCCTTAAGTTCATCTGGAGATGGCAATTTTACTCCTTTAGGTAACTTAAGGAAGTTGGCCGCAAGCAAATGATCAAAAATGTCATCTGCCTTTGTTAAATCGAAAGAATACTTTCTGTGAAAGTCTTTCTTTTTAAACTGCTGGTCAATTGTTGTATCCTTATGAATTAATGCCTCACAGATCACAGGTTCTTTGCCCACAATCTCTACTGCATTGATCTCATAATTAGGATCTCTATAATATGTCTTGTACGATGCATTATTCCGATCTTGTTCCTCCTCTAGTAATGCTTCGTACCTAGACACCTTATAGGTTAGTTCCACCAAATCTTTGAATTTAGTTGAGTCAAACTTCTTTCGAAGCCTGAACTCTAAGCCATTTTGAGCCAATCTTACGAATTCTGGCTCTGGCAGGATGACTCTACATTTATTTCGAGCCCTTTTAAATCTGGCAATAAACTGAGTAGCCTTTTCTTCAGGCCTTTGACTCAATCTTGCCAAGTCTGCCATGGATACCTTTGGCTCCGATTGGAAGAATTGGGCATGAAATGCCTCTTCCATTTGTTGCCAAGTTTGAATGGAGCCAGGTGTAAGGTTGATGTACCATACAAATGCTCCCCCAGTTAGAGAATTTGGGAATAATCTCAGTTTCATATAGTTATGATTAGTAAATTCACTGCATTGAGCAGCAAACCTAGCAATATACTCTACTGTTGATTGATTTTCAGTCCCATAGAAAAGGGTAAAATCTGGTATCCTGAACTCCCTTGGGTATTCATGTACCCTATCTACCCATTCTGGGTATGGTTTTCTGTATACAGAAGTCTGGACCCCCCGAGCCATCGGTCCACACATCTCCCTAACAATATCAGCAATTTGGTCCCTATGGACCATATTCTGTGCCTGCTGAACCACTGCTGGAGGGACAAACACAGGATTTGGTGGACAAACTTGTGCTTGTGGTCCTTTTGGTCCATAAGGTGGTATATTTGGGATTGGTTGTCCCTGTGGTGCAGGTTGCTGTTGGGGGTGTGGGTAACCCCTTTGAGCCTGTCCTGCGAAAGGACCTGCGAAAGGTGCTGGAACAGGTGTTGTGTCCCTTCCATTTGCAGGCCAACCTTCCAACCCCCCGGGTATAAATTCGAATAAGGGATTATTGTACCCCCTAGTGCCAGGTATGGCTTCGAACATGGGATTTGTAACCATTCTTACGCCAGTTTCTTGTACTTGACCAGATCCACCAACTTGTGTGGCTTCATTGTTGAGTACTGAGGCATTTTGGCCTGCTATAGGCCTTGAAATGGGTTCATACCAAGACTGAGGTGATGGTCTTTCATAGTTCTGATTACTAGTTTGACCCTTAGAATGTCCATTAACTTGCATAGGCTGTTTATCTCTAGCCAATCTTTGGTGAGGGACATTTAAAACTTCCTCTGTGTGTCTTGTGTTTGTTGGCTGGTGGTTATTCATTCGATCCAAAAAGGATGTTGCCCACCTTTCCATTGTATTTATTAATTGTTGTCCCATAGCATCTATTAAGCCATCCCATGGATTTGTTGGCTGAATAGATGGAACAGTGGATGGTCCAATTCCTTGGTTTCGTCCAATATTATGAACATATGGTTCTTGTCCCGAAGTACTGGTCTGTTCGACCATAGGTTCTGATAACATGGGAGTTTCCAAAGGATGTGTTACCACATTATCCTCTGGATTAGGTATTTCTACCTCTCCTTCTACGCCTTCTTCCAAGCGTTCATTTTCTCCTTGTCTTCTTCGTCTAGCCATTTCAATTAGTCCCACCGGGCGTGCCAAAAATATATGTTGGCTTTTTGGCTTTCGAAGGGTATTTTTGTAAATGCGAGCGTGCCAGCAAGGATCAATCAGTCCTTACAGAAATTATAATTGCCAACCAATTATCAGACGATTGTGTTTTAGTTCTTTCAGCCTCAATGAAGAGGACTTTTACTGGTGGCTTGACTTAGGAGAAATTAAGCAAAATAACAGTTAAATGACGAACAATTGAAGTATTTCATTAAGATGAAAACTTACAATGATCCAAACTCAGCCTCGTAGAGGTTTACAGCAACAATCTACTTGAAACTACTCCTATGAACGAAGTGCAGTGCAGGAATTTAAAGTGCAGGAATGTAAAGAACAGGTATTTAAAGTGCAGGAAATATAAAGACTGGAAATGTAAAATTGGAAAAGAAACTGGAAATGTAAAACTGGAAAAGAAAATATGAAGTAAATGACTGGTTTGTTGGATCTGAGTCTGGGGGTTTTTTCGGGGGCTTCCCTGCTATTTATACTCCTCAATGATGACCATCGAACTGCACTTCAAACCGTCGAACTGCTCCTCCATGATTGCTTGATCATGCTGCCTTAGAAGTAGTTCCACTACGCCATTACTTGCAGTTGGGCTTCCCTCCTATATTTGAATTTGAATGTGAGTAACCGTTGAAGCCACGTCACCTTGTATCTCTTCGCTGATCCAATGCTACTCAGACCACGCAAGAACCAATATTAACCGCCACGTGTACGGTCATGATCGAAGATTAAACATTCTTCCTGTATTGCCCTTACTTCGCCACGTGTCGAACTGTAACTGGCTTTTACAAAATATGTAGCCAACATAACCACAGGGGTGGGAATGTAATTTTCAAAACGTTAGGGGATGGGTAGTAATTGGATCAAACCTCAAGAAGTGTCAATGTAATTTACCTTGTTTTTTTTTTCTCATAAAAATTAAAAAGTTAAAAATCTCATCCCAGACGAGATCTTTTAGTCCCAAACTAAAAATCAAAAAATTAAAAAGCCAATTCATAATCCAAACAAAGGCTCAGTGTGGTCCGAATGCAATTGTCAGAGGTAGGGTTCAATGAGATTTTAAACCAATCATTGAATTATATATATATATATATATTTTATAAAAAAACACAAATCGATTAATTTATAAAAATTGACTTCACTGCAATTAATTTAAAATAATTGGACCATTTTTTTTGAACACCAATAATTGGACCATTTAAAAAAACCAATCTGAGAGTTACATGTTAATTTGGAATTGTTTCTTGTTGTCTTCTCTCTAATTATGTTTAGTACTATAATTTTTTTGAGTGCCAGTTTAGTTTAATGATTTGATTTGATTTTTTTTTTTTTTTTTTAAATTTCAACATCGGGTTGTATTTTAATTTATAGTAGTGCTGGAGGCCTCGAATTCGAGGTCTCGAATTTGCCTCGAAAACATTTTTTTTATGTTTTTGACTTTGTATGTTACTTTTTTTTTGTTTATTTTGTGTTTTTTAGGATAGTTATGTGTAGAGATGTACCAAAAAAATTAGATATTTTGTACCAGCTTATCGTATAAAATTATATGAAACTAACAAATTGATCAGTCAATTTTATCACTCAACCAGTCCAACCTAATTGATTGATCAGTTAAACTGCTAGTTAAAATTTATTAATTCCATATAATTTTGTACGATGAATTGGTGCGGGATGTCTAGTTTTTTGGCACACCCCTACATATGACTACCTTTAAAAATAAAAAAATAAAAAAAAAACCAAACTAACATAGCCCAACAAATAAAATAAAATAAATTAATCAGTCAATTTTATTATCCAATCAGTCCAACCCAACTCACTTGCAGAATGTCTAATTTTTTAGTACATCCCTGTACATAAACTACCCTTGCAAAAAAAAAAAACACCAAACTAACACTGTCTTAAAAAAAAAAACAAAAATTCGAAGCAAATTCGAGGCCTCAGATTCGAGACCTCAGGCATTTTCCTTTAATTTATTTGAATCAATGTAAAAAATAAATGAGTAAATTATATCATTAATTTTTGTAGTTTGAATATTCTCATAGTTTTAATTTAAATAATTTAAATCTTATACTTTCAGTTTTATTACAATGTGTTCTCTCCGTTATATATAGTTAGAATTTGAGTGAAAAAAAAAATTATGTTTAAAACTAGATAGACCAAAATAGAATTAAAAAAAAAAAAATACAGAGACCGCTAGTGTCATTAATAAATTATATGAGTGGTGCCTATAGTTTCATTAGAATTCCACGTGGTCCATCTTATTTTGCACATGGTCTTTTTCTATTATAGACCAAAGTGACATTTTAATTAAACTATGAAGACTATTGATATTATTTATCCAAATTAAATTGTTGATATGAGTTTATGGGAGTTAGGGGTGCAACTTGGGTGGGTTCAATCCGAGCAACTTGAACCTAGTTTCGAATTTTTTAGGGTTTGGACAAGATATTTACAAATTCGGTACGGGCTTGGGCAAAAATTCAGAAGTCCGAGTTGAATTTGGGCTGACTTGGGCAAATATGTCGAACAATCCGAAACCCGAATTATACATACATAGAAATATAAAAATATTAAATATATATAAATTATTAGTCATTATATGATATTAAAGTAATTTAGATTATTAAATCATATTAAATATATATTATATATACAAATAACATAAAATCATACTCTTTTTTTTTCACTCATAAATTGTAAGAACTACTATAGCGGCATCTCTTTTAGATTATATAAATTATTTATTTTGATGGTATTAATGATTTTCTATATAAAAAAATGTAAATAGAGTCAAATTTTAATCATTTAATAAAGCAGTTGCGCGCGTGCGCACACACACACACAAATATTGAAATTCATTTACAATTCGGACAAATCGAGTTTAACTCGGGTTGGGTTTAGACATGCAACCTCGGGTTGCAATCCGCTCGAATTACACCCCCAATGAAAGTGACGAGTTTTTAGAACCAAAAGAAATTGCGTCGTGTATCCATCGTCCGCCTATTCTCTAGTATATTTTTACCAGCAGTAATTGCAATGATAGAAAGAATATAAAAAATTAAGTCAAATTGATACTCCTAATTATAATATTTTCATTTTAAACATGATAAAATAAAAAAATTACGATTATTTGATTGATTTTTTTTTTTATGAATAATATATACAAATGGCCTTATAAAATGAACGATTAAAATTATCGAAATATAACTCATGTTATGCCTAATAGATCCAAACAAGACTTTTGAATTCAGATATAAACATGAGAGAGCCTAACACTTGTTTTCTAATTTTTAATGATCACAAAAGTGCAAGGACACTTGATTCCTTGAGTTCTTTTCATTCTTATATATACAAAATACAAATTGTACACAACCATTCAAATGTATGTACGATTTTAATTATGAAATCACGTCACCTTGGTATGAATCAATTGGTACTGAGATTTATCGTTCAAAAAAAATAAATAAATTTGGTACTGAGATTTGTAGGTGTTGGTTAAGAACTTGATTAGTTGTGAAAGTTTATAATGATTAATATGAATCATGGTCACATTAATTGTCAAATTATTATAAATTAAACTGATCTTAGTATAAGATTTGGTGGTATTTAATTATAATTTCAAGTGATTTTGGTTGAGTTTTTTGTGGTTACTATAGTTATTTATTTGGCCTTGATTATAAGTGATGGAAGGACTTATGAATCATACTCTGTTTGTCAGTTTTTGAGTTTCCAAATCAATTTTTTTTAGTAATTTTTATTTAAAATTTTAATTAATGTTTTTAATTTTTAGATACACTTAAAAAGTATAATTTTTTCAATTTTTTTAAAAAATTCACTAAATACAAAAAACTACAAAAAGTGACTATATTTTCGTATTTTCCATATTCCTTTATCAAAATTTTGATAGATTTCTTCATAAATATTTACTTTTTATGTATATTTAGATTAGGTGCATTTAAAAATAAAAATAAAAAAATTAATTAAAACATGAAAAAGTTTTCTAAATACAACAAAATACGAAAACTAAAAATTCAAAACGTGATTTTGAAAACTTAAAACCAAACAATGCATGTAGATATGTACAATAGCACTTCCCATAACAAAATGCAGAAAAGAAAAAAAGAAAAAAAAATTAACATTGAAACCGGCATTACAAAACATTAATGTAAACTACAACATGCTTGTTTTTTTTTAAAAAAAATTATTACTAATCAGTAATTAATATGATTGCATTGCCTGATTGGAGAATAAAAAACCAATTCATCAAGCAAGATAAAAGAAGTTCTATGAAAAAAAAATTAAGTAATAAATATTTGTCACTTGTTACTAGGTTATTTTAACAAGATAAACAAAATTATAACTGATAACAATATAATTACGAGTAAAAAATGTAAAATTAATTGATCTATGTGTTTAGAATAATTATTTACTATCATGTGCGAAATACTGCACACGTGTCGTGTGAGATTGTTTAGCAACAATGGCCCTATTTGGTAGGGCTTATTTCCAGTTTATTTAAACTTTTAGCTTAATTTAAATTATTTTGATGTGTTTGGTTCAGTTTAACAATACAGCTTATAACTTTTTGTAAGTCAAAAATCAACTTATTCTTTGAGTGGGGGAGGAAAAGCTTAATTTATAAGTAAAAAATCAGCTTATGTTCATAGCTATAAGCTATAAGTTGTTAGGCTATAAGTTATAATCGCTTTCCCATAGCTCTACCAAACGGGGCCAATATCATTTATGGCAATAAATAAAATTTTCACGTGTAGAACATCTTGGTCAACCAAAATTTGGCTACAATGAATCTGCAATTTCAAGTAAACTAACCATTTTGTACTTTTGTTTGGACTCTTTTCTCATTTTTTGTTTGGACTCTTTTCTCATTTTTTGTTTGGACTCTTTTCTCATTTTTCTTGTTCAGTTAAAATAAATAAAAAGATTAATTATACTAATAGTTCCTATAGTTTGGAACTTGTGTCACTTTGATCACTGATTTTTTAATTGTGACACATTTGATCCTGAATTTTGAATTTTGTTCCAAATAAGGACAATTGAAAATATCATTAGATTTTTCAAGCGTAAAATTGTTAATTTGATAAAATATAAACTAATTTGACAAAAATAAATATCAAAAAAATATTTTTAATTTTTTTAAAATTATTTTTATCCACCAATGATAAAATTATGTAAAATTAATAAAAATTACATGATTAATTTTTTAAAATTAATTTTACATGATTATCATCCAAATACATAATAAAAATTAATTTGGTAAAAAAATAAATAAATGTCTAAAAGATTTATCAATTTTACATAATTTTATTTTTAGTAGGTACAAATAATTTTTTAAAATTCAAAAATATTTGTTTGACATTTATTTTTGTCAAATTAGTTTATATTTTATCAAATTGACAATTTTACACTTGAAAAATCTAATTATATATTCAATTGTCCTTATTTGAAACAAGATTAAAAATTCAGGATCAAATGTGTCACAATTGAAAAGTCAGGAACCAAAGTGACATAAGCCTCAAACTATAGGGACTATTTGTGTAATTTGCCTTAAATAAAATAATTAAATAAACTTTGTCCTTTAGCCAACCTCAGGGCAAATTAAATCAATGATAACATCATTGTTGTTCCAAAAATTGGTACTTTGAATCGTCAGATTTTAATCACAAACGTTGGAAAAGAATTTTTTTTTTTTTGTTGGTAATAGAAACGATTCAATTGTCATTACTTATCTACATGCGTTGCACATTGGATTTTGTTTGATCCTTAGTGGGTCTCTTTTACTTCTTTTCTATATACCCTTGTCTTGATTTAAAGGATTCTCTCACGATTTTGCATAGACTATGATAACTTTTTTAGACCTGTAATTATCACCATTTTTTTAAAATAAGAAAATTAGAATTCAGAGTTATTTTCACAAAATACGTACAAATTCATATATAGATTTATGATTTTAATTATTAATGTTCATAAAATTTACTATAAATCTGAAATTAACTTTAAAACCTACACTGAATTGTAATTGTTCCTTTACAAAATGGGAAATTATTTTACATGTTTCATTTGTAAAATTATAATAGATTAAGTCCCACAAAAGATTTCTTAATGTACCTTAATTTGACCCTAGTATTATTGATATGGAAAATGTCTCGTAACTCAAATTTTGTGGCTCAAAAGTGGCTCAAATGGCCAAAACGACGTCGTTTTGGCCATTTGAGCCACTTTTGAGCCACAAAATTTGAGCTACGTAGCATTGTCGGATTGATATTTCTAAAGCATTGTATGGTAGGTGAGGTGATATTTTGCTGTAAATGATTTCAAAATCAATTACAGAATAAGAATAAAATGGTTCATTTGGTGATCGATTCTCTCCCTAGCATTTTCTGAAAACTTACAGAAGGAACCCAAAAGTAGCACAAATGATTGAGAAGTAAGGTTGCATTTGGATGCATCATGTTCTTTGAACATTGTGTCCACAATAATATGCTCTTGTGAAATGTGATTCATGCTTTTACTATAACTATAGAAAAAGATGTGTTTTGTAAAGGCCAAAGGTATGTGGTAAGTTAACAATCATGCCTTGTTCATAAAGAGACAAATAGTTTGAGGTGGCCTTTGAATTTATGAATTTAAAATTAAAAAAATTTGACATCACTCATTACATAGGGTGTAACTTTTAATTTAACAATAATATTGCATACTAGGATTTTATCAAGAAATACCAATGTATAGCTCAGATTTCTTTTATGTACAGATCTCACAATACAGTAACTAAATCTCAGCCACACATTTACTTTCAGAGTAAATTTCTTAATCCAAAATTTTGGGATAATAGTATTTTGGTTCTAGATTTCAATAATGAATTTAAGAGTTTTAAATAAATGAATTTGAAGCAACTTAGTGAACATAATTATTTGAAACTCTTTCATGAATGACTTTACTTGTACAAAAATTATGAGCTCATTACCAATTTTACATGAATAAGAAAACAATATGTAGTGACATCTAAAAAAAAAGTTAGACAAAAACCCGCAACACAAATACAAAGAAATGCCACACAAACAAATAAATTTTAGAATTATTTTATTCTGATGGGGTAGTTGAGTTTCTCCTATTATATATTGCAATAAGGCCTATTTTAAATATCAAATATTTATTATTGCATATTACATCGGTAAATAAAAATAATTTAAGAGAAGCATTTTTCAAACTAATATGATGCATGGCTTCTTATTGTTCTTGACACCACCAAAGTGATGAGCAAGTGTCATTTACATTTTTGCTCAAATCTGACTGCCAAGTTAGACTGACCTTAGCCATAAAATTAGATATTTTACTCTTGGAGCTTTCAAGATCTTCTCATAGATTTTTTTATTATTATTTTTTATAATTTTGATGATTTGGATCAGAGTATTTAGTACTGATATTTATGAAGTCAAAGTCGTTAAATAAAAAATATATATAACAAAAAACCAGATTGTTGAGACGTTGAGAGAAATAATTTTTACTTTCTATTTTATGATAATCAACTTTTTGAATTCGTAAAAAATTGAAGAGAACAGCAAACAACATATAAGGGCTAGAGTGAACAATTCTTAAAAAAGTGGAACTTGACACCATTGCTATTAACACCTAAGATCTTTCAACTTGACCGACCTCCTAGGGCTTGGTACTATAGACTAAGGTCCCGTTTGGGAACATGTTAATTTAGTAATTTTTTGATTATTTAGTTAAAATATAAGCTAAAAAAATTAGTATGTTTGGGATGACTTTTTAGCTTTTTACGAAAAGATGTGCAAAAAGTAGATAGAAAAGAAAATCTTTGACTTTTTGGTATGGGTTGTTGGCTTTTTGGCTAATTTAATAATTTTTTGACTTTTTGGCTAAAATGGAGGGTTCCCAAACGAGGCCTAACTGGTCTCTCTAAATTGTTTTGACTTATAAATTGATTTTTTTACTTATTAAAAAAAGATATAAAAAAATAAAAGATAATAAGTAAGTCTCGTTGACAACTTAATATTTTAGTTTAAATTTTTTAAAATTTAAAAAATTAAATTATTTCGAAGAATGCCAACTTTTAACATAAAAAATATTAAAATTTTGTCTTTCTTATATATGATTTATATTTGAAACTTAGTTCAAAATTAAAAATTAATAAAATGAGATATTTTTAACTTTTTACATTTTTAATTATTTTTTTAATAAATTAATACTTGACTATGAATTGACTCACCAACAGTAAGGAGTTGTTTGACATTTCCTATATTAACCTATTTTTTTATTTTTTTTTAAAATCTTTTTTAACTCATATTATTATTTTTTTTAATTTTTTTATATATATATTTTTAAAAAAATTAAAAAAAGTACATTTATTTAGGTAATCCGAAACCATTTGTAAATCATATCTCCGCCAACTGGTTGGCAAATGAGCCCAAATCCAAAAGAAGGTTGTGGTCAACAAAAGAAGACTGACAAATTCTTCATGATGAATACATATAAATATGCAGATATTTGATTTGAAGGTATCTATAAAGATTGTCGGCATCCTCAGGTGAAGACAAGAAGGGGCTGTCCTGGTGAAGCAGAGGCAGTCAAGGTTTGGACTAGATTACAGTCAGATTTTATCACGATTTATTCGCTTTGCATCAAAGCCAAGGAAGAACCAAAAAGGTTGGTAGGTCCCAAAAACTTTTAAAATGGAGTATTTTTTTATAAAAAAATCTTTAGAAATTTAAATTTGTATAGTACAAATGATTCGAATATATTAAAATGATGTCATTTTACTCTCAAAACATTCGAACTATTCGAGTTATAAAAATTCGAGCTATTAAATATTGCTGATTTTTTTATAAAAAATTTAAACACTTTCTCAAGATTTGTTGTTGCCAAAAAGTTGGATAGGGTTTTGAAACTTTTTGAAGCTAACCTAACCTCAAAAACCCATTTTGTCCATGGATGTAGAATTGTAAATGGGTAGGGAGGTAAGGTAATCTTGTGGGACTAGCATTGTTGCTTGAAGAATGGACCACAAAAGTATTAGATGAATCCTATGCAAAACTTGAGTGTGAATTTTTAATATTTATAATTTTGTCTCTGACTAACTGTTACACGATCATAAAATTAACTAGTATTGTAAATTATTAAATAAATAATTCTTAGAACTTAATTTTTAAGACTACCCCATGATGGTTAGAGTAAGAGAGAAGACTAACACTACTAGAAAATGGGGCATTTGCCACGGAACTATTTGCGACGGTTAAAGGACCGTCGCAAAAAACATGTTTTTGCGACGGTATTTAATGACGTCGCGAAATTATTTTTGTTGCGACGGGAAAACTAAGCCCGTGGCAAAAAGTAAGGTTATTTGCGACGGCATGTTGAACGTCGCAAAATTTTTCTGATTTAATTTTTTTTTTTTTTTTTTGCGACGCTCTTTTTGCAGTCCGTCGCATTTTTTTTTTTTTTCTCATTCACTCGCGACGGGCCTTAATTATCGTCGCAAATAATAATACTAAATTCGCGCCAAAATTCTCTCCCACTCCCTCTTTTCCCGAAATCCCCAAATTATTATGTAATCTGTTGGGAATCAAAAAAACATAAAAAACCCTTCCTCTCTCTCCCTTCTCTCTCCCTTCGATACTCTACCCTAATCTCACCTAATCTCACTGCTCTCTCCCTCCCTCCCTCTCACCCTCCATCTCACCCAGTCGTCACTCTCTCTCTCTTGCAGCGGCAACAGCTTCGTCTAGGTAACCCTCTTCTTTTCTCTCGGCCTTGCTCACGCAGACCCTCCCTCTCACCCAGTCGTCGTTCTGTCTGTCTTGCAGCGGCAACAACAGCGTCTATAGCAGCGGCAACAACAGCGCCACTCTAGTTCTCCCTCCGGCATCCAGGTATAGCCTTTAATTTCTTTCCTCTTCTCTCCTCTGGCCTTCTATCATCTGTTTCTCCCTGCTCATCAATTCATTGAAACTCTTTTCATTAAGAATAGAACAGTTCAAATGTGTGTGTGTTTGATTTGTGTGAAAATTGATTTTCTGTTGGTGTGTGTTTGATTTGTGCGAATATTGATTTTGTGTTGGTGTGTGTTTGATTTCGGCTCTGCATTGTGATAAGCCATAGACTTGGTTTTTGGCTTTGCCATAGGAAGTGTTAATATATGCTCGTGATCAATTAATTTTGTGTGTTCATTCGCAACTGAACCTCCTCCATTCACCTTAATTGTTTTTTACTTGGAAGATAGATTTTAGGCATAAACTTTTTCCCCTTTTTTCTCTTGTTGTAATTTCTTTAATGGAAATGGATAGTCACTCAATCATATGCCTATGGAAATATAGGCAAAATTGCTGGTTTAATGAGGGCAATGTGCTTCTGGGCTCTTACTTGCTTTTTTCCTATTGTTCTCTTGTATTTCTAGAGTTTTTGTGCAGTTAATTGAATGTCTAAATGAATTCATTTGATACTCTTTCGTGGGAGGTTTGGAACTTGTATTTAGATTTTAATTATTTTATTGAAATCTTATGGTTCACTATTTGATTTGATATATAATTCATGATTAATGCATTTAGATCGATGAGAATCTATTGGTCAATCTGTTTTGGGACGAAATTGATTGTTAATTGTATGATTCAGAATTTGATTTGGGATTCAATTTGTGTTTTACAATCCATTCAATTCTTGAAACTATCGGATCGGACATGTTTTGACCCCTTCTTACTTCTTATTTTTGGATAAAAATGTCAGAATAAAACTTATAGGAGTGCGCAATATGGAAACAACCACACCTATGCATGATTGTCTGTTATTGGGTGATTAGAGGGTTTAATTAGATTTTGGTGTAATAAACATGATTTAATATGACATGGGCCAGGTCAATAAGACACAATTTTCACAACTTTTTTTTGAATGATACACACACACACACTTCAAAGTGTTTTAGGTTTTAAAATGAAGGGTTTTCATATCTTGTTATGAAGGCAATATCATCCTAATTAGATGTTGTACTCACTTTCATATATCAGACTGTGCCAATTTTTTTATTTTTTAAATTTATTTATTTATTTGTTCATGTATACGATTGGTTTAACATAATTTCTTATAGTTTGTGCCGAATCTTATGATTCTCGATTTGACAATTATGGATTAATGGATTGTTGATTATGTAGTAAATTAGGCACTTTGATGAAGTGCATGGCATTATTTTGAAAAAGGCGTTATTTATTTTTGAATCCCTGCTGTATGTCTGGTTATTATTATTCTATTTTCTTGTTAAGAAAAAAATGCATTTGACAACTAGTTTACAATGAAAAATAATAATGCCTTCTAATTTGTATACAGAACTCCTGAATTTTTCATTACTCATACATCTATTAGAGCCTACTTGTAAGGACTGAGAATTTTAACTTACTGCTTTCAACTTCTAATATCACTGTAGAAAATAAATAAATAAATAAATAAATCACCATGCTTTATTAGAGTGTGTGTACGTATGCATATTTGTATATCTATATAATAAAGCAGAACGGATTTTGAAAATATGTTAGACACAACTGTCCTACTAGGACATTTCAATGGTTAAGATTCGTTTTTCTATTTAGATAGATGGCTGAGATGACTCCTTAAATATATATATCAATATATAATTGCACTTACTTCCCGCCCAAACACTGGGCTTCCTACTTACCCACGTCTTCTCACCTTCCCACTTCCTCACGTCTCCTCTCCCTTCCATCCTTATCCCTCTCCCTTCTCTGTTCTCACCCACCCCATTCCCTCTTTAACTCTCTCAAGCTCTGTAACAATCTGCAATCTATGAAACGATCTGAGCTCTCCAACACAGGTATGTAAATATCTCTCTCTCTTGCCTCTCTCTCTCTCTGTAATGGGTCTTGATCCCTCTTTGATTTTAATGATTTAAGTGCAGAGTGGGTTTCTGCAAGACTACAACTGGTTTTGTATCCGGATCGAAAATGCTCTGAATGTTCGGTTTATTGCATTCCAGTTTATTCCCACTTGAAGGGTTGATGTTTATATAACATTTACTCTTGAGGTTTCAATTTGAAGTCACCTCTACTCTGTTTTATTTGCTTCCTCTGATGAAAATTGAGCTATTTCACAATGCTAGGGTTTAATTTGGTGCTTTTTTGGATCTGTTAATTTTTTATCAATACATGTGGGGGTTTAAATTTTTTTTTTAACGTGGGAAATGCAAATATGTAGTTTGTAATTAATGTAGTTAGAATCTGTTTATTTGGTTTTCTTTCTTATTTCCATCATTGCATTAGGGGGATTTAAGAGATTTTTTTTTTGGTAGACAATGATGACTCACTGTTAAGTACTTAATGTAAGATGGCAACATCACAGAATTATATATTGTCTACCAAAAATCTGTAGTTTATAGAGAGGATCATTGTCTACCAAAAATCTACATTGGAATTCACACACACACACACACAAAATATATATCTATATATATGAAATGAAATTTTTTTTTTAAAAAATAAAAAATCTAGGATTTGAGCCTCGAATACCATGAAAGCAGAATATTCATATGATATTAGATGGCAAGGATGATGACTCACTGAAAATTTATATATTGATTTTGTGTAATTGTGTAATTGTGTAATTGTGTGATGTTGATAGAAAATTCTGTGATGTTGATAGAGAGGATCATTGTCTACCTAAAATCTACATTAATTGCCATCTAACTACTTAACAGTGAGTAAGATGGCAAGGATTATTGTGTATCGTATGCCCACTCTCTCTGAAAATTTATGGGCAGACAATGATGAGTCACTGTTAAGTAGTTAGATGGCAAGGATTAAATTACTCATATTCTGTGATGTTGATATCATGTAGGCATAGGCTGACCCTAAGCCTTTCAGGGCCTTAAGCAAACTTCCAATATGTAACCTTATATTGGAATTCACACACACACACACACACAAACACACACACAAAATATATATCTATATATATGAAATGAAATTTTTTTTTTAAAAAAATTAAAAAATCTAGGATGTTATATTCCTTTGCTCATCTTGCAGTATTGTGTTAAAAGCAATGCAAATATAGACTAAGACAACTTATACAATGAAAAACTAAAGGATTTCTTCACACTTAGGCGCTAAAAGCAGCCATCATCACTTGCTGCCAGATTCCTATTTCCAGAGGATACACAGCCAGCAAATGTTCCCAGCAGCAGTCCTTACTAAGCAAAATTTCCAGCAAACAGCCTTTGTAAACATTCCTTCCAGCAACAGTCTTGAAACAGTCACGCAATCCTGTCAAAGACATAGATAAACATGAGCATAACCTATCCACTACACAAATGCGAAATGTAACAGCCAAGTCGCACCCGAACCACACAGTATAGAATCTCACTACACTCAACCCACAATATAGAATCTCACTCCACTCAGGTAAAAATTGCTCCATAAACCTGCAAAAAGAAAGAAAGAAAATATAGATATAGAGATTAGTTCCACTCATTTTGGCCAGTGAATTGAGGTTAGGTATTGAATTATAAATTTTAGATGAGGTGGAGTGGAGGATGCTTCACATAGATATTGAATTATAAATTTTAGATGATATCTGCAAGTAGATTTAGTTTTCTGGGTTATATTACCAAACACATTGTTCTTTAATGTTTCATAGACTTAAGTGCATCATTGTGTTACAATCATTTTGCAGACTGATACTGTTGTCCTCTATGTGTGTCCACTTCTGTTTTCTCGTGGAAGGTAACTCTGGCTGGGTCTTGAATTTCATTCCTTTCATGTAGCTGGTGTTTTGAACTGCTGAAGTGGTACTAAACGATGAGACTTTTTAGTTGTATTCTAGAATATACTTATATTGTTTTAACTTTTACATGTAGTACGTTCAAGGCTGAATGGTGGAGAAATGATGGATTCACATTCCTCCTCTCTTGGACAATGCTTGCGTCTAAAATAAATTATTCATTTTATTAAGTAATAAGAGGTTGTCGCCGGATGCAATGGCAAGTGCTACTTGCCCTAGCATTGTGGTTCAAGTTCGAGTCATAGAATCAAGAGGAAGATTGTGGAATTTAGACCTAACTATAAGGGTTAATTCTGATATCTGGGCCTTTGGCGAGGACGGTAGGGGATAAGGGGCAAGATTGTAATGATATTGAGTCATGCTAAGTGTGTTGAATTCTACATTGAAAGTCTACATGTGAGGTATTGGGATATAATTGGGGACTATGAACCCAATTGATATCATAGGTTGTCCCTTTTATGTGAGAATCAAGGTTGTTGTTATTATTAAACACCACTCTATGCGTGTTAGTGCTTTATGTTTAGTTTAGTTTATGTTTTTGTCTACTTCCCTCTCCACTTGCCAGATGGGAACACATGAGGGACGGTGTTAGCTTATTTACATTGTTGGACTCATTCTGAATAGTTTAAGATTTTTGGACAATTGGTTATCTAGCAAAATGTAACCAATCCATAGTCCATTGGTAAAGTTTGTAGCATCTTGCAGATAGGTGTCAAAGACTTAACTGTTCAGTGCAAGCCACAATTAAAGCCTGAATTGACGCATTTACATATTATCATTAAAAAATGGTACAAATATCTCTTACCACGATGAGTTTTACATTTGGTTTTTTAGAATTAAATCCATAGTGCTACTTGCCCTAAATAAACTTTCAGACCAAGATAGGAAGTTGCAAAATCTGATTTTGAAACAGATTTTTGTAATTTTCTGCTAAAAGTGGTAAGAGTACCACGAGCTATGGAGCTAAAACCAAGCCCTGCTATAAAATGACATAGATACTCAATTCTGAATTTTATTCACCAAAATCCTCCTCAGAAATCTCCATTACATGTGTATGTAAATAGTTAAACTTTGTCTCCAAAGAAGAATCCCAGGAAACTTTACCTTACTAATAATTACTGCACACCCTTAAGTAATCCTAAGACAGTAACTGTGTTAATAAGAGGTTGTCGCCGGATGCAATGGCAAGTGCTACTTGCCCCAGCATTGTGGTTCAAGTTCGAGTCATAGAATCAGAGGAAGATTGTGGAATTTAGACCTAACTATAAGGGTTAATTCTGATATCTAGGCCTTAGGCGAGGACGGTAGGGGATAAGGGGCAAGATTGTAATGATATTGAGTCATGCTAAGTGTGTTGAATTCTACATTGAAAGTCTACATGTGAGGTCTTGGGATATAATTGGGGACTATGAACCCAATTGATATCATAGGTTGGCCCTTTTATGTGAGAATCAAGGTTGTTGTTATTATTAAACACCACTCTATGCGTGTTTGTGCTTTATGTTTAGTTTAGTTTATGTTTTTGTCTACTTCCCTCTCCACCTGCCAGATGGGAACACATGAGGGAGGGTGTTAGCTTAGTTACATTGTTGGACTCAAATGCTGAAATAGTCTTTGTATGTTAATACCTTGATTATATTTGCAGGAACAAAGTTTACAAGCTGAAACAGTATAGTGTTAAATTTATTCAAAAGCTACAATAAACTGACTAGTTGCTGAAATTATAGCTTATACGCTGGTCAAAGCTGAAATACGGGAGCTTCTATTTACACAACAAAAATCTCTCATTACACTCATTTTATGCATTGTTAAAGTTGTACTTTATGAAGTAAGTGTTGTACATATGGATGTAATGAGATATTAATTGGGTGTAACTAGAAGCACCCCTGAAATATTGACTTTTTTGAATGCTGATGAAATCCTCACGGCATCTGGAATGTTGTGTTTAAGTGCTGGAAGTGACTGAGTGCTGAAAACTATAATATATATGCTGAAAAATTCTGTTTCAAGTGCTGAACTATTCAATTTAGGTACTAAAACTGTAGCTAAAGTAATATAAATAAATCTTGACTGATCAGTTTTGATTAAATGCTAAAAACCAAATTGCAGACAATATGTTATATTTATTAGCAAGGAGAAAAACTCCAGCAGCACTTTCTTTGTGTGGTTTGGGTTGTTTTAGTCGATGAATGCTACCAATAATTTCATATCATTTAGTTGAGTGATATACAGAGTTCATTATACATTATAAAACACAACATTAACTTGAGATTGTGGTCAAGCCAAGGAATTAGGCTAAGGGTGTCTTGGAAAGTTGGTAAAACTACATTCACAATGTTTGTTAAATACAAACATTCCAATAGAATAATAGTTATAAATATATTAATATACATAGGTTTTCTTTTTATCATTGAATCCCAAGTTATTTTGTCCAAACTTAATATGTGTTTCTTATGTGTTTAAGTGATCGACATGTGTGTCTCCCAAAAAAAAAATTCAAATAGAATTTTTTAATATTTGTACAATAGTAACCTAATCACCTTGAGATAAGAAATGTTGTTAATGTGAATCACCTTCTTACATATAAGAAATAATTATGTTGTAAATGATGATTTTTTTTTTTAATTTTTTGTTTCTTTTTGCAGATGCAAACCTTTTGAGTACGTGATATCTTCGCATATCGATATGGGAGCTTACTATTGATATCAAACAAGCTACATTATATCTGTTTTTATTTTTTTTATTTTTTATTTCTATTGTCGATACTAAAAATTTGAGTTCTTGAATTTCAAAAATTATTAGTATTGTTAGAAGTTATTTTATATATTTTTGTAAATAATATTTGATTGACAATTGTTACAAGGTACATATATTATTCTTGGTATATATGATTTTTTGAATGTGAATTTGGATGTGGATGTGGATGTGGATGTGGATGTTGATGTATTTTTAAAAATATTAATAATTTGTACAGGAAATATTTAATAAAATATGATTTTATAAAAAAAAACATTTGTTGCGACAATAATAAACCGTCGCTAATGTAATTCTCATTTTCTTATATTTTATTAGCGACGGGTTAACCTGTCGCATATACATAATAGTTCCAATCTTTTGCGACGGTTTCAACTGTCACAAATAAATCTTTTGCGACGGTTTAAACTGTTGCCAATATGGTATTAAGTTAATACTACTTTTTTGGCGACGGTTTAGACCGTCGCTAATAACACCTTTTGCGACGGCAAATACCATCGCAAAAAAAGGTTTTTTGCGACGGCAATCAATATCGTCACTAAAAATGTCATTTTTTCTCCTTTTTTGTGTCGGGCGAAACCGTCGCAAAAACTGTTGATTATCCGTCGCAACAAGAATGCGACGGTTTGTAACCGTCGCAAATACTTTTTGTCACGCCCCTTTCCGCCACCCCCCATTTTCCGTCGCTGCTCCGTCGCAAAAAGTCTTTTGCGACGCTATATGGACCTTTTGCGACGTTTGAGACCGTCGCAAAAAGTCAAGTTTTTAGTAGTGTAAAATTAACATAGATAGTAATTAATTTGTTAATTGTAAGATTAGAACGTTAATTAATATATTTTATAAAATCAAACTTGTACCTGAATGTCCTTGGACTACAGTCTAACTCTCTTTATAGTAATGAAACCAATCATATCAATGTAATTTTTATCTAAATTAATATACCAAAATATATTAATATTGAAGAAATTAAACACTCAACATCAATGAAAATTTTAAAAGGTGGTGGGCAAGAGGAAAAGTCAATAGTTACAAGTGGTTGTGTTGTGTTGTGTTGTGGGTGAGAGTGTAAAGTAATAAGTCGGTGGAAGGTGTTCGGGGTGGTGAGGAACACAGTAGGGGACCTCCTATCTGATTTGCGGCTCCTCTCTTTATGGTTGCCATCTGGGTCAATGCACGTGTGGATTGGAATGGGCACCTTTTTCATGTGCAGTAATTGGTCGACATACACTGCTTTTGACAAAGATATTTTTTTTAAAACGAAAATGTTTTTCATTATGAAAGCAAAATGTTTGCTGGCCCGAAAAAGAACGGTTCAAATATTTGGAATGAGTGTTGGCTAGTTATCCGTTTGAATGATCGGCCGAACGTTTATTTAGACGATTAGGTAAAAACTTGTCTATCGCGGTTGTCTCCTTTGTCAATCGCGACTGTCAATCTTCTCGCCGGCGACCTGCAAGGTGAAATTCGGGTCATTTGAACCAACCTCATTATCAGGCCACCTAGCATTGCTCTTATGAAAAATATTAGGTGAATTACACTAATAATTCTTATAGTTTGAGACTCATATTAATTTTTGTTTTTGACTTTTTAATTGTGGCACATTTAATCTTGATTTTTGTTCTAAATAAAGATAATTGAAGACACTATTACTTAATTTCAAGGGCATAATTATCAATTTGATAAAATATAAACTAATTTGACAAAAATAAATGTCAAAAAAATATTTTTAAATTTTTTAAAAATTATCTCTACCCACCAAAGATAAAATTATGTAAAATTGATAAATCTTTTGTACATTTATTTATTTATTTTTTGTACCAAATTAATTTTTATTATGTGTTAGGATAATGATCATGTAATGGGTGATTGTTAAAATTTTAATGTGTAATCTATATATTTAATATATGAAATGTTTTTAGTTTTTGATTTTTTAATTTAATGGATTGGTTTAATAATGATATCAAAGTTATTGTCATATTTGACTTTTAAAAAAATTAAAAACTAATTTAATGAAAATAAAAACAAACACTCATTACATGATCATTATCCAAACACATAATAAAAATTAAATTGGTAAAAAAATAAATAAACAAATGTCTAAAAGATTTATCAATTTTACATAATTTTATTTTTAGTGGGTAAAAATAATTTTTAAAAATTCAAAAATATTTTTTAACATTTATTTTTGTCAAATTAGTTTATATTTTATCAAATTGACAATTTTGCTCTTAAAATTAAGCAATTGTATCTTCAATTGTCCTTATTTCAAATAAAATTCAAAATTCAGATTAAAATGTGTTATAATTAAAAAGTCAAGAATCAAAAGTGACACAAGTTTTAAATTATAGAGACTATTACTATAATTGGCCCCAAAATATTTTACCAAAATAATCTTGAAATTATGGTAAGTTCATCGGATGATTTATCAAAAAGATTTAAGATATACCGGCCGACGGCCGATCCATATATTTTGGTAATCCACAACATTGTGGGTGTTTAGAAAGTGGGTTTTTTTATAAGTACTACTACAAAAATAGTTAAAAATCACATTTTAGGAAAAAAAAATCTCATTTTTATTGGAAGTGTGATAAAAAAAATTAGATTGATATTTTTATCACACTTAATTTGATTGAGTGTGATAATATTTATTTTTTATGTCACTTTTCAATTAAGTGTGATTATATATATATATATTTTTTAATCACACCTTCTAATTGAAGTGTGATTATATATATGCCACTACTTTTTAATCACACTTTTTAAATAAGTGTGATTATATATATATATATATATATATATTTTAATCACACATTCTAATTAAAGTGTAATTATTTATATATTTTTTAATCACATCTTCTAATTAAAGTGTGATTATATATACACTACTACTTTTTAATCACACTTTTTAAATGAGTGTGATTATATACATATTTTTTAATCACACATTCTAATTAAAGTGTAATTATTTATATATTTTTTAATCACACCTTCTAATTAAAGTATGATTATATATACATTACTACTTTTTAATCACACTCTCTAAATAGGTGTGATTGTATAAAATATTCCAATTTGATTTTTATATAAAATATACAATTCCCAAATTGCGCTTCTATTCTACACTCATAAATGACAGAGGACGATTCTTTCCATTCCTAACAAGATTGAATTTCACAAACACACAGGTCTCTTCTCCTCACTACAACAAAACTGGATTTTCACGAATTCACATTAACGACATACAGTAAATGCAAGTCGTGATTTCTAACTTTTACGACTTGTTTTTTTTGCATGTTATAAATAATTTCTCAACCACGATGTGCCTATTGTGTAGGTCATGAATGTTAATAATGATGATTTTTTTACGACTTGCAATGTTAGCCGTAAATAATAAAACTTTATATGACGTGCATATGACATACCGTTAATACATCAACTATCACTACAAGAAATGTAGGTTTTAACAGCGTTTATTTAATGGCGTTTTTCTAAACGTCACTTTTTTTATAATATTTAATGGCATTTTGTAAATGTCTCTTTTTTTTTTAATTAAAATGACACCATTTTGATGATAGGAGGCGTTCAAAAGCGCCTTCAAATCTCTAAACACCCTCTTCCTAAATGGGCTGACTACTGACTCACTCTTCTACACCCTCTTTAAACCCTAATCTTTCACTCACTCACTCAACCCTTTCCTGATCTGGACGGCTCGCTCTCTCTCTCTCTCTCTCTCTCTCTTAAATACTTCGAATAATAGTGATTCATCTCAGAATATCGATCGATCGATATCTCAACGGATCGCTCTTTCTCAACGGATCGATCAATCGAATCTCAGTGATTCATCTCAGAATGACATCTCGGCGATTTCGATTTTGATTTCAAAGCTCTCTCTTTCTCTCTCTCTCGATTTCGAAGGTCTATCTGTTGATTTGGTTGTTGATTTTCGTTTGTGCAGATCAAGGCATTGCATATGCGGAGATCAATGCATTGAGAGAAGGCAGAAAGGTTCGGATTTACCCATTCTTTTTCTATATATGTGTAGACGTCCCCGAACGCATCCCGGGGAAAGGGAGTGCGAGTCCTTCCCGTTCTGGTTCGATATTGGGTCACTACAGTTCGAAGGACTCAAATGTCACGGTTCTTAATCTTGAACCAAAGAGTCCAAATCTGGCAAATCGTTTTGAAAACAGATTTTTTTGAAAGAAGTGCCAAACATGGACTGCTTCGCCAGATATAGAGTCGCCACCTAAATATTTTATTTTTGGGAAATTTAGGAAACCCTGACTCGGTGCCAAAGGCCACGTGTCCGTCATCACCAAAGTTGCCTCGGCTCGGGAACTTGGGTACGATTGGGGAAGGTCACTTCGTGAGCACCCCTGCTCGCCCGATCAAAGATCGGCCTCTACTAATCATGATATCTTATTTTGAAAACATTGTGTGTTCTTGTTCCGGTTATTAGCCTAGATTACTATGTGATGCGCACAGCATACAAGTATAGACTGAGTCGCCTGAATTGGAATAAAACATTTCATGTTTGTTTGTTTGAAAATGGTTTGATGGTGCTACCCGCAGGTAGGCTAAGACATGGATTTGCCACCCTCGGGTGGGCTTAGAAAACAATGGTTTTGCCACTATCTAGTGGGCTTAAAACAAACAGTCAATGATTTGTTCCAATCCAAGTAACCCAACCTTCACCCACAGGCATTCAAGGCAGTTATATTACATAAGCACATAGCTTCATGGTAAGCATGCTATTCATGGCAGCACTCACACGCATGCAAGGATGCTAAAGCATGAAACTCACCGAGTACTCCAAGCCAAAACAGAAGCTCATTAGAAATCCATGCATGATCCTAATTATACAGAAATGCCTAATGCAACACATGCAATAATGCAACTATAGCAGGCTCGGCTATTCTAAATATGGCATATGGAATGCTACAGCTAACATGTATTTAATTTGGAATTGAAATACAAATGCAGTTTGTATGATGCGCCGAGGCCGGTGCGTGCAAAACAGATGAATGATGCAAACATGCTGTCATACTGTATGTTAATCGAAATATGCTCTATATCTAACCATCATAAGCGGGTAAATAAAAGGGAAGAAAGATGTGGGGTTGGAAGACATACATCACACTCACCCACACTTATTACAATCATGCCCTCGCACAGAGGGTCCGAATAAATATACAGTCCCGAATGAAAGAATAATACAGTCCAAATAATACAGTCCACATAATATACAAATTCCTAATTAATTAACAAATTAACTAAGAAGAACTGTAAACTGGCATGCAAGCCAGGGGCTGCCTTGATTCTGATGAATGCTGCATGTTTGGGCTGCTTTGCGCGGAAATCCACTGGGATGCCCCAATTAGCCTCTGTTTGCAATGTTTCTCGAAATGCGTGCCAGAATTTGAAAAGTTGCTGATTCTCCATTTTGCTGCAACAGAGAGCAGGAAAGGGGCATAGCAATGTATTTCACAAATATATGCATGCCTCGATCCTCGTGCCACCAATCACGCATATCGATGCATGATAGCTGAGGAGCCGAATTGCATAACTCAATATAGGATGAATGCGTATGAATGCTACAACAAAACCTAACTCCATCATGGATAATCCGGAGTGTCGGTGACTTGGGGATTGAGACCCGTTCCGTCGCTCGGAGTATGAAACGTGCCTCATTTCCCGTGCCCGGGCTAACTCTTATCCCGAACACGATGCAATATGCATGATATGCATGAAATGTAGCTAATATGCAACCCTAACATACACAATGTCATGGAATGGCATACACGCTATACGAGGTAATACAACCGGGCATGCACAATGCTATGGACGAAATGGCATACGCAATGCAATAATGGGCTTACACCAACATGAGAGAGCCTCAGCCACACTCACATAGGAGGCCATCAGATGAAAACAAGACACCTCGAAGTGCGTGCCCAAACCGAGAACGGACCCTCAGGCACCGAAATGCCACTCTAATGAGACATGGCAAAGGCATGGAATATGATATGCAAACATGCAAAAATCAGTGGCAAAATGAGGGGCAAAACAGCCCCGAAATGAGGCGAAATAATACCCGATGTATGAAATGATCCTGAAACATGGATTTCAATGCATAAAATGGCCTACAGCTATACCATACATGCATAATTGATACATGATATAAAAAAGAAGAAGCAAGACAGCCCCAAAAATCACATTTTTACAGTACAAAACAAGGCCAAACAGCAATCACAAGTAGGGCTAAAATGGCATACAAAAATGGCTCCGCAAGGGAGGTCATGAAGCAAGTGGTAGATGCAAAGCCCAAATGGAAAAATACCCTTCTACAACACTGAAGAGGGACTAAAAATATGAACATTTACAGTAGATGACAAGCCTCAAATCAGTATGAAAACATGCTCAAAATGCAATGCAAGATTAAGGCCACAAGAGGGTATAACATGAAGTAGACCAAATATACATCAAATGGCCAAAGACCCTTAATGAAACATGCCAAGAAGGTCAAAATATAGCCACTTTAAGTTCTGATCATGGCCGAAAAAAGAAGCTAGATAAGCCTAAAAAAGCATGCAAAAATGGGGGCCAAAGAGGGGTATAATGGTAAGTACAACATGGAGGCCCCCAACAGTGTTGAGCCCTTCTACAATGTTGTAGAGGGGCTCAAAATAAGCCAACTCACAGTTTATATCATGCTCAAAAACAGATCACACATAGGCTAGAAATATCATGCAAGATTATGGTATTTAAGAGGGTATTGAAGAAAGTATCAAATGGGGGGCTCAAACAAGGTTGAGCCCTTAAACAAACATGAAGAATGGCTCAAAACAATGCCAATTTCAGTTAGTGTCAGAGCCCAAAACAGCAAGCAAATAGGGCTAAGAAATAGGATAAAAAAGTGCTACAAAAGAGGGAAAGATGAACTTACCCTTGAAGACCAAACTTTTGCTTCCTTTTGGCTTGAGAAATGGTGCCTCTTAGCTGCTGGAAAGTCCTCCAAACTGATGGAAATGGAGTGGTGGTGGTGGTGCTTGGTGGTAGTGAAGAAATGGAGCCAAAACTTGAGAAAATGAGAGAGAAATGGAGAGATATGTCTGTGTATGCTCAAACCAAGTTTTCCAACCCTTGAAGGAGAGCTAGAGCTACTGTGTGTATGCAAGGATGGAGGAGAAAAGGAGGGAAAGTGTGTAGTAAAAAGGGATTAAGTTTTCCTCCTCTACAAAAGTCCCTCGAAATCAGATATTTTGGGGGAAAAAGCTATACAGCTGTAAAGCACACATCCCAAGGAACATGGCCGGCCACCTATTTTTGTTGCAGGTGGCCGGCCGGCCACCCCCTATGGCCGGCCGGCCAAGGGTCAAAAGGCTCAAGAAGATTTTCTGGCCGGCCACCAGAGAAAGGTGTCCTCCCAGGTCTCCTCATCACAACCCTGTGGTTCAAAATTGGCAACTCTAAAACAGGAGAGAGAATAGGTCACTTTTCAAAGGGGTTCAAAATGTTGAAGTAGAATTAATGGCCGGCCATAGACTTTTAGGGTCCTCCCATGTGTGTACAACACAAATATGTGGTTTGGGGTTGAAGAAAAAGGCCCTAGGGTGGTCAACATTGGCTCGGAAGTGAGAAAAACGGGCGTCGGAGGGCGCCGGAGGAATATAACTGGTTGCTGAGACAATTGCTGGCCTCCCACCCTTCAGTGACCTTCCTGGTGATAAAACAGAGGTACCTGCCAAAATTGAACGAAAACCGATGCAAAACGAATGCTCGGGGGCCAAAACGCGCAGTTCGGGGCCCCAAAAATCGACTGTTAAGCACCGAAAGTGGCATTCGACCACGAAGTGGGTCTTTCAGACCTCAGTGTCCCTCAAAAGGGAGTAATAAGATGCATGCCAAAAATCGAAGCAATCAGAGATAGTTAGGCGGTCCCGAACCGAGGCACACGGCCTGACGGGTCCGAAAACCGGGAACCGGGCTCCGAAATGGGCAAAATGGCCTACAGCCACGAAATGTAGCCCACGGCCACTGAGAGATGGTCTACGGGACCTCTCTCTCTCCTCAGGAAAAGAAACAGAGAAACCCGAGTCTGGGTCGCAAACCGAGGCAAGGTACAGAAGAGGGTTCGGAAGTCCAGAGGCAGGGCTTATGGCCGTGACTCTGAGACTTCTGAACGAGCACAATATGCAACATCACCGAGCGCTCAATCGGTGACATCTGAGTCTTAAGGTCGGTCAAAAAATGGGGTATCTACAGTTGCCCCTCTTTGACAGAACTCGGAAGTCACAAGTGACGGAGTGAATGTCAAAGCCCAGAGACGACCCATTTTTGACAAGGCCGAAGACTTAGATAAACAGGCGAGATAAACAGAGATGTGCCCGCAGGCGCGCCCGCAGGCAGGGGGGGCAAAATGCAACCGCAATGCAAGACGCCGAAGGTGACTCAATGATCATGCAAATGCAGCAAGCTGTAATGAAGCACATATTTACAATAGATGCAACAGTTTTAAGCAAGAGTGCAAAGCAACAACTACATTTCATGCAGTTAAGAATGCGGAGAATTATTCAATTCTCGCCATGTCTCACACGGAGAAGATACAATACCTGCACAGTTCGTCTGGTCGCACCAGCCTCAAATGAACCGTACATACAATAACATGCCTCATGGTGCTGGGGATCTCTCGCTTCTTCTTGTCGAACCACAGGTGCTACTTTTCTCCCTGACTATGGTCGCAGCTTTCCCTATTCTCCAACAGGGTGACAGACTAGGTTGGATCAGTATCCATAATTGAGGCGCATACAGATGCTATCTCAATCTATGGGGCTGCCATACAGATTTCAAGCCGAGGATATACCCCTGGGTATTTAAACCAGACTTTAGTCCCGGAAATCCTGAACCTTTGCATTCTAGGCATGAGCCATTCGAACTCTAGTTTCCACCGTCTCAGTTGGTCTCCTAGGAACTCACCGCAAACACAGGCAGGTGGCTATACCAGACCACCGGAAGTCGTTCGGGCACGACAAACACCAAAGGAATTGCACCTTTAGAGGATTTAAGGTCTCCTAGACCGGAGAGTGCACAGGACAGTGCGAATGAAGATACAGGATTTAAGGTCTCTCGGACCAGACAACAAAACAGATACGACGCAATGGATGTAATAGATGTGATGCAATAGATAATACAATGGATGCAAAATGGTGACATACTCCAACCGCGTTGGACTCGTGAGAGGAGAGAGAACAAAGAAAACCAATCAGGCGCGTTCCACACAACCTAAGATAAATTCCAGACACGCTGGAAATCGTGTGAGGAAGGGGACACTCAAAACATGCTGATAATCGTGAGAGGAGGTCTAAAAACAGCCCGCCCAGCACGTCTACAACGCTACCTGGGATAAATTCCAAACACGCTGAAATCGTGTGAGGAAAAGAACACTCTAACCATGCTGAAATCGTGAGAAGAGGTCCAAAAACAACCGCCCAGGTGCGTACACAACGCAACCTGAGATAGATTCCAAACACGCTGAAATCACGTAAGGAACAGGACACTCAAACCACGCTGAAATCGTGAGAAGAGGTCCAAAAACAACCGCCCAGGTGCATACACAACACAACCTGAGATAAAATCCAAACACGCTGAAATCACATAAGGAACGGGACACTCAAACCACGCTGAAATCGTGAGAGGAGGTCCAAAAACAACCGCCCAGGTGCATACACAACACAACCTGAGATAGATTCCAAACACGCTGAAATCGCGTAAGGAACAGGACACTCAAACCACGCTGAAAACGTGAGAGGAGGTCCAAAAACAACCGCCCAAGTGCATACACAACACAACCTGAGATAAAATCCAAACACGCTGAAAACACATAAGGAACGGGACACTCAAACCACGCTGAAATCGTGAAAAGAGGTCAAAACAACCGCCCAGGTGCGTACACAACGCAACCTGAGATAAAATCCAAACACGCTGAAATCGTGTGAGGAACGGGACACTCTAACCACGCTGAAATCGTGAGAAGAGGTCTGAAAACAATTGCTCAAGTGCGCACACAACGCAACCTGAGAAGGTTTTAACCGGGGAGAATAACAATGGTGTAACCAACAGGCGTATCTCAACGTATTTCATACGGAGAGAGGGAAGGTTTTAACCAGGTAAACAATGGTGTAACCAACAGGCGTATCTCAACGTATTTCATACGGAGAGAGGGAATGTTTTAACCAGGTAAACAAATGTGTAACCAACAGGCGTATCTCAACGTATTTCATACGGAGAGAGGGAAGGTTTTAACCAGGAGAACAAAGGTGTAACCAACAGGCGTATCTCAACGTATTTCATACGGAGAGAGGGAAGGTTTTAACCAGGAGAACAAAGGTGTAACCAACAGGCGTATCTCAACGTATTTCATACGGAGAGAGGGAAGGTTTTAACCGGGTAGCATATCACATGCGAGAGAGGAAAGGTAAATTTCTCGGCGTATCACACGCAAGAGAAGAAAGGTGAACGACGACTGGAACTCGTCCAAATGTTCAAAACCGAAGATGTCCTAACGCGCCGTATGCGAGAGGAGAAAAGACGATAATTGCAAGTGAAAAGGTGCATAACAATATAGGTGAAGTGTGCATAACAATGCAAGTAATGAGCATAACAATGCTAGACAGATGTGCATAACAATGCAACGAATGAGCATAACAATGCTAGATAGATGTGCATAACAATGCAAGACTTGGCACACAGCTTACGACATAGCATTCCATTCATTTGGCACACAGCTCACAACACAACACTCTGTTCGTTAGGCACGCAACTCGCAACACAAAATTCTGTTCAATCTGGGCACACAGCTTTTTTGGGAACACAGCTCTTTTCGGGCACACAGCGCACTTCGGGCACGCAGCTCATTTTGGGCACACAGCAGGTCTCGGGCAGACAGCGCATTCTTCGGGCACACAGCTCTTTTGGGCACATAGTTCATTTTGAACATACAGGATGCAATGACGGAACTTGTAGAAGTTAAAACAATCTCAGATGCCCAACATTTTCCCTCTTTTCTTTTGCTTTGCAGCCTGGAACTTTCATAGCTTCAGACAGGTCCTGGTTTTACTGTTCTCATGTGACCTGGGTTGAACCCCGCGGTTTTATGAAAGAACAAATTCTGTTTTTGCACAAATGTGGAGAACAGTACGGCACTCGGAGCACAAAACGATTTTATTTTTGAAATTGAGAGATGAGTTTTCGACCAGGTATTGAGCCTACGACTGAAGACAGCAAAACGACTCAACAAGGAAATAAAAGGCACACGACCTAAACACATCGAGTAACACTTGAAACGACTCAAAACAAAAAATCGAGATAAAACAAAAAGACACGACACTCAGACGTGCACAGGGAGCCTGTTTCATCGGGTAGTGTTTCCCACAATTTCTCATTTGTGGTTCTCACATCACTCGGCCCTCAAGCTCTGTTTTTCTGAAAAAGCCATTTTCTCACTTTTTCTCTCATCGCACATCTCTCTGTTCTTCAATCTCTCATTTTCCAATCCCTTCCCTGGGTGGTTGATGGATAAACAGAAAGTTGTGAGCTCTTGCCCCTAGCATTCTACTCGATTCTCTTTCTTCCGCTCACAACTAGTGAATTCCTCTCACAGAGGGGTTGCGCTACATTTGGGTGTGTAGCAAATCTGCAGCTAATATCGGTTGATGATGCTTTGCTGGGGAGTTTGGACGTGATAAGATCTGTCCAGATGATGGAGTGGAATATCTTGTCCCATTCCAGTTCGTGCTTCGCACTTGGCTCGACACCTCATTGCTCGGAAGGTGTGAGAGCTTTTTCAACCCTTTTGTGGTTAGCTTCAGTGGTGCCCTTTTCCGACAGGTAGAGTGCCCTGCTTGGCAAGTAGAGTGCCCTTTCCGGCAAGTATTTTGACAAAGGGGAAAGATAGAGAACCTGACTCAACTGTGCCCCTAGTTCATCATTTTGACCATTTTTTGGTTTGGTTTTAAAACAATTTTGACCAACATGAAAGTTAGATTAACATGCTTATTCAACTTTCTGATTTTGAAAATCATGCAAGTTAGGTTGTGAACACTGAAAATTTTCCTTTTTTGGGTCCAAGAAAAAGGTCTAGTTTTGGAAAAGATTGAATAATTTTCGAGAGAATCGGTCAACCTCAGTAAAAATTCTCAAAAACTATTTTGCAAACGGCCATTTGCTCAACGAGCATGAAACCTACTCCGGAGATGCGCAACCTCGGATCCAAAAGAAAACTGCCCCATGCTTGGAGAGAGCTACATGGCAACGGAAAGTTGTCCCTTGTCTGAATGGCACTGCGGCGCATTGAGTGGCAACGGAAAGTTGCCCCTTATTTGAATGGTACTGCAGCACATTGTAGTCAGTCCTCAGAGCGACGAACACAACCAAATCCTCAGATATAGGGAAGACAAAGATGACCAGAACCATCGCATGGACACAATTGAATTTTGAATTGTTTTACGGCTGGACTTCAGAATGAAGTTGCCTACGTATCCCAAAGATGGGAATCAAGCCTTACGTAGTTCGGGGTAAGGTACACTCGGGTATTAACCTCTCCCTTGTAGGCTCTAACTTTTGCCAAGGCGCCCGTTGCGGGTTTTCGACCTTGTGAGCTTCTGTTTTTCTTTTCTTTTCAATTCTTTTCTTCTTTCTTTTTCTTTTTTTTTTTCTTTTTTTTTTTTGCTTTTTTTCTTTTTCTTTTTTTTTTTTTTTTTTTTTTTTTGCTTTTCGTATATATCTTTTCTTGCTCTAACTTTTGCCTGGGTCGCCCTTCCGGGTTTTCGGCCCAGCGAGCCTCTCAAAGGGTAAAAGTGTAACAGGTCCATGCCAAATGGTTTTGAGATCCTGAAGTCATCTGAATCCAGGAAAATGACTGCTGTATTGATTCGCAGAAGGATCTATCTTCGGCTCTTCGAGCACATCGGATATTTTTGCCCCTAGTTCGAGGGGTGCTTCTGATTTGGCTTCGCAACCTTCTTCTGATGAGGTCTGATCTCCTTGATCTGACTTTGGCGCCTCTTGTTCGAGGGCTGCTTCAAATCTGGCCACACAGGCCTCACATCGTAGTTGACCGTTGAACTTTCTGAATTCAAGTTCAAGGTTTGGAAGCAAAGGGGTTGAGTCTCGAGGCTGAGAGCGATCCTAGGCTGCACAATCTCAAGAGCGATTCCACACAGGTCTTCGCAGGACAGCACAAAACATTTTGTTTTTGAAAATTTTTAAGAAAGCGACAAACCACTTGCGCTGAAGATAGTGTGAAACCAGTCTGAATCAAGCCAGGGTCTTTCTCAGTACTCACGCTAACAAGCATGATTTCATTCATTAAGGGCTTAGCACGCCTCTCTTTCTCTCAATTGATCAAATTTTTGGCAAATCCCGAGGAATTCCTTCCCCTTCGTTTTTCACCGCAGTGTTCAAAAAGTTTTGAAAAACTCAGGTCATTACAATGACTTCAAGGCATAAGAGAGCAGGTGGAATGCACTACCATTTCATTCAAATCTCGGCACAACTAGCACACGGCAGAAGCAAATGCAAGAGCGTAAAAATCACTGCTGTTTCATTCAAAATTTGTTGGCATAACTGGCTCCCTGGCAGAAACAGACTCAAAAGAAAGCAAAAAGACAAACAGAAAACAAAACAGTGATGTCCGAGGTAACACCCCCGGAATCACCTGACTCTAACAAAACGGGACTGACTCGGTACAACAAGACAGACCCAACTGACTCAATAAGAAAAGACTGACTCTGTACAACACAACGAGACTGACCCAATACCCAAGTCAGAAAGTACAAATTAACAACATTCGCAAATGTGCTCAAAACAGTGCATGCTATCCACCATATCTAGAGTTAATCGAGCGCCACCTGCAGGTGGTTCATCCCCCGATCACATAATCACATTATTCCCCCAAGTTCACCGATCCCGTGCCGATAGACTTTACAGGGCTTGGCGGGAGGACAACCCCGTTGTCAAACAGATCCTGTACTTCATGGCGAAGACGGAAGCAGTCGTCGGTAGTATGGCCAGTTTGCTGATGGTACGCGCAGTATTGGGTAGCATCATGTGTAGCCGGAAGAGGGTTTGGGAGAGGTCGAGGCTCAAGGGGTTCGAGATGGCCTTGTCCGACAAGGATTTGAAAAGCTTTGGACAAAGGCATATAGAGGGCATGGAAGACCCTCCGACCTCGGGGTTGGTACTTCAAGGCTTGTGAATTTTTACTGGGCGCACCAGCGAAGGGATTGGCAGGTGTTGGCCTGGTTTACTGATCTCTTCCGAGCGGAGGGTTAGAGCTAACAGGATCATTTCTGGTACAACGGCCCTTTTCCCGGCTTGCCTCTTGATTCAAACTGCCCCCAACTTGAGTGGCGAAAGTGTCATCCACAGCTTTTGCAACAACTGCGAGGACTTGCTCTTTGTTCAGTCCCTCGGCTTTCAAAGCCTCAACAGCGAACATAAGATGTTCATGGGGATCCATGCCCGCCCCTACCTTGTTCTTACCACCTGCCTCCACTTTGCTAAGAGATTCGCCTTCTTCCAATGCAGCCCGTCCCAAGATTAGGGAGCGTTTTGACATGAACTCCCTGGTAGGCGATGTGGTTGATGATGGAGCCAAAACTTCAAAGGTTAAATCTGCCACTGTTCTCTGAAGATCTTCAATCATGCTCCCCAGCTCAGAAGTAGTGGGTTCACGGGTTTGAGATGATTGGGGTTCAAGTGCATCTATCGTGCTTAAGGCCATGCTTTCTGGGATAAACATCTCGGGCTTGGGTATATGGGTCGGGGGGTATATGCTGGGGTTGTAAGTGGGTGGCAGTGTATGGCTGAGGTTGAGATGTGGATGAGGTACTTGGTTCTTGGGGTTTTGAGGTGGAACTATTGTCCGGTTGTCAATGAGATTCTGGATCTCATGACGAAGGCGGTAGCAACCATCGGTGCCATGGCTGCGCTGTTGATGATATACACAGTATTTGCTTGGGTTATGTTTGGTAGGGAGTGGATTTGGCAAAGGTTGAGGATTAAGGGGTTTGAGATGCCCTCTTTCCCTCAGGACTTTGAATGCGCTGGTTAGGCTCATATGGAGGGGGATGAAAAATCTACCCTGAGCTCGGGCTGGGCTGGCTATTTGTAGGCTGGCCTTGGCAAAAGGGTCGGCTATGGCAACTGTGTTGACTTTAGTGGGTTTGGAAACAGTGCTACCGCCAGCATTGGTACTCTCGACTGGGAGTCTTACGGCAACCTCGGTGGACCCATCCTCGATGTCGTGAATAGGGCTAAGGCCCTGTGCCCTTTTGAATTGTTTCTCAAGGTTTGCAATTTTCACTGCAGTCGAACTGAATTCATTGACATTAGAGGGACGAAGCCTCTCAGTAGGCTGCACCAGGGGTGTGGAAACTCGAGCTTGAGTCGACCTTTCTTGGGGATCTGGACCCTGTAAATCTTCAGCTGGCAGAAGTGGGTCAAAGTTCGGCTGGGGTCCTGAAGCTGGATATGGAGCAGATGCCCCAGATGGGCATTGCGTTTCAGCGCTAGTCTTATCCTGCATTGCAGTTCCCTGATTTAGCACTGCTATCATGGCCACAAATTCTTCCGAACCCTGTGCCATCACGGGTCTGCTGATGATGTGACTGGTGACTGACGGATCAGATGAACCGGTGAGCCCTGACTGGCCTTTCTTTGCCTTACCTCAGCGAAAGAACACTGGTTGCCCTTGAATTGAATCTCTGACCTAACAAAGTCTATCAGCACTAGTCTAATGTACTCGGGGGATATCGAAGCCTTCTGAAGATATAGTTCCAGGACTATCTAGCAAAAGAGAAAACATGTAGCATCTCAGCCTGATTTCACCAAAACAGATATGAGCATAACAGGATGACTGTGCCCTCTACTGAATTCTTCCCCAAAATTCGGCCTGTAAACTGTTACCCTCAGGTAAACTGAATCCCAAAATACTGAATTGGTGCCCGCAGGCCTGATGCCCAAACTCATAAACTGATACATGCATTCCCTGTAGAGACGCACTCTAACAAGCACATAACAGATAAGTGAGAGCCAAAACACCCCTATGTTGGGGTAGGGTTTCCCTGTCCTATTTTGTCAGGAACTAGGGTTTCACTACGCACGCAGCGGTTTCAAACAACCTATGTTGGGTAAGCAACCTGTCCTAGTTTGGAATGGTCACTATGGATCCGAATATGCACTAGGTCGAATGGTCAAAAAGGGTGCCCCAGTAAAACCGGGGTTTGTGTTCCCATGCTGTCAGAGCCCACAGCCGATCAGCCTTATGGTCATGCCTTGACAAGACAAGCCTCCGGCAAATCGTTCGGGAATGGCATATGGCATACACGGTGTCCTAGGCGCACCAATGCAAATGCAATGCAAAGAAACATACAAGTGTAATCAAAACCAGATATCATGAGTTCGAGTCAAGTTCTCTAAGTCTCCAGCAGAGTCGCCAGAAACTGTAGACGTCCCCGAACGTATCTCGGGGAAAGGGAGTGCGAGTCCCTCCTGTTCTGGTTCGATATTGGGTCACTACAGTTCGAAGGACTCAAATGTCACGGTTCTTAATCTTAAACCAAAGAGTCCAAATCTGGCAAATCGTTTTGAAAACAGATTTTTTTGAAAGAAGTGCCAAACATGGACTACTTCGCCAGATACAGAGTCGCCACCTAAATATTTTATTTTGGGAAATTTAGGAAACCCTAACTCGGTGCCAAAGGCCACGTGTCCGTCATCACCAAAGTTGCCTCGGCTCGGGAACTTGGGTACGATTGGGGAAGGTCACTTCGTGAGCACCCCCGCTCGCCCGATCAAAGATCGGCCTCTACTAACCATGATATCTTATTTTGAAAACATTGTGTGTTCTTGTTCCGGTTATTAGCCTATATTACTATGTGATGCGCACAGCATACAAGTATAGACTGAGTCGCCTGGATTGGAACAAATCATTGACTGTTTGTTTTAAGCCCACTAGATAGTGGCAAAACCATTGTTTTCTAAGCCCACCCGAGAGTGGCAAATCCATGTCTTAGCCTACCTGCGGGTAGCACCATCAAACCATTTTCAAACAAACAAACATGAAATGTTTTATTCCAATTCAGGTGACTCAGTCTATACTTGTATGCTGTGCGCATCACATAGTAATCTAGGCTAATAACCGGAACAAGAACACACAATGTTTTCAAAATAAGATATCATGGTTAGTAGAGGCCGATCTTTGATCGGGCGAGCGGGGGTGCTCACGAAGTGACCTTCCCCAATCGTACCCAAGTTCCCAAGCCGAGGCAACTTTGGTGATGACGGACACGTGGCCTTTGGCACCGAGTCAGGGTTTCCTAAATTTTCCAAAAATAAAATATTTAGGTGGCGACTCTGTATCTGGCGAAGCAGTCCATGTTTGGCACTTCTTTCAAAAAAATCTGTTTTCAAAACGATTTGCCAGATTTGGACTCTTTGGTTCAAGATTAAGAACCGTGACATTTGAGTCCTTCGAACTGTAGTGACCCAATATCGAACCAGAACGGGAGGGACTCGCACTCCCTTTCCCCGGGATGCGTTCGGGGACGTCTACAATATGACTATTGTAAATCTGATTCAGTGATTCTGTTTTGTTTGTGTTGGTTGTTGATTCTGTTTTGTTTGTGTTGGTTCAGTGATTCCATATATATATATACTATAACCCTCTTCTGTTTAGTTGATTTGGTTGTTGCCAAGTTTTGATTCTGTAATGCGATAGTATTGCTCTGTTTCAGTGATTGATGTTTTGTTTGTGTGAAATGTTTTGTTTGGTTATTGATGTTTTAAATTCCTATAATGTTACGAATCTATCTCATGTTGTAGCCATGCTTTCTATGGACGACGACTTCTTGGTCCTCACTTAGAAGTGAGGTTTTGAAAATTTGACATCTCACAGTTTTATCACTAAAATCAGTTTGTAGATGCTTAGTGAATTTGAGGAAGTTTGCTATTTAAATAGCAAAATAACAAGTTATTTTAAGGCAAACAGTTAATACTTTCATGTTCTTGATGCTGCTAGTTGACTTGGTTTATTATGAATTTGCCAATGTTCAACGATCCACTAATCTAGTTATAGTTGGTAGTCAATAGTGTTGAATCAGTTTTGTAATTTGAGTTATTCAAACTTGAAATCCTGATTTCCAGCTTAATCCTGAGTTACCTGTGAACATATTGGTGATTTTGAAATACATTTGAATTAACAGCCTATGTTCCAATCAACTAATCAGGTTGTTTGCTAAAACATAAAACTAAGTAAAAAAATGTTTTAATGCTGACAAGTTGTCACGACCCAAACCCACCCCTATGGGTTTAGCACCGTAACCGGCCAGTAATCCGAGATTTCCGAAGGCCTACTTAACAGTAAGACAGTATAACAGAGTACAGGGGTATGGCGGAAGCCAATTCAGTAAATAAACAATGTCCAATGAGCTGTGACAGTCTGTATGCAAAAAAATTTTCATTCAAATGCACATTCATAACAAAGCAGTCTATACATATATGTACGATCACTCAGTACAGGGACATAACCCCTATTATAACAGTACAGTAACAGTCTACACAGTTATACAAAACAGACACAGAGACGGACAGGGGGAAATAAAACACCCCTAAGCCAAAGCTTGACAGGCTCGGAACCTCGCAGTGAGGCACAGTGGTTGGCTTGACAAAACTGAGAGTCTACCCCGACGCTCCTAGCTCCGGTCTGGTGCCTGTACACCTACATATATATATGAGCAGTGAGCTAAAGCCCAGTGAATAACATAATGCGTAAAGGGGTTTCGAATGAATGTCCTTACAGTAATGAAAACAGTTCATTTCAATCAGTATATCAGTTGTTCAGTACAGTAAACAGTCATATGTGGTACATCCATTAGCATAACAGTACAGTAAACAGTAGGTCTAAAAGACCGAACAGTCATTGATGGCCATCAATCAGTAAACAGTAGTGGTTCCAACAAGGAAACCGACAGAGATCTTTGTAACAGTAACAGTCAGTAACAGTAATTGCTAAGGATGCCACAATACAGTTCAGAATATAGGACATACATTCATTCAATTAACAGTATCAGTTCGGAAAGCAGTACAGTTCAGTATTCAGGAGATAATCATTTGAACATATCTTTACACAGTTGTTACTCACAGAGTTCTGGGCTACAGTAGGCTAGAGCGTCTCTTCAGAAAGCCAACCCTACACAGTTACAGATTGAACACACACTAAGCTACACAGTTGGGAAAGATAATAACTTAATCCCTAATTGCCTCAGTGTGTTCTACATCTATATCCTCATTAAGATGTCTTAAACTAGGCCTAAGAATGCCTAGGATGGAATGAGGATGCAAAGATGTATTCAGAAAACATTTTCAAAATTTCCAGTGAAACAGGGTCCCGCTCGAGCGGACATGCAGACAACGGTTCCCGCTCGAGCGTCAACTTACCCGCTCGAGCGGACCAAAAAGTACTGGATAAGTGAAATTCACGCTCGATCAGGCGCTCGATAGCCGCTTGAGCGTCAATCCTTCCGCTCGAGCGGACTTCAACACAGTGCAAAGTACTGGGAGCACAAATTTCCGCTCGAGCGCCACTTTCCCCGCTCGAGTGGGAGTCCAAAATCTGGAATTTCCAGATTTGAACTTCCAAGCTCAAATCAAGTTTAAATGCATCAAAAACGATTTCTTTGGGCCCATTTTCCAGAAAACACTTCAAAACTGATAATATCACATGTTTCAAAGATCAATTTGATAAATCAAAGCCCAAGGGTGTTTAATTCAAACTCAATTTCAAACCAATTTTCATGAATACGCTACAAACATGACATGCATGAGTTTAAATCATTTCAAAGCTTTAAATACAAGCTCAAATGAGCTCATTCTTTTCAAAATAAGATGAAATCATGGTCTACTCTCAAAACATGGACATGCATGTGAGGAATTAAGAACTACAACCTCAAAACTTCAATATATATATACATGCATGCAACAATTAAGCTCCAAGACAACAATTTGAGCCATAAATTAGCTCTAGACTTCAACTCACTCTAAACCATGCAAGAAATCAACTCAAAACATAAACAAGAAGACAATGAATCTACCTCAAGTCTTGAATTAAAGGTAAGGAGGCTCAATTATGCAATTCTCTAACAATTTCTTCAAGTCTCCAAGCATTAATCAAAATGACACTCAATTTCTCTCCCTCTCCCTCTCCCTCTCTAGGACGGCAAGAACAAGGAAAAGAGGCTGATGATATGTTTGTTCAAGTGTAATATGAAGATCAAAGTGTTTGAGATAGTGGGCCACTAAGGGGGGTAGTTTGGTAATTAAGGCCAACCCTTGAAATTTGCTTATTTTAATCTAATTTAATCATACCAAATCACATTTCAGATAAATATGTCATAAAATCACATAAATTATGATGATCATAAAACATCAATCGATTTCAGATTCGGCCGCCGATAAGGCCTTCAATTTGCAGTTTAAACATATAAACATGAACAGATAATCACACAGTCAAACAGATAGAATGCAATTCAAACATATATATATTCAATCGATTCAGTTCAGATTTCAGTCAGTCAGTTCAGTAACTCAATCAGTTCAATTATCAGTGATAATCAGTCCCAGTTTAGCAGTAATCAACAGTTTATCGGTAAACAGTGGTGAGGGTCATTACACAAGTGAACTGAAACACTAAAGTAATGGACTTCTAAAATAAAACATAAATTAGATATTTAAAGATAAATCAGTTTGTCAAAACTAAAAAAAACACCTTCCATAAAGTATGTTCAGCATTTATGACATGTCTTTCTATTCCCACGGCACAAAACATCTTAGCTTTGATCTGACCCCTCCTTGGAGGAAATCTAGCCTTTTTTCCCTTTCCCTTTACCATTTTGATGTCTTTAGCTTCCATTGTTGTTGGTGAGTTGGACTCTTGAAGAAGCTCAGTACAAGGAAGAGAGTAAGAAAGAGAGAAGAAAATTCTTCTCTGTTTTCTTGGAAAAATAATGTGAAGGAAAACTTTTTCAAGGATACTCTCTCCCTGTTGTTCACACACACACACAAACATATATATTGGGGGCTTGAAGAGGAAGAATAACATTCTGTCAAAAGGATTCACACACAGAGTGTGAACATAACTTGGTTAGAGGAAAATGTTAATGTGAATTGGTGTGAAAGTGTTCTGAACTCTTATGTATAGCTGTCTTTCTTTCATTTAATTTGTTTAAAAAAAAAAAAAAAAAGACTTTTATTTATGACATAATAGACACCAATATTTTAGTATCAAAAGCTAAAATTAAATTTGATAAGAGTTAGCTAAGTCATGCAACCTCTAGTTTAGTCAAAAGCTTGATTCAATCAAATGCCAACTAGCAACTCACTGAATTAACTCACTTATCTGTTTTCGATTGAATTAGCACAAATTTTATCAATCAATGAGAAACTTATGCTTCTTTTGGCTCCTGCTTTTAAGTTTTTTTTTTTTTTTTGGGACTTATCCCAATATTCTATACATGTAAGAATTTTGGGCATTGTATTGGATTAATGACAAGTGATTTGGTGCTGCTAGTGATTGGTTTGACAAAGGGTACACACAAAAGGTTTAACCAGTTTGAGACTTGGAAATGGCTTCATCAAGAAATACTACTACTACTACTACTACTACTAATAGTAGTGGTATTGTTTATCTATTTCTTTGCCTTTTTCTTGTTGAAGTTAGCTTCTGTTTTTCTTCTAAGGTGTGTAATTAGGCTATGTTGTGATGTTTCATGAGCTTGGTGGATACTCTGATGAAAATTTGAAGTTCTTTCCCTTATCTCTTTAAAATTATATGTAGGTGTATGTGGTCTCTATGGGAAGTAGAGATGGTCATGACCCAAATGATGCTTTGGGTAATGATGAAAGTTATGTCAAACGCTCAAATGAACAGACAGAAATTGGTTCACCTTTATTAATGCACTAATCACTTCTTATGTAAGTTTGTTATCCGTGATTGATGGGTCTATAAACATCATAATTTTCTGCTTTTTTGCAATACTTTGCAAAATTATCACTGTTGGTTTGTGTTATGATTGAAAAATGTCATGTTAGTTGAGAAACTCATTTTCCTATGTTACTTTATGCTTGCAAAAAATGAAAAAAGGGAAAGGAAAAGAGTGGTGACTTGGCAATTAGCATTTTTTTTTTTTTTTTATGTCTGGGAAACTGATTTGATTATGCTGAGTAAATGTTTCATTAATAAAGCATGCTGTATTTTTTGTTTCTATGTTTTAATTTATTTATTTTTTTTTAAATTTATACTAAACTTACTGTTTTATTAGTTGATTTGCATAATTGAAATTGTACACCAACTATTTTATGTCTCTATGTGTGTGGGTTTGGTGCTATATTGGCCTGTTTCAGAAATAAGACAATGACGTTGATGTTTCCCACTCTGGTTATAGTTTGTGCAGGTTTGGTGTCAAATGCAGTTATTCTATTCCCATGAATTTACATCTCTTAACTCACTTTAACAACTAACACTGTTAAGGGAATAAGAAATAAATTTTAAAAAAAAAAAAACTGCTAAATGGATATCACAATGATAACCACAACATTAGAACACCCATCGAAATGTAACCTACAATAGTTATTTTATCTATCAAACCGTTATGTAACGGTGTTACATAATGTTTGAGGCCAATTTTCATATGTTGGTTACTTCTAGAGATAATTAGTCGTAACATTTGTACTTGGCAGCTCGGTTTTCACAATATTTGACTCCAAGTGCATATTTAGAAGTGTAGCAAAAATGTTAGTTGAGTTGTGTGAAAAGGCATGGTATTGATTTGGTGATGGTATCTGTGCCTAATGGATAATTTTTTTGAGGAATAGTTAGTGGATAAATGCAGCAAGCAGCTTAGGCACTGGTCTCTTGAGTTCTATTAGTGGATGTATAATAACCATGTTCCTTTTTAGACTGATTTTATTTCAATTCTTATGCATATTTCAATCTTTGTAGCATGTAATATAATGTTTTGTTTGTAGTGTTGAGAGCCTATATATGAGTGGTAAGGCTCTATAGCTAGGTTTTTGTGGGTTGAGTGATGGTGAGCCATATAGTTTATCTAATTCTTTTCTGCAGGTTGTCAAGCTAGTCCTAATTGTAAGGGAGTTTTTGTAAGAGGGTTGAGTAATTGGTTAGCCCTCATAAATTTTTTTGAAGTGCTGTGTGTTGCATCTTGAGGGTTAAGTGATTGAGGACTATATTTGTTTCTGTGGGTCTACTCTACCCAGTCTTGTTGTTTGTTTGTAATGAATATTCGTCACTGTGTCCTTGCTGAGTTGTTACACACGGGTTACTGTATCTGTTTGACCTCTTGGGTATTTGGAAGGTTCTTGTTCTTATTTTTTGTTTTTGGTCATTCATTATCTAGGTTGATATCAAGGGGGTGGTATTACTTAACGTAAGCTTGTCAAGGGAAGTGGTTCTTGGCTTTGCTAGAATACTCTTTGTATACATCACTTGGGAAGAAATACTTAGTTCGTCCTTTGCTGCGGACAGAAATTACTCAAAGTGGTTAATCAGCGTACATGGTATGATGCTACCAAGCTAACAACAGAAGTTTTAAGCCTCTACAAGGTATGTCCACTTATCATGAAAATTGCGCACCAATTTGTTAAACCACTTAGCCTATCTGGAGATAAAATTTGCTTTATATATTCATGATGGAGTGTACGTAAAGGCTGTTGAATTACTGCATATGAGATCATTTTTTACTGAGATTCGAAAATTGTGGCCACTTAGTGAAGATACAAGTATTATGTTAGGTGCTCCTTTCGGATAGGGGTGGAATTAAGATTTTTCCCAGACCTGTTGAACTCATGTTAAAATTGTGAATTTAATAAACACCATTTTTAGACACTAAAAACAAATAAACATAATACAATGAACTAATCAAATATATATCTTTAATTTTACACAGTGTACGCTCATTCTTAGATAGTATTTTTTTTTGTGTGTGACTAGGTAGTGGAACTCTTTGAAGAAAAGTGTTCCATGTTCCATGTTCCATGTTTGTAATTGTAAAATTCATCGTATTGGTGATCTAAACAAAAGTATGATGTTAATATGAAAAAATGCAGGATAAGTATCTTTTGGTTGCAATTGGATGGATCAATTATTTTCTTAAATAATTAATTCCAAATTTAACTATAACTAAGTTGTTGGTTATAGTAAAACTTCTGTTGAACTTGCAATTTCTATAGGTAAAGTGGCATTTTGTTTTTATATGCTTCATGTCATGCTAAAGGTGTTTAATGTTAAGACATTTGAAGGGGTGTGATTAGTCGGACTTTGTCTTTTGTAAGACAAGAACAGTCGCTACAAAAATAGTAAGTTTATTCATATGCTTCTAGCGGTTTTTGAATTAATTTGTGTTTTTATTTTTTAGGTCAAAAATTTCTTGGAGAGATGCAAAATATGGTCAAAGAATTCAAGAACTTAGTTTTTCAAGTTTTTCATTTTTTAATATATGTAAGCACAGTTTAAAACTTTTTATTTAATTCCTTTGTATATATTTTTGAACATATTTAACTTTCATTTATGAAATATATGACGTTATTCCATTCAATATATGGTTGTGATTCAAAATATAGTATATAGTGTTTATTACATTCTTTAAATTCGCGTACAAAAATAATATTGATTATTTTTCAAATATGTCGAATTCTTTTTTTATCACATGCATTAACTGTAATGAGAATGCATATAACGTGTGATCTTATTTAATTATTAAGCACATGTTTTATTAGATATTAATCACACTTAAAATCTGTGATATAAATGTTTATTATCACAGGTTTTATTAGTTATTAATCACACTTAAAAGATGTGATCTAAATATTATTAATCACACTTAAAAGATGATCTAAATGTTATTAAGTAGTGTGATTAAAAATGACCTATTTTAATCACACTTCCAAAAATCACACTTTAATAAAACTTAAAAGGTGTGATTAAATAACATACATCACACAAAAAAAAATATGATCTTTATCTGTTTTTGTAGTAGTGAGGTTTTTTTAGTTGTAAGATATTATTGGAGAAATTTTTTTTTGTATTTGAGAAGATAGTTGGATTTTTTTGTGGTTGGATGTGATGTTTGTGAGAGAAAAAGTGAAATGATTATAGGATTTGATAGGATATTTTATTTGGATTTATTTTTTTTAATTTTGTAACTAATTTATCTTTTAGTGAAAAAAAACTAAAAAAAACCAAAAATCCATCTTCCCAAACACCGCGATTGTAGCTTCCTAAACCCCTATTGATTGGGTGAAGAACATAATTACTTTTACCCAATTGGGTTTACTTGAGTCAAATACAAGTGGATAAAGAAAAGGAATGGATTTGATTTTTAAAAAGTACTTTTTGTTGTTTGGTATTTGACTTACATAGAATTCTAATGACAGGAAATTGTTTATGGGTATTGGAGATTTATTAGTCCTTAATTTTAAGGTGTTAAAATTAATTGAGATGCATATAATAATTGACTCAAACACTAGATTTTAAAAAAAAAAAATCAAAAAATTATGTATTGACATTTTTTGCACATAAATGAATTTGAAAGCAAAACTTTTGGGCAAATTTTAAGCGATGTTTAAATGTTAGGTTTATAGAGGAAAATTGAAAATGAAGAGAAAAGATACCCAAAAAAAAAAAATTAGTTTAAATTTTTTTCTCTATAAATTTAAGATTCAAATTTTTTTTACTAATCCAAGATCCAAATACAACTTTAATGAATCAAAATTCAATTCCATTTTAAAATTAAGGTTAATTACATTTATTCCCTCAACTATCATTGAATATCATCTTAATTTTCACAACTTTGAAATTGTAAATAGTTAAAAAAATTTCTCTATAAATTTAAGATTCAATTTTTTTTTTTACTAATCCAAGATCCAGATACAACTTGAAGCCTGCGAGCGTGGTCTCAAGGAGCAGATTACTCCAAATAGAGTTGAACCTAAGATCTAGAGGTAGCACACTTCTAAGGCCCAAGATACACCCAATAGGCCAACCCCTTGGGGTTGATCCAGATACAACTTTAATGTATCAAAATTCAATTCCATTTTAAAATTAAGGGTTAATTATATTTATTCCCTCAACTCAACTATCATTGAATATCATCTTAATTTTCACAACTTTAAAATTGTATATTTAGACTCACTGACCATCAAAGTTGTTTCACTTTCACCTCATACAGAAGCGAGTTTTTTGGTATGATTTTTGATAGTTGAAAGTCTGAATGTACTGTTTTAAAGTGTTGAGAGAGCAAGATGATATTCAGTGATAATTGAGGAAGTAAAATGTAATTAATTCTTAAATTAAATCATCCAAATGATAGCCTAATTGACTGTAAAAAAAAAAATTTGTTAAAAAAGAAATTAAAATCTCAAGAAAATGCAAAATGCAAGGCCATGAGGAAATCATTGATTGAAATATAAGCATAATGGTAATGTTATATACCCAGAATAATTATTTTAAAAATTACTCTAAAAAATAAAATTAATAGTCTATATTCACTATGAGTATGACTCACATCTTATTAAATTAAACTTTATATCACACACCCACTTTTTTTTTTTTTTTTTAAATGAAATATAATTTCATGGATGATAGCATTTTTGTAGGCACAAAATCATATATTCTTGTGAGGCAGTGAATGCATGAATCAGTACATCAACAATAGGACCAATGAGTACAGATATGCACTAATATTTGTCTACCATTGACAAAGGTGATGACAAAGGCATCGAAAGCCTTATTCTTTAGATGAATGGTGAGGTTTTGGATTTTTTACTTTTTATTAACTACATGGGCATAGGGCCGTAGCTAGGAATTTCTCTCAATCGGGTTATTTAGAGGGAGAGAGAGAGAGAACAAATAAAAGAATACATCAATGACAATGCAACAATGGTTATTAGAGAATGAAACGTTGATGGAGCAAATGAATGAACGAACACTGAGCTAAAATTGACACCACTAAACAATGAATAGCTCCAAATATATGTGATATATGTGATATTTATCTAGATTCACTGGAATCATTTTGTTAAAATTGACACCACTAAACAATGAATAGCTCCAAACACTGAGGCCATTTTGTTAAAATCCAAAACTATTAAACAAAATTTCATATATATTTAAACAAAATTACCACTGACCCACCCTTGCATGGACACATGAATGAAATGTAGAATTAGGTACTGAAAATAAATGAATAAATACAATTTTTGAGAAGTGAATTTTATAAAATTTGTCTATTTATGTATTTTTTTGTCTCATTTTGTCATCAATTTTTTTTTACTTATGTAATTTCTTATATACTATGATAACTTCTATTTTTTCAATTTGTTTCAATTTAACTCAAACTTTTAAAATTGTAACAATTTTAACCATTATTTTGTATAACTATTTTGAAAAGTAGGTTAAAAATCAACTTTTTAATTTTTTTTAACTTTTTTTAAAAAAAAATGAAATATAATTCATGGATGATAGCATTTTTGTAGGCACAAAATCATATATTCTTGCGAGGCAGTGAATGCATGAATCAGTACATCAACAATAGGACCAATGAGTACAGATATGCACTAATATTTGTCTACCATTGGCAAAGGTGATGACAAAGGCATCGAAAGCCTTATTCTTTAGATGAATGGTGAGGTTTTGGATTTTTTACTTTTTATTAACTACATGGACATAGGGCCGTAGCTAGGAATTTCTCTCAGTCGGGTTATTCAGAGGGAGAGAGAGAGAACAAATGAAGGAATACATTAATGACAATGCAACAATGGTTGTTAGAGAATGAAGCGTTGATGGAGCAAATGAATGAACGAACACTGAGCTAAAATTGACACCACTTAACAATGAAAGCTCCAAATATATGTGATATATGTGATATTTATCTAGATTTACTGGAGTCATTTTGTTAAAATTGACACCACTAAACAATGAATAGCTCCAAACACTGAGGCCATTTTGTTAAAATCCAAAACTATTAAACAAAATTTCATATATATTTAAACAAAATTACCACTGACCCACCCTTGCATGGACACATGAATGAAATGTAGAATTAGGTACTGAAAATAAATGAATAAATACAATTTTTGAGAAGTGAATTTTATAAAATTTGTCTATTTATGTATTTTTTTGTCTCATTTTGTCATCAATTTTTTTTTACTTATGTAATTTCTTATATACTATGATAACTTCTATTTTTTCAATTTGTTTCAATTTAACTCAAACTTTTAAAATTGTAACAATTTTAACCATTATTTTGTATAACTATTTTGAAAAGTAGGTTAAAAATCAACTTTTTAATTTTTTTTAACTTTTTTTAAAAAATATATATATAAAAAAGTAAAGAAGTGATATAACCTAAAAAAAAAAAAAAAAAAAAAAATCAGCTTTTTTATTACTGCTTACAACCATCTCTCATTTTTATCGTCATCCATCGCTGCCCCATCTTCTCTAATCCACCATCATTGGTCCATCCTTTTTTCTCGTCCACCACTACTCCTTCCCTTCATTAGCTCATTGCATTTATTACATGAAAAGGCATAAGTCGTGAAGTAATTGCAATGATAAGTAGCATTTCACTTACTTTTTTAGGAGTTTTTTTTTTATTTTTATTTTTTATATTTTACTTATTTTTTAGATAAAATTGTTATTGAAAAAGATAGTGCATTTGGTAAATATTAAAAAAATAATAATTTTTGGTTGAAAAATTTGAGTGAGTTTTATTATTTATTTTTGTTTCAATTGTAAAGCTTTTTAGGAGAAAAATTCAATAGTTAAAAGTGAATTGTTCAGTCCAAACCAAACAGAGCCGAAAAATAAGACTGCATACGAGTTGAACAGAACCAAGCTTTATGAGGCTTGAGTTCAGCTTGTTTGTTTATTGAGCTCGAAAATTAAGCTCATGCTCAGTTCCAAGTGGTTAGTGAAGACGGTTAGGGATTAGTTCATCAGTTGTGCCACATGGATAGTTAGTTGGATTGGTTAAGCAGTGTATAGGTATAGATATAGTCTTCAATGTCCATGTATTGATTAATTCAGTTGATTGAAACAAATCCAGAATTTTCTTCTTCTAAATTTTCTCAGTTTAGCCCAGAAAAAAACACAAACACAAATACAATCCTCAGTTCTTGACCAGAATGTCCAAATTTTCTGTCAATATTTAATGGGAAGAAAGAAAAGAAAGAAAAGAAAAATTCTAACAAAGGCTCATTCATTTATGTAGAAATAAATGGCACTAAACAGCCTTGAAAAAGATGGATTCAACAGCCAGAAGCATGATCCAAAAATGTTATCTAGATTCTAGACAGATTCAATAAATCCATCAGTTTTAGAAATCAAAGATAGGTGTTAAAGCTCGTTTTAACATAGTTTAGTAATCAAGCCAAGTTCAAGTAGTGCTAGCTTGGTTCAAATAGGCACATGAACACAAAAATATATAAATTAATTTTTATTTGAATAATATATCAATTATTTTTATTTTTATTATTTTTAATGTTTGGTGTTTGTGCAAATGTACATGTTTAAATGACGAATTTTATTAATAGTATAGGCATTCTTTTATATTTTTGTTCATAATATTCTCCTATTTTTTTCTTTTTCTTTTTCCTTAAATGTGCATGTTAGTTTAAGTTTGATTTTTCTTTCTAAGCTCAAGCCTAAACACTCCTCACTTATGTAATCTAGTTGACTAAGGCCAGCTCAAGTTTCTCATATACTAGATAAACAAGCATAGGCGTGACTTGAGCTCAAGCTCAAGCTCAATTAAATTTCAACGAGCCAAGCTCGAACACCACAAAGCTCAGCTCGTTTCTAGCCCTAAGAGATTCCCTAATGAAACTGCTATAGCAGCGGTCATTGCTATAATATAGCATCTTGGGTGCCATATTGCCAAATTTGGCAACTCTTCATTCTATCTCTCACTTTATGATGGAGCCTAAAAATATCATTTGTACTAGGTTTTTTGTGAAGAAAATGCAAGAAATAGCGTTACCCACATTGGAGCAAGGTTGCTAAGTTTCAATGTTTTGAGTTCAGTAGTATGTCAAAATTTAGCTTTGGTAGGCCATTTTTGGGAAGAGACACGGAGCAAACTAAACAGTGTATTTTGGAAATAACTGAGACTACATTAGACCATGCACCGTGGCTGAAAAGAAACAGAATCCAACAGACATTGATTCATTATTAGTGGCAACTAGCAACCAATGAGCATAATCATTGATTGAACCAACAGCTAAATGGTCTCTAACTGGTTCTGCCAGAAAAGAAACATTGTTCAATATGTACAGCAAAGAGTACAACCCTCAATATGAGAATCAATCCTCCAAATATATCTTGATCCCCTTAGGGCTACTCCTAGGGCTCGTGCCTGGTAATTACCCAGGTATGTGTAGGATGGGAGGACTGCTTTTATCTTGGGGACTAGTCGGGACAAAGCCTCAAATATCCTCGTTAGAAAATAAAAATAAATTTAAAAAAAAGTCGTCCAAAGATCTTACCGTGATATCATTTTATGATATTTCATATTCTTGCACCCATTAAGAGCTCTGATATCAACTGCTCTTTACTCTGAGGCAGCTGTGTGATGGTGATCATAATCTCCATTCAGTTGTTACTCTGTCGAAGGAATGAGATATACACAAGCAGCAAAACCAAGAAACAAGAATTTATAACTATTTACCATTTCAGAATACAGTTTAAACTATACTTCGGTATTTAGGGCAGTGGCGTTTCTTTGTCGTTTGATTTGTTCTCCAGAAAGAAAGCTCTTACTACTCCTTGAGATCTATCTCATTTTTAAGCTCATAAAAAATCCAAAGTCTTCACAGGACGTCATCACCAGAGGTCACTGCAAGAGCACTGTCCACCAAAAAAATGATGGAACCTGTTTGAATCTCTCAAGATGATAGGTCGTCCATTAATCTTGGATACAAACTTCATAAACTCATGACAGTCAGCACAAACTCGGATGTTCTTTATAATCCTGATTGGTGCCCCTCCATGAGGCTTTCTTATCAACCCAAATGCAAGAGCAAGTTTCTCGCTATGGTAACAGATGGATTTCAATTTCTCATCCTCATTCACATCATGTAACACCAAATTTGTTTGGGGAGTAAATCCAGAATCCTGTAGCTTTCTTATCAATCTGTTCAATTCTTGATAAATCTTTTCTGATTCGGAATGACTTCGATCTTCTGATACAAACTTACAGATCTCACCATCAATCTCAATCCAACTATAAGCAGCAAACTTTTTAACCTTCTTGTTCTTCATAAGAGTTCTCATGGATGCCACATCTTTCCATCTTCCCCTTGCAGCATACATGTTGGACAGCACGATGTATGGTCCAGCATTTAGTGGATCCAATTCAAAGAGTCGCCTCACTGCCATCTCTCCGTGTTCAACGTTACCATTAATTGTACAAACAAACAAAAGATTAGACCAAATTAGACTATTTGGCTCATGTGGCATATATTTTATTAGATCTATTGCTTTATCCATGTGACCTGAACGACCAAGGAGATTGATCATACATGCATAATGATCCAAAGTTGGTGTCATTCCATGCAACTCGCTTATGGAATTGAAGTAATCTTGTCCCCTTTCAATCAAACCAGCATGGACACAAGCAGACAGAACTCCCACAAAAGTAACATTATCTGGTTTTAAGTTCTCTTGCAGCATTTTCTCATAGAGGGCCAGAGCATCTAGATCTTTTCCATTTTGTGCATAACCGACTACAATGGAATTCCAAGAGATGACATTCTTTATGGGCATCATACTAAAAACAGCCCAAGCATCTTTAGTTTCTCCACATTTAGAATACATGTCGACAAGGGCACTTGAAACAAGCAAATCACCATCTGCTCCCATATGTACTGCTTTTCCATGAATTACCTGACCATGACACAAAGAGGCTAGTCGGGCACAAGAACTAGCCACACTAGAGATGGTAAAACTGTCTGGTTTGACATTTTCTTGCAGCATCTGACCAAATAACCTCAAAGCATTCTCTTCTTTTCCACTTTGTACATAACCCACTATCATTGTGGTCCAACAAATCTTATCCTTCTTCTTGAGCTCACTAAAAGTTTTTTGCGCTTCATCTATGTATCCACTTTGAAAGAAAGCACTGAGAACATTTGAAACAGTGACCTCATCTGGCTTTAAACCTGAAAGCTGCATTTCATGGAACAAATCAATGCATTTCTCGGGCTGCCCATTTTTCAAATAACCTGAAATTATTGAATTCCAAGAAACCACATTCTTGTCGACCATCTGATCAAACAACCTTCTTGCCTCATGAATCTCACTACACTTTGCATAAATATCAGTCAAAGCATTCCAAACATAAACATTCTGTTCCAAATTAGAAGCAACAATTCTCCCATGAATTTGTTTCCCACGCTTCAAATCCAACATGCGGGAACATGCATTCAATGCACTCACATGGGTGTATTCATTGGGCTCAAATCCATCCTTTTGCATTCTAATAAAAACCTCCAAAGCCTTGCTCGAACACCCACTTGCAGCCAAACCTGCAATCACTGTATTATAAGAAACTGAATCACAATAAGGCATTCCATTAAAGAACACCCACAAATCCTCAACCGAACCCAACTTGGAGTACGCAGACAGCATAGCATTATACGAAAATATATCCCTAGTGGCCATTTTGTCAAAAAGATTTTGAGCATCTGAGAGAAAGCCAGATTTGGAATAGAGTTGAAGGAGACGATTGTGGACGAACGTGTTGGTGGGTCGATACAAGTGAAGGTCCATGTGACACTGCAGTCTCTTGGCTTGTTCAATGTCATTGTATCGAACACACGTGAGAACAAAACGAGTGTATGTTTCAGAACTTGCACAGCCACGAGAGTATAGCAAGTCTACGGCTTCGCGAAGCTTGTGCTTGCTCTTCATTTTCTGTTCCCACTATTGAATTCGAATTGTAGTTTTATGTTATAGTACATTTTGGCGCTTAACTTGCCATATTATCCTGTACCCGTTAGACCTAGTCCAAGCAACCTAAGTCTAGCCTGAAATTTTTTAAGACTTGAACTGTGTAATTTCAAATTTGGTAAATTATACCGACCTCTCCTGACTATCACCAAAATTACACCAGACCCATTACCATGATAAAATGACACCAACTTTCCCTCATGGATTTCAAAACTTAACTCTGCTAACGACTGACATGAAATGACAAAAATATCATCCATATCATTCTTGACAACTCACTTTCTGTCCCTCTCTCAGACATTACATCAAACAACTCCTTTGCATACCAGTTCAGTTAACAACAATATCTGCATACCCCTTTATCCCCACAACCACCACTCTTCTCTTTCTTTCCCAAAACCAAGACAATCCATCCACCAATCTCCAATTCTCCTTGGCCTCTCTCAATTATTTTGGTTGTAAGTCACTTTCTCTCCCTCTCTCAGACATTTCATCAAACAACTCCTTTGCATACCAATTAAAAACTATATCCGCATGCCCCTTTGTCCCCACTCAACCACCCCACACACAGTGCCCCTTAGCCACCGTCGAGTAGAGCAAAGCAATCACAACTAAGACAATCCCATCCCACTATTAATCTCCAATTCTCATTGCCCTCTCTCTATTTCGTTGGAAACCCACCCTGCTCACCTCAAGAAAAAAAACTCTTCCTCAACGCACACCCAATACAGTGTTGAAGAACCCAATGAAACAATCAGAGCCACTGTCGAGCCATTCAGTAGAGCAGAGGATTGTCGTGAGATGGGTAGCCTTTTGTTTCGGGTAGAAGATTGGGTTGGGATGGATGGAGTGAGGTGGAACGGTTGCTAGGTAGGGATGACTTGTTTTCTATTTTATTTTCTCACAAGTTTTTCTTTTTTTCTTTTTCTTTTTCTTTTTTATTATTGTTAAAAATTGTTTTAAATGGTAAAATTTATATTTTTATTTAAAATTTGATGACATTAACAAATTTCATCCAACTAACTAACGGTTAAGTAACGGCATGGGTAGAAATGTAAGAATCAATTACACTAGAGTCTTCAATTATGGTCATTCTACTTATACCACTACTTTACGGAAAATTTTATTTCCACACACTCTTTTAACACTGTATACAAAATTTCTCAATGCATACCCTTACGAAATTGATTTTATGTTTTTGTTCTCAGTTTACACCTTCATGTTCCAATTATACCCTAAACTAATATCTTTGCACATACGCCACTTCAACCATTTGTTTCACAGAGAATCAATGGTGTAGACCTATTTTTTATTGCACCCACCTTGAAAACATAGAAACATCTTTCACAAGAAATCCCTTAGTAAATCGCTCCATGAATTTTCAGATTATACAATAAACTACCTCCTTTGATTGCCAGTTACATTATCAAATTGATTCCTTCCATCAACAATCTAGTCAACGTCAAAAAAGTCATTAATTGGTATCAACTTGTATCAACATCAATTTCCAGTGCCTAAAAACTGCGAAAACCTTCCTCCTCATAAAAAAATTAACAATAAACAAACCCAATTCACAAGAAGAGCAAGCAACATAGCGAACTTGGCTTCAACTATCCAATACCCAAAAATCAAAATGTTACAGAACCTAATATTTATGATGTACTGCAAGCCTAGAAACCCATTAACTTCAGTTCATACCGTATTTTTTCTACCTTTTTGCACTTGAATGCAACTTATGTTCATTACGACTTGCAGATCAATAGCAAAGTTCCGGAGAGATTTCAAAGGAGTGAAGCAAAAAATCCCAGAAACCAAATAAAATCCCTAAAATAGTAAACTCCATTGAATTAGCAACTTTGAATTTGCAACTTTATCATCACAAAAATCAAGAATTATGGTGGATTCTAATGACAAAACGATATAATTAATGGAGTATAAACTTAGACAGTAAAGCAATATAAGAGTATTACTTTGCAAGCAATAGATGACTATAGAATGTATAACAAACAATGGTCAATTGAATAAGTGAACAACAATGAAGGAAGTGAGAAACAATGAAGAAATTATGGTTTAGTTTTTTTTACTTAAAAGATGTGCACTGAGATTTTTTTTTATTTTTAAATGGTGTACAAAAAAAACTTTGATTTAATGTTAATGGTGTGTTTTGATGTCCATTATGATCATTTTACTTCATGATAAAATTGTCATGAAAATAATATTTTATTAAATGTGTACACAGAGATAAATAAGTATGTGAAAATAAAATTTCCCCTACTTTACCTCTTTACACCTTCATATGAGTTCTTTTTTTTCTTCCAATTTTATCCATGCGTGAAATTACTTTTAAAGACAAAATACTAAAATTAAATATATTTTATTATCTCCTTACATCCCTTGGTCTTCAATTCCTACTTTTCTTTTTCCTTTCTCAATTTTTCTTTTCTCTTACACATTTCTTTTCAAAAAGTGAAAATATAGTGTTTTGATCATCAAAGAAAGCAATGAATGAAGAAATGGTGGTGAAGAACCATAAAAAAAGTGAAATTATGAGTTTTTTTTTTTTTTTTTTTTTTTTTTTAATGTTTAGTAGGTTTTTGTTTTGTTTTTCTAGACTGTTCTTCGACTTTTGTTCGGTGTTTCGGAATCGAACAAAATAAAATAGTCTGGTACCACATTGTTGAACAAAAAATATAAGTCTGGTAACCTAATGCCGAATAAAAGAAACATTTCCAGTAATCTAAGGCTGAATTTTTAAAATTTGTTCGGTTACTCATTACCATGTATTTTCAATTTTATTTTTTATAGTTTATTTATTTTTTTGCTTAGAAGGATTATACTTATACTTATTGTAACAACGCAAGTATTGCATTATTAGTGGACTCCAGTCATGAATTCATTACAGACGAGATTTGTTAAGTATTTTTATGAATACAATTTTTTCTTATTGTTAATTTGCATTGAGTTTTATTAATAATTTGACGTATAAATGTATTTATTATGTTTAGATTTTTAGTAGTTGTCAAGTATTAATTAAATAGGCTTCTAACGTTGGGAAGAAGACTGGATTTTTCATTGTTATAAAGATATCAGATGCGGGAGGTAATGACATAAAATTAAGACTTACACTTGCTTATGAAAGAAATGATTACTATAGAGACAACAGGAAGATTAATGGGGAACGATTGGGGTTGATAGATTCTAAAAAGTGTGGATGTTCATTTCTATTAAGAGGGGAAAAAATACTTACAAATGATGAGTGGATGTTGCATGTCTTATGCGGAGTGTATAATCATCCTCCTGCTGAACATTTTGAAGGCCACTCATTTGCTGACAGATTATCTAAAAAGGAAACATCCTTATTAGTTGATATGTCAAAGAGTATGGTGCGACTAAAAGAGATATTGATTACATTGAAACGAAGAGATATTGGTTAAATCAAATCGTATCTCTTACTTCGAACAATTTCCGGAGAAGTTGAGACCATATATCCATCACATAAAAGATGTACAAGCAGATGGCAATTGTGGTTTCAGGGCAATAGCTTGATTGATTGGTTTAGGTGAAGATGATTGGCAACAAGTTAGGCGAAACTTGTTGACTGAGCTGCATTCGAATATAGTGCACTACGTGTAACTATTTGGTTCACAAGAAATGGTTGATAACCTTACCTCTATCTTATCCTACTTCGAACCTGGCCATGGATTTAATCATTGGATGACTATGTCCGACATGGGCCATTTGATAGCATCATACTATCGAGTCGTTCTTTATCATTTATCCATGCAACAATGCTTGACATTTTACCACTTAGAGCACTACCGATTGCAACACCTGATCGAAGAGATATCTGCATAGGATTTGTAAATAGAAACTATTTCATGTAAGTAACTACCGAGCTTACTTTGATCATTACCATGTCTTATTTTGTAATTCTACTTATTGATTTCTTTGTTATAGGTTTGTTTGCAACCTGGTTAACTTGTATCTCGATAGCAAATAATTGCATTCGTTTTCATTACCCATGTGCCAATGGATGGGAGAAAGCATATACTATCCGTATTCATCAATTCCGTACTTTTGTCAGTCCTAATGTAATAACTATCAAAACTATCAATATAGACGAATTGTGATAACATGTTTGATTGAAAGATGTAAACAATGACAGATTTTATAGATGCTTTTATGAATATTCGTATACTGATTTTTTAATGAATAATTTTATGGATACTTTTTATCTATGATTTTATGGATACGTGTTTGATTTATGGATGTTTGAAGGAAAAAGTAAATCATTCAATGTACAGCGACAAGTGCCTAGACAAATCTATTATAGTTTGGCAACATGACACTAAAATAATCCAATTTGTATAGCAATGTATCACCGAACAGGCACTTCACAACTAACCGAAATTAAAAACTTGTTATCATCCAATCGAACGGCAACATATTGCTAGGAAAAAAAAGTTTGTCTAGTAACATGACACTAGATGAATTCAAATTTGTTAGTATTGTATTACCGAATAGGTCCAAATTATTGTTTGGAAGAAAGTGGCTCTTGTAGACGCGTCCGGAGAACTCCCGAGAGAATCTCGTTTTGTTCTCTAGCTACTACAATTCGGACTCAATGTCACGGTTCTGAATCTAATCTTGCAAAGTACGATGCAAGACCGATAAATCACCAAAGAGTCCAAATCTGGCAAATCGTTTTGGAAAACTGATTTTTAAGAAAAAAGTGTCAAACATGGACTGTTTTGCCAGATACAGAGTCGCCACCTAAATATTTTATTTTGGGAGAATTTAGGAAACCCTGACTCGTGCCTAAGGCTACGTGTCCGTCATCACCAAAGTTGCCTCGGCTCAGGAACTTGGGTACGATTGGGGAAGGTCATCTATGAGCACCCCCGCTCGCCCGATCAAAGATCGGCCTGTACTAAACATGATATCTTGTTTTTGAAAACACATGTGTTCTTATTCCGATTATTAGCCTAGAATTACTACGTGATGCGCACAACACACAAGTATAGACTAGATCACCTAATTTGGAACAAAGCATCGCATCTCCATTTGTTTGGAAATGGTTTGAAGTTTGCTACTCGCAAGTAGGCTAAAATACGGATTTTAATGAATCGTTCCAATTCAAGTAATCCAGCCTTCACCCACAGGCATTCAGGCAGTTATATCACATAAGCAATTAGCCTCATGGCAAGCATGTTGTCATGTTAACACTCACACACATGCAAGATGCTAAAGCATAAACACTTACAGTGTACTCCGAGCCAAAACAAAGAACCAATTAGTAATCAATATATGATCCTAGCTCATGTTAAGATGGCTAATGCAATACATGCAAAATGCAACTAGAAATAGGCTTGGCTATTCTAAAATAGCATGTGAGATGCAATACTTGATACATGTATTCAACTTGGAATTGAAATACAATGCAGTTTGTGTGATGCGCTGAGCCCGGTGCATGCAAGACAAATGAATGAATGGAAACATGCATAGTATAAGGATACTAATCAAAATATGACCTAGAACTAACCATCATAAGTGGTTAAGTAAAATGAAGAAAGACGTGGGGTTGGAAGACATTCACACACTCACGCACACTTATTACACCAATTGGTTCTCTCGAGGGAGTGACCGAAAGAATAATACAAACCATCTAATTAACTAACTAACAAACTAATTAATTATTACACAATCGAATGAATAACTAGCTACAACTAATTATTACAACACTTAAATAATTAATAAATTAATTAAGCCACGAAGAACAGTAAAGAGGCCTTGAGAAAAGAGACAAATGCATGCTCGGTCAGCTTCGCTCGGAAATCCGTTGCCATGCCTCATGTTGCCTCTGTTTGACTTCTCTGTACCTCTGCAAAGTGTAAAAATTCCCAACACACTTCTGATTCACCCCATGGGCACTGTGGGAGGCCATCGGCCAAAAATCATGGTCATCGGCCAAGAAATAGGGGTCATCGACCATATATGAAGCCATCGGCCAAACACTTATAGCCGATCGGCACTAAAGATAGCCGATCGACCATCTTTTCCTACAAAATGCTCTTTTGCTGTAGCAGAGGACAAACAGAGCATGGCAATACATTTACAAGATAATGTTTGCAGCTACACCCCTTATCATGTTTGAGACTCAAAGGTGTGTAGCTCTCAACCCTCAGACCACTAATCACACATTTCAATGCATGATGGCCAAATGAGCGAAGTGTGCAATTCAATATCAAATGAAATGCACAAAACATATAAGGGACCTTAACCTCTATCATGTGTGATCAAGAGGCAAGGCAATGCACACATGATGCAATGCAACCTAAGCATGCAAGCAAGCATGCAAACAACTTAAGCATGCAACAAGTATGCAACAATATCATGCAATGCAACTAATATGCAATAGGCATACAACCTAAACATGTAAAGATGCAAGGCATAGGTATGTGACAACAATACCAACAACAAGTATGTGACAACATGTGATCTAACAAGTATGCAAAATGAAATAAACATGCAACAACATGCAAAAACATACCAAGCATGCGAAATGCAACCTAAGCATGCAAACATGCAAGGCATGTAACAATATGCAAGGATGAGTAAGTATGCAACAACATGTAGTGGAATTAGCATGTAACAACATGTAATGTGCCAAGTATGCAACAAGCATGCAACAACATGCGAATATAGACTTAAACTAAAATGGACAGCTCTTAACATGCCCAAATCAGTGGCCAAAATGCTAAGAAATAATAGACAAAAGCACATACAAACATGCACATGTGATGGCCTATCACCTAGGCATGGGAGGGCAACTTTCAAGAACACTTAAAAGGGGACAAATATAGACATGTTACAAGCATGGTAAGCTCTGAAATCATGCATGGAAAGGTGCCAAACTAACCAAATAAAGCAAGCAAATCATGCAAGAAGGCCTAAAACTTGAAACTAGCCAAGGGACTCAAACCATGGCCATACAAGGCAAGCCCCAAAGGGCCAAGGGCTATCAAAACAGTCCCAAGGCAGGTCAATACAAGACCAAAAACAAGCTTGAAACTAGCCAACACAAGCTAGAACAAAAGTCCAAAAGCATGAGGCATGCAAGACTACAAAAGGGGTGTTATGCTACACCTATCAAAACCAAACATGGCATGACTTATCCAACGAAAAACAGAGTTAGGGAATATCAAAATGAGCCCAAAAAACCACTTAGATGGCATCTCAAAGACCTAAGCATGGAGGCATACACAATGGTCCATTCATGAGGCATAAGACATCAACTCTTTAAAGCATTAAAGGAGTGGTAATTGTAAGTATATGAGCATGAAACATGGACTGAAATAACATTTCAAATGATGCCAAATCATGATAATAGTCCAAATAAAGCATGCTAGTGACTTGGACACTCAAAGCTAACAAGCTAGAATGCCTTATGGCTATACAAAGCAAGTCATGCATGACTAAAACAACACAAATCAGAGCTAGAGTATGCTAAAACATGGACAAAAGCTTCTTGAAGTTAAGCCAAAAGCATGCTAGAATGACATGTTAAGGAATGATGCATGTTAAGGCAAATGAGAGGATTGCAAGACAAGTACATGAAGCATGTAAGAGCCAACTAAACCCACCCAAAATAGAGTCACGGCATGCTAAAGCAACACCAAAAACCCACTGAAATGGAGTCAACATAAGCTAGAAAGACATGCTCAAACATGAAGCATATACGACTAGTTTGTGTGATTTACACTACAAGTGTATTAGGCATGCATGGAGTGACAAAACCAAGCAAAAACAGTGTTGTATCATGGCAAAACAAAGCCTAATACATACTGAAATGAAGCTAAAACAAGCTAAGCAAACATGCTACCAATATAAGCCATTTATATTAGCATACAAGACAACAAGGAGAGGGGATGACCCTCTCCTTTTTGGGACCTCAAAACTACCTTTCTACCACTGAAAATCCTCTGGATTTCAGTGGTAGAAAGGTCATGCAAAGCCAAGAACAAGGGCCAAAAGGGATGGCTTAAAACAAGGCCTAACAAGGCCTAAGAGGGAGGAGATGAACCCCAACCAAAAAGTGACCTTAAACAAAGATCTAAAGCAACAAAAATCAGAACTTTTATCAGTTAAGAGTTAAGCTTAAAACAATAAACAAATAGGTCTAAGAACTTAAGCAAGAATGGGGGTTTAAAAGCAAGTTTGCTCATCCTTGAAGAACACCTTCAAGAACAAAGCTCCAGCAGGTTTTCCAAGCTTAAACCACCTCACGAACTCTAACACCAACTCCCTAGCACCTCAGCAACCAAGGATGGTGTTCTACTAGGTGCTCTAGCGCAAAAGTGTGAACAAAAGACACTTTAGTGCACAAATGCACACACAAATATAGAGAGAGAAGAAATATAGAGAGAGATAGATATAGAACTTCTATATCAAAATTCCAGAACCTTTGAGAAGGGAGGAGCTCCATTCTTATAGAATTCTAATTCCAAAGCTTCCTAAGCAAACTAAAACAAGGTTTAATTGGAGGATGTGAATTGTGCATGCCAGCTGTGACAGCTGGCATAAAATATCTGTATAAAGCAGATGAACAGAGCTCGGCCAGAAAACAAGGCCGATCGACCAACACAAGGGCTGATCGACTAAAAAGAGTGCCGATCGGCCAACACTTTTGGCCGATGGCAAGAAAACAAGGCCGATGGTTTCATGCCTTGGCCGATGGGTTGAGGGGATGGCCAACAAGCCACCATCTTCCCTCAGAAGCAAAAACACAAGTGTTTGGTCCACAACCAAGTACAAAACAAACAAGTTCAGAGATCTTAAGGCAAGGCGCGCGGCCGAGACCTCCGGGAACTCAAAACGAACACGAACATGGATGATTATCGAGTGTTCAAACGATGACGTCCAAGTCTTGAGGACGGTCAAAAATGGGGTGTCTACAGCTCTATAAATGTATAGCAACAAAACGCTAGACAAACCTATTTTTCCCGGCAGCATAACACCGGAAGAATGTAAATTGTCTAGTACTGTGTAACTGAACAGACACTTCACTATGGGCTCCACCGAACCCCTCATCTTCTGTGTTTTCTCTTTTCCTCTACTGCTTCTCTCTTTTCGCTCCAAAAATTAGCGGTGTAAAGAGATGAAATAGCTAATTTAGGATTAGTTTTAGTAATATATTAGGAGTGTAATGAGAATTACATTTTTTTTTAATAGTGTAATAAGATGGAGGGTGTAAAGAGGTAAAATAGTGGTACAAGTAAAATCACCCCTTCAATTATTGGTAAAAATTGTACATATTGACCTTGAGTCTTCAATATTACACTAGAGTCTTTAATATCACTTTACTCATCATCTATGAACTCGTACATATTGATCTTCTCAACAATAAAAAATGTACAAATACATACCTTCTAAAAGTAGTCTAGAGGGGTCTACAGAGAGTGAAATTGATACGTTTTTATAATTGAAGGGATCAAAATATATGATTCATAAATGAAAGGGGTAAAATAGTATTCACTATTAGTTTAAGAAATCGTAATGAAAATAACCCAAAATGTAGTGCAAATGGCTGCATAATTTAATCTAAGAGTTGTGATATTTATCTGTTTGGATTAAATTTGAAGAAAACTTATTATTAATATAATATATATTATCTACTACCCATAATTTAACTAATTTTCTTGTTTTTCTAATTTTTTAGATTTTTTTAAAGGGCAATACATTAGTTTAAGAAAGCAAAGTTTCAGCCACTCTCTGTGTGTCAAAATTTGATAACCACAATATAATAATAATAATCAAAACTTTATTTGAACAAAATAATAATCAAAACTAGGGCATCAACTCATCATGCAATCATGAATTACATAATTCATTTCTACCTAAAGCTATCCCTAATCCCCTGCTCTAGAAATATGCATTACTTTTACATCTATACCAGCAAGTTAACTGGTCCAAAAATCGCCTTGATAATGCTCTTTGGGAAACAGTGGAACATAAATGGAGAAGAAAGTATGCCGATCGAAGACGAGCTACAAAATCTTTGATCGATCATTGTCATTTCGGCAAGAAAGATTGCCAACTTTGCCCTCACAATCCTTCTCTTTGACCTAATGTAGGATCTTATAAATTTGCTGTTTTAGTGCCAAGGGTTCTTTCTTGACCCGCTTCTCTTTGAGGTAGTTGTTGAGCTAGTTTTCTGCTAAAACAAAGAATAATAACATACAAGTCAATATAGTAGCAGATCGAATCTCAAGATATACATGGAACAAAACTATAGAGGAATCTTCGCTTCTCTTCTATGTACCGCTTTAGATTTCTTTGTCTTTCCTCAGATCCTGTTCTTCAGAGGTTTTAGCTTGTATATCCGAACCATCCAATGGTGAGTTGTGAATGCCTGGAATGAATGAACATAAACCATAAAAACTAATTTATAACAAACAAGACAAAACTAATTTCTTGCTTAGCTGATGCAGAAAATCTAAAAAGACAATCAAAAGATCCACAGCTAATCAATTCCTAAATTTCCACACATTTGGTGTTTCGATTATCTTACCTCCTCAAAATGGGAAAGCTTAAAGTGTTTCTTCCCTATTTCAGTCTGCCTTACTCTATCAAAGCCTTTACCATCTATCTCGACAAATCTATGATAAAATAGACAACGTCAAGTAAGAATCTGGACGGCCAAAATAAACACAACTTCCACAAATAAATGAAGCAAGTTCATTGCTACGGCGCACCTGAAATATGTGAGTTTGTACATGAGGCAATTTAGCATGGTTGGAGTGGCTTGGGAATCAATCCGGTACTGACCATCTCTCTTTTCAAAAGACAAATGAGGTACAAATATGTTAAAATCTCATATTATCAATAAACCAAATAAATAAATTTAAAAAAAGAAAGAAAGAAAAGAAATCTACAATATATATATATATATCATATTTTTTCAGCCATACTAAAACAAAAGATGCTAAGATAAAACAAATCCATAAAAGATAAGATATAACTAAGCACAGGCATACATGAACCTAATCATGTATAAAAAAAATAATAAGTAATAGACATGCATGTCTAAAGAAAACAGAGAACTAAGTGTTTCATGATTGGAGAATAACAAATGACATGCAAAAATATGCAATAGGTTTTGAATTTTTGTCAACATGACAGTACTTCAATTTTTAAATCTGAAAAATAAGCGATGTATCATTTTCTATGTTTTAATTTATCCATATCATAGACTTTTGTCAAGTAATCTGTAACATTCTTTTTTTTTTTTTTTGGCAAGTAAGCTTTTATTACCACCAACTAAAGAAAAGACATATAACAAAGCTTAGACGCAAACCAAGAGGAAACATTCAATCACTTGCCCTAGTTTTTCAATCTCTAAACAAGAGGATACAATGCAAGGGTTGTTTCTAATGTAAACAAATTAGTTCTCATGACATTATATATTAAACTTGAAGCCATAAACCAGAATTAACCAGAAAGCTTTGGCTCTGTGCAATAAAGACTGACCACCATGAGTTTCAAAAACGGCTGCTACATTATGTAATAGCTGTTACATAAAGGGATTTTAGAGTTCCATAACAAAAAAAGTCAAAGCTGCATGCAACTGCAGATTACAAGCCATTACATCACTGTTATGGTACGATATTCAATTTTACCTCTGTTAAGACATTAAAAATGTTTAAAAGTAAAACTCTAAACTGAAATCTCTTATTCTTCCTTAAACATAAACACTCAAATTATTCTTTTATTTTAAATTATTTTCCTTTTTTTAAATTCTTCATTTTCATATTCTTTAATTGAAAATCCTAATTTCATTAATCTATATTATTAACTTATCGATTTAAAATCAAAACTACAAATTTTAAATGGTAATCTACTAATTCAAAAAATTAAGAGTCATATATACGTCATTTGTTTTATGTGTAAACTCATGAATCAATGAGGTAACACATATAGCATACCTTATATTAGCCACTAGTGTTGTCATATTACTCGTATTACCATTGTAACAACCAGTGTTGTTAAAAGCGCGCCTAGGCGCAAGGCGCATCGAGGCGCAGCCTGTGCGCCTGAACTGGCCCCAGGCGAGGCGCTTTGAAGAAGTCGCACGCCTTAGGCGCGACTTGAAGCATGCGAGAGAGGCGCAAGGCTCGCGCCTAGGCGCGACTGATGTTTACGCCCTAATTTTTTATCTAACAGCTGTGGTGTGTGTTCGGAATGGCTCTAACCACAGAGGATTACAACTTATATACACTACAACCCCAATACGACTGAAACGAAAGCCCTAATCTGTGTCGTCTCTTCATCTCTCGACTTCAATTCGACTTCGACTTGGACTGGGCTACGACTTCAACTTCAACTTCCAGGTGCGCTACGACTTCCAGGTGTGTGTTTGAATCCCTAATCTGTGACGTCTGTTTTTTTTTTTTTTCTCTTTCGGCTTCTTCTTCTTCGACTTTGACTCTCTCTCTCTCTCTCCCCTTCTGGCTTCTTCGACTGGCTTCTTCGACTTTGATCGTCTCTCTCTCTCTCTCTCTCCCTCCCTTCCTCCTTCGACTTCGATCGTCTAATCTGATGGTCATTTTTTTTTTTCTTCTTCTTCTTCTCTCCTTCTTCTTCTCTCTTCTTCGCTGATTCAGTCTGCTCTGCTCAGTTTTTTTTTTTTTTTCAATTATTTATGCCTTTTGAGTCTCTGTTAAAAACAAAAAAATAAAATAAATAAATAGAAATACAAAATAAGACTTATCTTATTGATTGATTAACTAAAAAAATACAATAATTTTTTTTTTTACAAATAATTAATTAACACACTGCTATTGGTCTCTGTTTTTTTTACATTACATTATTTTCTAAATTGACACATTACATTACATTAATTATTTTTTAAATTGACACATTACATTACATTATTTTCCATTACATTACATTACACGGAGTGTAATTTTCCATTACATTATTTTCCATTATATTGTATTAATTAATTTTCCATTAATTAATACACTATGCTAATGTGTAATTTTCCATTACACATTATTTTCCATTACATTACACAATTAATCACACTTACATTACACTGAAATTATTTTCCATTTATTAAATTTGTTGTGTAGAAAATGACATCATCAGAAAGTAATAGAAAAGATCCGGCATGGCAACATGCCCATTTGGCAGAGGAGAATAATTTAAACAAGTTTGAGTGTAATTTTTGTAGTAAAGTATCATATGGAGGTGTTTATTGGGTGAAACAACACCTCGCGGGAGGTTATAGGAATGTCACTGCTTGCCCGAAGTGTCCAGCTCATGTAAGAGAAGAGATTAGAGAGTTCATGTCAAAAAAGAAGACACAAAAAGAAGAAATGAACATATTGCCTGATTTTGATGACATGAACATGGAAGATGAAGATGAAGATGATGATGTTGTTGAGATCAATGTCAATCAACGCCATAAGTTAACAAGTAGCAGCCAAGGTTCATCCAAATCCAAAACCAATTTAAAAATGCCAAAGAGAAAAGGGCCTATAAATGTTTATTTCACACCCAATCCTGAATCAGTGATGAAAAATCGAAGAGACCAAGCAAAAGGGAAGCAAATCAAAATTGATGCAAATGACCCTTACCAAAAAAGAAATGAGAGCTCGGGCAGTGTAAAGATTTGCAAGGTGGATGTATGATGCTGGTATCCCTTTTAATGCAGTAAATTATGAGAATTTTGGACCAATGATTGAAGCCATTAGGCAACATGGTCCCGGTATGAAGCCACCAACTTACCATGAAGTGCGGGTTACCCAACTCAAAAAAGAGGTGAAACATACTGAAGATTTGATGAAGAATCATAAAGAAGATTGTGCAAAATACGAGTGTTCCATAATGGCTGATGGTTGGATTGACAAGAGAGGAAGGACATTGATTAACTTTTTAGTTAATTGTCCAAGAGGAACCATGTTTGTTGAGTCGGTTGATGCTTCTAGCTATTCAAAGGATGGGCAGAAGCTATTTGAATTACTAGACAAGTTTGTAGAGAAAGTTGGAAAAGAGAATGTAGTGCAAGTTATCACTGATAGTGCTGCAGCTAATGTGTTAGCGGGTAAGAATATTTTCTCATTCCTTACGTCAAAATTGTTTACTCGTAGTTTGTTTTGTATTTAAAATTTAAAAACTTAAAAATAATAATTTTTCGTAATTGTTATATTATAGGGAGGTTTTTGGAAGCCAAGTATGAACACTTGTATTGGACACCATGTGATGCTCATTGCTTGGACTTAATGTTAGAAGACATTTTCAAGATACCTAGACTAAAAAAGACATTTGAAAGGGGTATTGCAGTACATGGCTACATTTACAACCGGCCTACGTTGCTAAACATGATGAGGCGCTATACAAATCTAAAGAATTTGATCAAGCCTGCAAAAACTAGATTTGCAACCGCCCTTCTGACTTTGTCTAGGATGCATCAACAAAAAAACAATTTGAGAAAGATGGTCACCTCCGAAGATTGGACCTCAAGCAAATAGGCAAAGGAGCCACAAGGTAAAAGAATGGCACAAACTTTGTTGATACCTTCATTTTGGAATACTGTTATGTTTGCCCTTAAGGTCTCGGGTCCTCTCGTCAAAGTGCTTGGATTGGTTGATACCGAGAAGAAACCTCCCATGGGATACATTTATGAGGCAATGGATAGGGCAAAAGAATGCATTGCAAGTTCATTTGATCATAAAGAAGAGAAGTATAATGAAATCTTTGAAATCATCGACAAAAGATGGGATGTCCAATTGCATTAGCCTTTACATGCAGCTGCGCATTTTCTTAACCCAGAATTCTTTTACCCAAAAGCGTTAAGAGGTGCAAAAAGATCATGGAGTGATGAATGGGTTTTATGAATGCATGCAAAGGTTGGTTCCGGATGTCCCTATTCAAGATTTGATCACTAATGAGATGAGTATTTATATGAAGGCTGAGAGTCTTTTTGGCAAGTCTGTCGCGATTAGGCAAAGAAATACAAGGGCACCAGGTAATATATTATAGACTCATAGAGTTTATTTTTAGTAATACTTTTAGTGAAATTCAATACTTGGTAACAATTATTTCTAACTAGTGGATTATCGCAGCTGATTGGTGGGCATCATATGGTTCTAAAACTCCAAACTTGCAAACTTTTGCCATAAAAGTCCTTAGCATAACATGTAGTTCATCGGGTTGTGAACGAAATTGGAGTGTATTTGAACATGTGAGTATTTAACATTCTAACTAATTTTTTGTTCAATTCAAATATTTTTTATTCTCATTATATAGAATTTAATATCTTTTTAATACTTACAACTTCTTAGCAAGAAAAGAGATAGATTGGAACAACGTCTCAATGATTTAGTGTTTGTCAAATATAATAGAACATTGAGATTTAGGTATGACATGCGCAACACTCTTGATCCCATATCTTTGCAAAATATTGATGAAAGCAATGAGTGGTTGCTTGGGAGGATGGATGGAGAATCAGATGAAGATAATGAGCCTATGTTTGATGATGATGATGGCTTGACGTGGGCCACTGTTGCTAGAGCTTCTGGAGTAGAAGAAAGTATCCATGCAAGTAGAGCAACAAGTTCATACTCAAAGGCACAACCGAGGATATCTAAATCATCAAGATTAACTCCACTTCAATTAATAGATGAAGAGGAAGCGGGCTCAGATGACACAGAGGAGGAAGATGTTGAGGGATACAAATCAACAGATGGAGAAGAAGATGATAGTTTGCTTGCCATTGATGTTGAGGATGATGATTGACTGACCGACCTAACCTACCCTTTCTTTTGATATTGATGTTTTTAAGTGCTAAGACATATATTAGTATTTGTTGGATATTTATGTTTTGGATGTTTAGTGTTTATGCTTTTATTTTTATTTTTATTTTATTGAATGTGGATTATTTTATCTTTGAAAATTAAAATGTTATGTAATATACACTTTCATGACTTTGAGAATTATTCTATATTTTGTCTTGAATCTTGATTACTTTTTATTTTTAAAAAAATTGTCATAGTACTATGAATTATTAGTCTATGTTAATTTTTCTATTTTTTACTAAGACTGTGCGCCTTACTTCAATAAACCCCGTGCCTCGCCTTGCGCCTAGGCCCTGAGAGACCTTCAGCGCCTTAGTGCGCCTTGAGTTTTTAAAAACACTGGTAACAACAAATATTGACTTACAATTACTATAATTTTATGAATTATCTAATCTATTCTACTAGCATTTCTAAATACTCCAGATAGTGCAATTCCCTACTAGATGAAATTCTCCACTTTTTAAGCCTTAAAACCAACCTAAAATTCAATAACATTTAGAAAACATGTTCTTAGGTGCACAACATTGATTAAAACCATTACAAACATTCAAATTTTGATAAATTGGATCATAAAATACTTATCAACAAGTTTTTTAGTGTTAAAAATGTGCTTGAAAAAATCTCCTGAGTTTAGTTTCTGATTCCCTTCACACATTGACCGATGCTCCCAATATCGTTGCACAATGACCGCAACCAATAAGCAAAGCCAATTCCATAATTTGAAACCTTGCTGACAACTGCTCCAAAGAAGGCAGCTAATGGTAGGGAAGAAGATCAAAATTAGCAATGATTGAAATAGAAAGAAAATTTTACTAGGTGCAGTTTGACTGAAGTTATCGCCCTGGGTAGAGCTGGATGGGGGACCAATATATTTATGACTGACCCCAAATAGTTTAGATAACAAATAATTTTAATCCTGCTTGGTGCACAATTGTATAAATATTTGTTCAGCAAGCATGACATTGTAGCATAATACATAGTATTCCACTATATGCAGTGCATTTCTAATTACTGATTTGTACATCTCAAACACATTCAAAGATCATTACCTGGTGTGGCAACATAGCATCATCAATTGGAATACCACAAATTCCTATCAGAAATTAAACTGACAAAAATAACTACTTACCAGATAATCAGGTTCCTTGATGTGAGGGAATACACCACCACCTATACGAACCATCCACAGGAACTTATTGATATCGTCACTCGGATAGCCAATAAGACCTGTAAATTCAAACTTCAGAATATTGTTTTGTTTCCTCAAAGTAAGATAATCTTAGCAACATTAGAAAACCAACCTCCAAATACAACCAGAACATATTTCACGTCCAAGGAGTTGAAAATCTCCCAAGCTGCCTTTTCAGGAGACGACATCGCAGTACCAACAGTAGCAATATGCGTGTTATTCCAAGTATTATTGTCAACAATGACAATACGGTTAGCCATAGCAGTTGTTTGATAACCGTAGTCCCACCAAGATGCAACCTGAAAGAAGTTAATACAAAGAAACAGTAAACATAAATATCTTCATTTACCTACCAAAAATATATATATTCATTTTGTTAAGATACCAGAATTTAGTATCATAGTAAAACATATAAAACCTGCTGCATAAATTCAGCAAATTCAAATGAAATTTAACCCATTCTTTATACTATCAACTCAGGCAAGAGAGCATGCTGAACTTATGCATTGGTTATAAAGTTTCTTGAAGACGATATTTGATTGCTTTTCTCCAAATGGGTGAATACAATTGTCATCGCAGCCTGCAAAGTATTATTTTCTGTGAATCTCTATTTTTAACCCTTGTACTTTTCACTAACAACTTTATTGATAACAATGAAAAGACAAAATAGAAGAGTACCAAGAAATGAAAAAGGTCATAGAGCAACAGCACTTTCAAACAATGGTGTCACCATGAAACTAACGAGAATAAATATTTAGTAAAACAAACATAGAATAACAAAGCGTATATGCTGTAAGGGATAAACTAGGCATAGAATGGACTTACTTTATCATCCACCTCTGTGTTGTGGCTCAACCATGCATAAGCCTCTCGAAAATCATCAAACACATGAAGCCCACTCTGAGAATAAGATGTTATAACAATAGAAGGGGCTGAATAAGCTTCTGCTGCTGCCCAGACAGAATGAACCTACAAGGAGATATCTCGGTTACATTTAAAGGCATCAGGGAAAGAATGCCAAAAATCAAGAAAAGACCGGATAAGAAAAATGATAATAATATCCTCCTATTTAAACAAAATAGAGAATACAAGTGAACTAAAAAATTTCGACTACCTATGGTGTACCAACTAAGGTGTATAATTGGTAAGAATTGGTTCACTAAAAAATGGTCAGGTTAACACAAAAAATTGTGTTTGCACAGCAATATGTTCCATTAGAGGGAAATAACAGAGAGAGAATAGTTTCATAGGCACTTCATGTTTAAAGAAAGAAAGAGTGCAAGGGGTTTCATCGGAAGGATAGATGATATGCTCGGTGCACATTCAACGGCCACTCAACTTGATAACAGCACAGAAAAGTCAAAATGCCATATTCTTAATAACAATAAGTAAACTAGTTCTGAGAAAATATAGTTAAAGGTATGCCCAAAACCCAGTAAAAGCAATTCATTTTTATCTCAATCACCAATTATCACAGGTAAACTAAATGCAACTAGGCTTTTCAAATTCACATACTTTCTATTCACTTGATCATTATATTACATTTTCAGAGGGCTGGGGAAAGGAATGGGCTTCAACAACATGAATTAAAGCCATAAAATTGCAGGCCTTATAAACATGCATGCAAAAAGTAGTCATTCTAATACTTGCACCAACTTTGATGTCACAGTGACTTCAAGAGCATCCAGAATTCAGATCAAGCATTTTCAAAGAAGAAGCGATATCTTGGATTTTAGATTAGGACAATGAAGCACGGGTGCGGGTGCGGGTGCGGGTGCGATACGAGGTGCGCTGATATGGAAAATTTTTAAAAAAAGTAGGGTACGGGTACGACTGGGGTGTGCCAATTTTTTTTTTTTTAAATTTTAAATTTATAGCTAAACATCTAACATACAAATTAAAGTTCAATAACATAATTAAAAGAAAAATTACAAAAAAAAAAAAAAAAGGTAAATCATTCTTCAACAATACCAATACCAAAGTCTATGAAGCATGGACACGGACACAGACACGGACACGGACAAGGCAATTTCTAAAAAATGGGGACATGGACATGGCGGGTAACGCGGCGAATTTTATTTTATTTATTTTTATATATTTTTATGTGTTATGTAGATTTATATTACATTCATCTTAAATCAAAATTAACAAACACCAACATAGTAACATTAATTCAATAAATATAACCACTACATTTAAACAAATTAATAGATTATCCATTCACAAAAAAGTCATAATAAACGATAACAAGAACTAAGACGAGAAGGGGAAAACATTCAACATCCAACATCCAACAATATTCTTCACAAAAGCACTAAATAAGAGGGGCAAAAAAAAAAAAAATTTAGTCCTGCCGTGTCCCCTACAAAAAAATCATTAAATTAAAGGGACACGCCATTTGGCGTATTCCGTACGTGTTCCGGTGTCCTCGACATGTCCCTGTGCCGGATACCGCCGCGACATTGATTTTGGAGTGTCCATGCTTCATAGACTAAAGTAAATCTACTACAATCTACAACAATAAGAAGAGGGCAAAGTTAAATAATAGAGGGGTCATTTTACATTACTTTTTTTTTTTTTTTGAAGATGATTACAGAGAAGGCTCTAGACTTGCAAGTTGCATGAAATTCCAGTGACTGTGGGGAAAAAAATATAAAAAATAATATATATATATATATATATATATATCAGGAAAAAAAATGAAGGAGAGTTCAAGAAAAGGAAGAAGAAGGATCAAAGAAAGAGAAAATCAAAGAGGAAAGAATCGAATAAAAAAAACGAAGGGGGAAAAAAAAACACGAGGACAGAACAAATCAATTTGTTTGCTGCGAAGAAAGAAAAAAAATCTAAAATAAATGAAAGTAAGAGGAAGAAGAATCGAAGAACAAAGAAAAAAAAAAGACCTCTTTGTTCTTCGTTTGCTGCCAAGAAAGAGAACAAAAATCCGGAAAAAAAAAAAATGAAAAAAGAGGAAGAAGAAGAATCGAAGAAAAACGATGGAAAAAAAAAAAAAAAAAAAAGCCTCTTCGTTCTTTGTTTGCTGCGAAAAAACAGAACAAAAATCTAGAAAAACAAAAAAAAATTTGAAAGAAAGAGGAAGAAGAATCGAAGAAAAAGATGGGAAAAAAAAAGGGCCTCTTCGTTCTTTGTTTGTTGCGAAGAAAGAGAACAAAAATCTGGAAGAAAAAAATGAAAGAAAGAGGAAGAAGAATCAAAGAAGAAGAGGAGGAAGAATCGAAGATAAACTAACCGGAATCAGCACCTTCGAAGAAGTTCTTCAATAGGCAACCGTTTCTCTCTTGGTTATCTCTGTATTTCTGTGAAGGAGATAATCAAATAGAACCCTAATTTTAATTTGTTTCAATTTTTATTTATTACAAAAGAACCCCAAATTTATATAATTTTTTTAAATAGACAAAAAAAAATTGCTCCGGTACCCTTTAAATTGTAGAAAATCTTGTTTTTTACCCCGGAGTACCCAAAAACGTACCCATCACATACCCCATCGCTTACCCATCATTATACTGATTGTATAAAATGTACCCGGTGCGTTTTTGGTGTACCCGGTACGCGTACCCGTACCCGGTAAGTACCCGGTACTTATACGGCAATATTTTTGGAGTACCCGTGCTTCATAGGATTAAGAGTACTTTCCTAGAATCAGTTTTGTTAAAATTCCTAGGGCTCATGTTATCATATCATGTGGAAATAATCAACAACATATTAGCAAATAAATTTTGGATATAATGTCATTGAATGTGAACAGCCATTTCCAACATATTTGAAGCTTTGAGTCTTTGAAAAAAAAAAATAAAAAAAAAAAAAAAAATTTACATTTTCTTTTTTAATATTTTTTATTTTTTTATTTTTTTATTTTTGGACAACATATAGGGAAATTGAGCAAGAGAATGAAGATGTTGATCAAATTGTATGGATATCCGTTTGTAAGGTCTTAGACCGTTGGAGTCTAGCTCATGTGTGGACACGTGGCTAACTCCTTGCCTGACAGAGTAGAGGTATCAAGTCTACCGGTGTCCAATGATTCAGACTGTTAGATTTGTATAAAAGAAAGAAAAGAAAGAAACTGTATATTATTCACACTCCTAAACATATTAGGGTTACACATACTTATAATAAAAGACTAAAGGAACAAAAGACATAACTATCCTTAACTGCCCTTATACAATAATACTTAACACTCCCCCTCAAGTTGGTGCAAAGATATCTCTCATGCCCAACTTGCAGCAAATAGGATGGAAAACTTTACTACTAAGACCCTTAGTAAAGACATCAGCCAATTGATCTGTAGACTTCACAAAAGGCATACATAGGAAACCCTTATTCAATTTCTCCTTGATGAAATGTCTGTCGATCTCAATATGCTTTGTTCTATCATGCTGAACAGGATTGTGAGCAATACTAATGGCAGCTTTGTTGTCACAGTACAGTGTCAATGGTGCACTACAAACAAACCCAATATCATTCAACAAGGACTGGAGCCACATCAATTCACATGTACCATGCGCCATAGCCCTGTATTCTGCCTCTGCACTAGATCTGGACACCACTGTTTGTTTCTTACTACGCCATGTCACTAAATTTCCCCCCACAAATGCACAATAACCGGAGGTAGATCGCCTGTCATCTATAGAACCAGCCCAATCAGCATCTGTGAATGCCTCCAACCTCAAGTGACCATGATTGGAAAATAAAATCCTTTTCCAGGAGCAGATTTAAGATACCTCAAAATACGATACACTGCATCCAAATGAGGGGCACGAGGCTCATGCATAAATTGACTCACTATCCCAACCGCATAGGCAATATCTGGACGAGTGTGGGATAAATATATAAGTCTTCCAACAAGTCGCTGGTACCTTTCCTTCTCCACAAGATCACCAACACCACTACAAAGATGGTGATTAGCCTCAATTGGAGAATCAGCAGGTCGGCAGCCTAACATGCCAGTTTCCTCAAGAAGATCTAGAATATACTTCCGCTGAGAAAGAAAGATGCCTTTGTCAGATCTGGCAACTTCAATCCCAAGAAAGTACCGCAACGAACCAAGGTCTTTGATCTCAAATTCCTTGGCCAACAGCATCTTAAGATGTGTCACTTCTTCCTCATCATTACCTGTCACAACTATGTCATCCACATATACTATAAGCACAGTTACCTTATTTGCGTGACGTTTGACAAACATTGTGTGATCTGCATTGCTTTGCTTATACCCAAACCTCAACATAGCCTTTAGGAATCTGTCAAACCAAGCTCGAGGAGATTGTTTTAAACCATATAACGCCTTTTTCAACCTACAAACTTTCCCAACTGTAGACTGAGATGAGAATCCTGGTGGTATATCCATATATACCTCCTCCTCCAAATCACCATGGAGAAATGCATTCTTCACGTCTAACTGCTGTAAAGGCCATCCCAAATTAGCTGCACATGAGAGAATAGCTCGAATGGAATTCATCTTTGCCACAGGAGCAAAGGTTTCTTGGTAATCAATTCCATACGTCTGAGTAAATCCCTTGGCCACTAACCGTGCTTTGTACCGTTCAATTGTTCCATCTGCTTTCTGCTTGATGGTGAACACCCATTTACACCCTACAGGCTTCTTTCCACTAGGAAGAGAAACCAACTCCCAAGTGTTATTCTTGCGTAGAGCTTGCATCTCTTCTACCATAGCTACTTTCCACTTAGGATCATTGATAGCTTCTGTCCAACCCTGGGGAATACATGCAGAAGACAAAGACGAAACAAAAGCACGATATGTAGAAGACAATGAATCGTATGACACAAATTTAGAAATGGGGTGTTGAGTACAGGCCCTAACCCCCTTTCTAAGAGCAATAGGAAGACTCGAATCATTGACAACAGGACTCTCAACTACAGGTAGAGGGATAGACTGAGATGCATTACCTGGAACTGGCATGAGGGATGATGATGGGTTTGGTGGCACAAGGGATGCTTGCTCTTTCGGACGCCGAGAATAAGTCTGAAAATCAGCCCTGTCCAAACGACCACTAATGTCAGGCTCCACATCAAGAGAACTATTAGGCTCCCCCTCACCACAAATAATAGTCCGCTGACTAGGAAGGAAAAAAGACAACTCGTGTTGATAGGCCATCTCCTCATCCGCAATCTCATCCATACCACTACTACTCTCCCCCGGAGGAGATGGCGGAGGAGAAGGAAAGAAAGACACAGATTCACGGAAAGTGACATCCATACTTACATACACTTTGCGAGTGTGAGGATCATAACATTTGTAACCCTTCTGAGTAGCAGAATAACCAATAAAGACACAACGCACAGCCTTAGGATCGAGTTTCCCACGAGTACGAGGTTGCAAATGAACAAAACAGACACACCCAAACACCCGAGGAGGAAGAGAAGAGGTGGGATATGCGACAGGAAGCAGTTGAAGAGGAATCTGGAATTGGAGGACACTGGAAGGCATACGGTTGATAAGGTAAGCAGCGGTAAGAACAGCATCACCCCAAAATGACTTAGGGACATTCATGGTAAACAAGAGAGAGCGAGCAACTTCAAGAAGATGGCCATTCTTGCGTTCGGCAACCCCATTCTGTTGAGGAGTACCAACACAACTAGTCTGATAAAGAATGCCATGCTCCTCTAAGTATGCCCGAAAAACTCCATCAACATACTCAGTCCCATTATCACTACGAAGAATTTTGATTTGAGCATTAAAAAGATTGGTCACCATTTTATGAAAAGTTTGGAAACAAGAAAAAACTTCACTCTTAGTTCGAAGCAAGTAAATCCAAGTCACACGGGAAAAACAATCAATAAAAGTAACAAACCAGCGATACCCAGAAGTAGAAACCACAGGGGAAGGGCCCCACACATCAGTATGAATAAGCATAAAAGGAAAAGTACTTCTTTTATTAATTGAAGGGTAACAAGTACGTTTATGCTTTGCAAGTTCACAAGCATCACAACCAAAAATACTCCTAGGACAATCACGAACTAAAGAAGGAAAAAGTTTCTCTAAAACATTAAAGGAAGGATGACCCAAACGGCGATGCCACTGATGAAGGAGAGAAAGAGAGGAGCCAATAGTGCACTTGAGAGCTTGAGATGGGACGACAGGAGGAACGGCATCCAGAAAGTACAGCCCACCTTGTGCTCTACCATTGCCAATCGTTTTCCCCGTAGCCAGGTCCTGAAAGACACAATGAGTAGGAAAAAATGTCACTGAGCAATTTAGAGAAGTAGTAAGACTACTAACAGAAAGCAGGTTAGTTGAAAAAGTAGGAACATGAAGCACAGAGGAAAGAGAAAGCAAAGATGAACAATGAACTGAACCCTTGCCAGAGACAGAGGATAAAGTGCCATCAGCCACTCGAACCTTGTCTCGGCCGGAACAAGGAGAATAAGAATAGAAAAGACTAGAGGCACCTGTCATGTGATCGGTGGCACCGGAATCAATAATCCAAGAAGGCGATGATAAGGTACTAAGAGCACTAGCAGGAATACCTGTGTTGGCAAAATTGGAAGAAGCAGAAGTAGAAGAAACTGTGGTAGAAGGAGAGTCAAGTCGAGCCATCAAACGTCTGAGAGTGTGTAACTCATCCTGGGAAAGAGTGCTGGGCTCAGAAGAAGGACTCACAGCAATCTCGGACACATGTGCTTGGGGTCGAGCTGTACTACCACGACCTCGACCCCGAGTAGGGCGACCATTCAGTTTCCAACAATGCTCTCGATCATGTCTGTCTTTCCCACAATAATCACACTTCAAGCGATCTCGATCAACCAGTGTACCCTGACTCCCAGACTGAACCGGACTAGGCCGAGGAGCCCGAGGAGGAGGAGCAACAGCTAAAGCAGAACGATCCTGAATAGAGGAATGCACCATAGCACTACGGCGACTCTCCTCTTGCTGGACAAGGGCATAAGCCTCGCGTAGGGTGGGAAAAGGTGAACGACCCAACACCTGGACGCGAATCTGATCATACTCCAAGTTCAAGCCAGCAAGGAAGTCATACACACGCTCTTTCTCAACAGTTTGCTGAAACAACGTGGCATCCCGAGAACAAACAGCCTGAAAGCTTTGGTAATAATCTAGTTCCTGCCACAAACTACTCAACTCAGCATAGTAGACTGCGAGTGATCTATCTTTCTGATCTAAGCTCCGAAGCTTCTTCCTCAACTCATACGCCTGTGCATCATTACCTTGTTGGGAGTACATTTGGGCTGCAGCTGTCCAAATCTTATGAGCAGTATCTAATAAAAGGAAACTCCGACTAATAGTGGGCTGCATAGAGTTGATGAGCCAAGTCATAACAAGAGCATTTTCAGAAATCCATTGAGTATGGAGTGAGTCATCACCATCCGGTAGGGGAAGAGAACCAGTAATGTAGCCAGTCAAACGGCGAGCAGCAATAGCAAGACCACAGGAGCGGGACCAAATCAAATAGTTGGAACCATCCAATTTAACGGGACTAATTTGAAGAGAGGGATTGTCGGTAAGAGTCATAACACGACGGAGGCCACCCTCATCACTAGTTGTATCCTTAGTCTTAGTCTCACCCTCAGCCATTGAAGATTAAATGCCCACAATAGGAAAAAACAAATACCAGCCGAAAAACAGCAAAAACCAACAGAGGCAATCCACAAACTCAACTTAGGGACAAAAGTTACCTCTAGAGACAAAAACAGAGCCGAAACAGGGGCTGGAGAGGCCAAAACCAGTCAGAAACTGAGAGAAAACGTGCTGAAACTGAGGAAAATTGACAAAAATAGAGTGAAAGCTTGCCAAATCATCAAAACCAGTCCTCCCAACCCTAGATCAGTCCCAGTCGGCTCCCAAGGTAGAGGGAGGAAGGGAAAAAACAGCCAAAAACAAGCCCCAGCAGGGACTTCCAAAAAAATCAATCGTTTTTCCAAAAAACAACAAAAATTGAAAAAACACTCAAAAACTCATCAAAAAATTAAAATAAAAATCTAGGGTGAAAACCCATCAAATTTCGACCATAAAGTTTTTTTTTTTTTTTTTTTTTTTTTTTTTTTTTGGATTTTTTTTTTTTTTTTTTTTTTCTGATTGTTTCTGTGTACAAGGAAGAACGAAAGAAACAAGAAAAAGAAAAAGAAAAAGAAAAAGAAACGAATCTTCAAGGAGGAAGATGATGCTCTGATACCATGTTAGATTTGTATAAAAGAAAGAAAAGAAAGAGAACTGTATATTATTCACACTCCTAAACATATTAGGGTTACACATACTTATAATAAAAGACTAAAGGAACAAAAGACATAACTATCCTTAACTGCCCTTATACAATAATACTTAACACAGACCTTGGGGTTTGTATCATAAAAGTTGCATGCTAGGTATGATACCTCAGAGGGTGTGTATCACGGCATCATGTGAAGTGGTAGGTATGATACTTCGAGTTAGCACGACTCTCTCTCTCTCTCTCTCTCAGACTGATCAAGGAGGAGTTTCTCACTAAGGGGAACGAGCCAAGAACCTTGACAAGCCCTTGGTCCTAACCTTCAAGCCTCAATCCTCCAACGATCCCAAGTGATGAATGTCTAGGCCTAGAATGCCAAGGTAGTGATAATAATAATAGTAATGGTATATAGAAGTCCCAACTACAGGGTGAAAGAAAGACATAGGCTACCAAATGGGAGTGGCTGAGCATAGGTACATCAGTCTGGCCAGGCGGTACTCCTGGAAACCCTTGGGATACCCTATGGCACCGTTCACTTGTTAGGAAAAGTAAGGTCTAGGAAAATTAACTTTCCCATAATTTTTTCATGTTCAGTTAGCAAGAAAGTTGTGGGACCTATATCTTTAACTTTCCCACTAGGATAATTTTCCTTCAAAACATGGCCGACAAAAAATACCAGATTTTGCAAGAATCTCAACAATACACTTCCATTTTCCTAAAAAATGAACACATATGGAAAACAAGTTTCCTTTTCCTTTACTTTAGTTTACTACAAATTTTCTGGGAACATTTCCTTGGAACAATTTTCTAACACAAATTTCTTGATAACTGAACAGAGCCTATAGGAATGAGTTACAAAGGGTCATGGCCTGGCGAGAGATTATCCTAGCTGAGTTATAGGGTGCCAAGCCACAATATTTTTGAGAAGGATGGTCAAGCAAGGGTGGTTCAGCTTGAACTAGTAGTCCCCTAGGCCATGCCTCGAGGCATCCCATACTTTGACTCATTCACTAGGTGCATCAGCCTGCAACTAATGTATTAGGCACACTTATGAGTCAATCTACCATATTTGGTGGATGGTGTGCCCCCATTTAGTCTAGGCACATAATTAACCCCAATGATTTTTTTAGGAGATATCACAGCAACCTTGAGGGCTTGCCATGTGGAGGGTGAAGACCCTAAGGTGGGAGATGATGTCGCACCCATGGCCTGCCACATAGCAAGAGTGATCCATGCACTAACAATTTCTTATCCTTTCAAATAAATTTTCTTTCCTACGGGCTTCCATACCTTGTATAGATAGAAGTCTGGTATACAAGTAGTTTAGACTTGAAGGCTCCGCTCAGTTGTCATGAATTTTGTGTGAGAAAGTTGTTCTGAAGAAAAGTGTAGTAAAGGGAAACTTGTTTTTCCGTATGTATTCGTTTGTCAGGACAAAAAAGGTGAACAATTGAGATTCATTCAAATCTTGTATGTTTTGCAAAACATGTTTTGAGGGAAAACTTATCCTAATGGGAAAGTTAAAAATATGGGTCCCACAACTTTTTCCTAACTGTACATAGAAAAAGTCATGAGAAAGTTGATTTTCCAGTACTTCACTTTCTTTTCCTGACAACTAAATGAGGCCTAAAGGCATCATCTCTTCTTTTTCTTTTTTTTGACAATTTATTAAGAAGAGCATCAAAAGAGGATGTTGCCCATGTACCTCAAGGAGACGACACTATATACACACCTCAAATCTCCTAGTTCTCAACAAATTCCAAAATTTCTAGGTTAAGTTTTACTCCCTAGAGATCCAACAATACAAAATAGTCAAAAGGGAGGTTTTTAGCCTATACAACAGTCAAATAAGAATTAAAGGCATTTTCATCCCATGCAGAAGGACTTTCAGAGAAGTTGAAGGTATCATCTATAATATTCTTGAAATCAATCATAAGGTGGACAAGGATGATAAAAAATGAATGTATCCCTCTTCCATGATGATGGTCAAAGGGCAAAGCAAATTAGCATAACAGCATAAATCAGTCAACTATATAACATAGTAACTCTCTATGCTAGAAAAAGACAACATGCAATTATGATTCATTGAGGAAATGAAGAAAGTGTACATACCACATAAAAGGCACCCAGCAACACAAGCAAAAAAATAGCACAAGCAGATGCTTCCGAAGGCAAAACCAGAAGCCTCTTTTCCGTCTGACACTTGGCAGAAATATTCTCCACATTGTCCTTTTCCTTCTTCTTGTTCCTTTTAGAAGGTTGTTCCTTTGACGAATCTTCATTTTTGTCAGATTTTTTTCAAAGGCCGCTTTGCCAGATCTTCATTTTTCTCAGTCGTCATCGGTTCATTTTGTGTGACATCTCTACCAGAAATGGCATCCCCTGCCTTCATAGCCAGCACCATGAAACCAATATTAGTCCAGAAGCTGAATTTTTACTGAGAGTAGTTAGACAAATGTCATAATACACAGAAAGATTATAACATAATTACATCAATCTGGGAATTTTCTGACAATCCAGGTAACTGAAATTTGATTGAACGTGTAAGAACATCAAAAGCTGCAGAAAGAGCAATTCCAGATGTTATGCATGCTGCTGGAGCAAGTACAAGCATTAGAGGGGTGGGCAGCGGATATACCGATCCGCCAAAACCGACCGAACCAAACCGATCCGCCGCATTTTGGACGGATGCGTGATTACGAGCGGACAGTTGCGGATTGATTTTCTCCAATCCGCCAATTTGGCGGACGGATGGCGAATTTAAGATTCTTTTGGCCGCAACTGAACCGCCAAACCGCGAACACCCCTAGTAATTTATAAGACTTTGTGTTTTCAATTTGTTTAAATATTCTGTTTGTGTTTTCAATTGAAAAAGAGTTTAAATATTCTATTGAAAAAAAGTTTTCAACTTGAATATATTTTTTGAATTGAAAAAAATAAACATATTATTTATCTATATTTTTTTGTTTTTAAATCTAATTCTAAAAATAATAAATAGAAAATATGATATATATATGCTGGTTGGTTTTTGTTTTCAAAAATATATATAGATGTAACAATACAGAGACATACAATCCCTACTACTACTTTGTTCATGGTTTTGGTGGTTTGAATTGTTTTTATATTTTAAGAACCACAGATTGTAATACTCTATGTGAATGAAGCATGCTGTGATTGTAATATGTGAATGAGGCATGTAGTGATTGTGATATTCTAAAGTTTCAAACTTTCTTTCTTTGGATGAGGCATGCAGTAATTGTAATACTTTTTTAAGTCATTGACTGTAATATATATATATATTTTTTAAGGAAGTGCACAAGTTAAATTATGTTGAAAATTTATAAAATTTTAAACCGTCAAACCGATTCGCATCCATCTGCCAATCCGCTCAATCCGCATCCGCCAGATTGGCGGACGGATGTGGATTGATTTTCTCCAATCCGCCAATCTGGCGGACGGATGGCGGATTGGAGGTTTTGTGGCCGCAACCGACCCGCGCCCACCCCTGTAATGTCAACCCAAAACACAATGATGACCAAGAATGAAATCAAAGAAAACAAGGTGGAGTTGGATGGAGCAAATTGTCCTTACCATGACTCCAGAAAAATATACTGATGTTGCTATGTAAAGAACCACAAAGAAGCTTGCATCAGATAGCGGCAAAAAGCAAGCCTGCCAATGGCAAACAAAAGAAACAATGGCGTAAAGGTGAGCAGTTCAAAACTTCACAGTAAACAATAAATTTAAGAATGGAAAAGGACACAGACAGCCACAAGAAAAAAGTTGAGTCGACCATCCAGAACTTGCAATAATGCCAGCTGGAACCAAGAATGCCAAAACGTTAATGTCCATAAAGTACGAAGGCCAAGTAGGTGGTTGATGTTCACTAACACTAGCAATAATTGGTATATACTTGCTTGCATAAGTTCTGTCACAATTCATAGGAGGAAAAATGTCAGAGAACCACAGGACAACTAGAAACAGATCTGACGGCAAAAAGTTATTATAAGTGTGATAGCTTCCTTTTTGGTTCAGCATAATCAATATTCTCTCATTCAAAAGAGAACAAAATAAAAATTAACTTAAAGCATTTCAACAGTGCCACAAACATTGAGATTTAAGAAAACAAAACAAATACAAAAAACAAACAGAACAAGAAAAATAAAATTAAAAGAAATTAAAAATTAAAAACTCTACATTCTTAAGTTCCTGAAATCACCATCAAACCTATAATCAATCAATAAACCTCAAAAACAATTTCACATCTCACATAGAACTGTCACTGCAACCGAGCAAAAACTGCATTCACCCAGATTAAAACAAACTGAGTTGGCTGTACCCAAACACCATGGTATCCTATGGTAACCTGAATATCAAACAAGTATTGGCAGTTAGAATTACCTAAATATTAATACTTCAAAAGTTGAACATGTCATCAATCAACTACAAAGTTATCAGTCAGGCCTAATCACTGACCAACATAAAAGTCCAAAGTCCAAGAGTAAGGCACCCTCATGTAACGAAGGGGAGCAGGTTATCCACTTTATAAAGGTTGGTAGGGAAAAGCCAGCGGAGAAGAGAAGTCCTTCCAGCCACTAAAGATGCTCAACAGCTCGACATCTCAATGAATACGTTTCAAGGACCAATCAATTCTCAAGTTGGTTCAGTTCAGCAGGCATCCAACCAAGAACAGAGCAAGATCTTGTATTGATTCTAAGCATATGTAGTGCAGAACAAATGAATACCACCAAACCAAACCAACACAGAATGCGGTCGTGACATCTGAAGAGAACTTGTTTCCCTCCTATTTTTCAAAATCATTTTAAGTTTCCTTACTACCTCTTCAGAAGACTGAAATAACCAGCCATACAAGGTAATGGCATAAATTGTAAGATAAGTTACTTACGGATCAAGCAGACTGAGACTTTGTCCACTCCATCCCTTTGTTGGGCTAGAAGCTACCAATGCTATCAGCACGGCTATTACAGCACCACAGACAAACCTGAATAGTAGAATCATAAATACATATAGTAAGTCAATAAAGAACATTCCTGAGTAGGTGATTGTCAATATCGATAGTAATTTTATAGTTCTTTGAACATGTTTTGAAGAAACTAGAGCCAACGGAAGCTTACAGGCCAACAAATATAACAAGGGTAACAGCTACTTTAAACATTTTTGGTGAGAGAATTCCTTTGATATAATAGACAAGAGCCACCACATGGACAATAATGAAAACCTGCAGATGGAAAATAAGTACCAAGAACAACTGCTAACAGGAAAAAGGAAGTAGATAACTTGATTAGATACTAAATATGCAACGGCATAAAGTACAATAAAACAAAAGTTCAAATGAAGGTGATATGCAAGAAAACAAGCAGACTTGAGCCCATCATATTTAGGTTGAGCGAACCAATCCCATGCCAGGTTACCAACTAGGTGGTAGTATGGAAAAAGGGCTTAGGCAAAACCAGATTAACAACGTCTCTATTTGAATTTAAGACACATTCCTTAGATAATTTTTTCTTTCATCTAAACTCAATCTTCTTCTATAAAAGTGTCATATTTTATTCCTTGGAATGAACTGCCATTTATAACAACCCCCCCCCAAAAAAAAAAAAAAAAAAAAAAGATAAATAAAATTGGATAAAAATCAAGGACAACCCCTTCACATTTGGTAAAAATACATGACACCCTCTCACATTTAAAATGAGTTATGCTAGGGATACCAAAATTCTACCAAATATGAGCGAGCGACCCACACCCATGTGAGACATTTGGTCAAATATTTGGTAGAATTTTTGGGACCTCTAGCATTTTTGATTTAAAATATATCAGACACCCCCTCAGACTTGGAAGTTGCATCAGCCATAACCCTATAGACATTAAAAGACCATAAATGTCAAGAAAATATCTGGTCAAAGGACAGCAAACAATTTTATCTCTGAGAATATCTCTCCTTTTCATTTAACAACAATGAACGATGGTCTGATAATCCATTTCCATCTTCAATACAAACCCTAACCCCACTATACAAAGAGGATCCTACAACAACGAACACCCATAGTTCTTTGTTCGATGTTCGACTAAGAACATCTGACTTTCAAGGTTCCACAAAGAGCACTCAAAACCCTGTTTTTTGAAGTGCATCAGTGAAGTTGATTTTGGCTTCTGAATTTTTTCAGCACAAAATCTGGGTGTTTTGGTGTACGAAACCTGTTGTTTTATTGGCGCATATAAGCTATTTTGTTTTGAATTCTAAGGTTTATTGGTTAATAGGATGCTCATAATATACCGAATGTGATTTTATGATATGAATGAAATTTGGATGCTCCTTATCCCAATGTTTGAATCTTTAATTGGATTTGATTTGGATTTTTAATAGGAAATGCCCTTACAGTCTGTGCATTCATTTTGTGTAAGTGTAATGTCTTTGATGTTCAGTTTGGCAATGAAAGATCCTCAATTGTGAAGGAGATGGTGATTGTCATTGAAAATGAGTTGGGGCATCCAATAGAGTTAATGCAGCTGTATGCAAGATGTTCCACATGGAATCCAAATGAGCTGACGGTAATTGTTTTGAATATAAATGATTCTGTTAAATGTTTATTGCTGCTCTTAGAATCACTGTTTGGACAAGCGAGCAAATATTAATATCAGCATTTCTTTCAAGCAAATATGCATCATAAAGTGTCTGAATAAGTGAGCAAATCATGGACACCCGAGTCAAGAAGATATGACAAATACACCCTTCATTTAACTAACAAGGGGTAAAGACAAAGAGAAGCATTTTCAGAATATTTTTAATTATTTTTGCTGAAATCAGTAGAAAGAGTTGGTGTTAGTAGCATCAGAAGCATTTGGGATCTAGTTGATACAACTTTCAAACATGAGGGCTGTTCGTGATATAATTGAAATGTGAGAGGGTGCCCATGTATTTTTGTCAAACGTCTTGTTTGTGATTTTCACCCAATAAAATTTTATTAGGACACCAAGCGGGAGGGAAAGAAGGCCTAAGTTGACATGGGATGCAACAATAAACAAATATATGTATTTATTTAATTAAACTGAGCATATAGCCCTTGATAGAGAAAAAATGAAAAAAATTATTCAAGTAGCCAACCCTACTTGAATGGGACACAAAACTAGTTTGGTTTGGTAAATCACAATGCCAACTCTCCATCCACAGTATCATCAACTCACAATTGCCTACTGCAAATATCACAGTCCTCTTAAAGACTCACAGATAAGAAGTCCTTGCTACAAACTACTAGGAAACAACTACCTTGCTTGTCAAGCATCCACATCATTAAATACCCCACTTTGAAATTTCTTATTTACTTCCAAAAGCCATTTGTTTCTCAATAAAACTAGTTTCATGGCCAAGGATGCTATTTCTCATTCCATTATCCTCCTCGTTGTAAACCGTAATCTATCCACCTAAAAAGATAGTTTGTTTCATGAAACGGCTCAACCACAACATACAAAACCCCCAATTTTTTTTTTACCACCACTTTGAGAACATCTCCCATATTACAGCAATATATAGTTCCATGAAACTAAATCCTTACGTAAACAAAATGGACATAAACAATGCCAAATATAGGGTCATTTATTAGTACAGAACTCACCAAAAATGATGCAAAATGTTCCGATGTCATAACCGCATTAAAACCAACAACAGGCACCAATGTGGCTAACAATGTTCCTAAGGCAAGCTGCATTGCAAAAGCTACAACATTATAGAGAACAAATAAAAGTCTTGAATAAATTGGATTGATATCCCTCCATTATTACATGAGCTCGTGATTTGTTTATTCATACTAAATTTTTGTCAAGTTTTTTAATTCACAATAACAACATGCCAAATTAGGAAAAAGGGGGATATGGTAGCCACTTCACAAACAAGGGCAGCACTACATATATGTGAGATTTTTTATTTCTTTTGTATATATGCCGTGCATGTATCTTTTGATTTATCATTTGTCACCTCTAAAAAAATTTGAAAAAGAATTGCTTGGATTGTTGATTGTCACCTTTAAAAATAAATAAAAATTGAACCTAAGCTGTCGAGATTGTCATTTGCCACCCTTAAAAAAATTCCAAACACCTCCAGTTGTTTAAATTGTCATTTCTCACCTCTCATAAGAAGACATTGAACACCTTGGCGGTTGATAGTGGACTGTTAAAGGATTTATCAAGTACAGTTGATATCTCAAGTATGATACCCTTATAAATATACACATTTTGAGATTTTGGATCTTCAAATTTTTTTAATCGCTCTTTGACCAAATTTAAAAGATTCTACGGGCTTGTTTGGTTTGAGTTTCAGAGATGAATTTTAGAAAAAAATTTCCCAAAAATTGTTTGGTTTGAGTTTTTCTCAAAAAAATTTCCAAAATCACTTTCTCTCTCCTCTCTCCTTCTCAATCACTTTTTCTCTCACACACATCTACTCAATTCTTCTAAAATATCAAATCATCCCAAACTCCCACAAAAAATTTCTGTCTCAAAATATACAACCAAACAAACCAAAAAAATTTCTAAAACAACTCTCCCAAAAACAAACCAAACAAGCCCTACATGTTTTTTGTCGAAAAAATAGCATTCATATATTAAAATTCTCTTTTATTTATGATTTGAGAAGTTTAAACTTGTGAATTTGTTGAAAAAAAATTATACATATTGATAAGTGTGATTTTGTTTATATTATTAGTAAAAAATATTTTTTTTTAACTTTTAGCTCTACTTCAAAAAAACAAATTTTTAAATCTTTTTCTTTTTTTTTTTGGTCTTCTGTAAAGTTTTTCAAAATTTCTTCATTGTTTTACATTTTTAGGAATTTTCAGAGTAAAAGGCCCTAAAAATTTAAAAATTTAAAGGAATAATAAATAATAAAAACATCTACAAAAAATGAAATAAGCATCTTAAAAAGTTATTTTGTCAATTAAATTAATTTTTTTTCAGATTTTGGAAAAAAAAAATCTTCATAAAAATTAAAGAAAACCTAATTAAAAAAGAGTTAAAGACCAAAAAAAAAAAAAAAACAAGCCTATTAATGCTTCCAAACAATAATAAATGTCTACCCTGAAAAAAACATTTGGAGCCACCACTGTTCACAAATAAAACAGAATCTTATAACTGAAGCCCCAACCAACCCATTAATAAATAAAAAGAAAAATCAAGATAAAATTTTAATTCAAGGCAAATGATGGATACGGAATGATTAAAGTTGATAAACCATTAATGGCAGCCTCTTTTTGCATGCACACACCACTAAGGTTTACATCTGCTTTTAGCTGGACAAAGTCTTTTTGCACCCTCTACACCTTTGCATGTCAAAATCCATCCCCCCCCCCCCCCCCCAAAACCCTTCCCACATTTTGTCAAAATTCTTTTAAATTGCAAACAACCCACATTTGTGAAATTGAGCTTTCTTAAACCACATTTGTTCCATTCGAGTCTTCTCTTTTCCAAGCTTTAAAAGTAGTAACATGCATTCTATAGTCTTCATGCTAAAATTCATGCATCAATTGTTTTTGACTGCCATCCAAGCTTCATGAGTGTGTCCAGATACTTACAAGTGGAGCATACGCAATGTAAAGCTGAGAAGAATAGCAACCAGTTACAATGCACAGAAGAACATGCATTGGAATAAGGTTAATAATAAAGGTATACCCTCCCCAAGAGCAAACCTGAAAGAGGAAAGAATAAGCTGATAAACGTAATTTGAATTAGATGTATAAAGTGAACATTAGAAAAACAAAGCCTACCATGTAAAAGTAGGCTAGGGCATTTAAAGTGGCATAAAAGAGAGATCCTGTGTTCAATGTCTGCATATTATGAGCAATGAATGTCAGAATATACGACAATGGTTTAGGAAAGATTTTCGTAAAAAAGAAACATGAGAGAGAAATAAAAGGAGGTCAAACTATTATCCAATAAAATGGATACTGACAGAAGTTCATTTGAATAGGAACTATAGAACCAAAGGGGAAATGATGCATTGACCATATCAAAATCTAACCTTTATATATAGATAGAAAGTGAAGATTAAAGCAAATATAGCTACAGCTTCATTGTCATAGCTGCCAGCCACAGATCAAGATATATAGGACGGAACCTGCAGAAAATACCAGGACAAAGAACATCAAGCAAAATGTTATTGTCCATCTATGAAGCACGGACACAGACACGGACACGGACACGGGACACGGCAATTACCAAAAAATGGGGACATGGACACGGCGGGGGACATGGCGAATTTTATTTTATTTATTTTTATATATTTTTATGTGTTATGTAGATTTATATTATATTCATCTTAAATCAAAATTAACAAACGCTAACATAGTAACATTAATTCAATAAATATAACCACTACATTTAAACAAATTAATAGATCTTCCATTCACAAAAAAGTCATAATAAACAATAACAAGAACTAAGACGAGAAGGGGAAAACATTCAACATCTACCAATATTTTTCACAAAAAGCACTAAATAAGAGAGGCAAAAAAGAAAAAAGAAAAAAAATAGCCCCGCTGTGTCCCATGCCGTGTTCCCTACAAAAAAAATTATTAAATTAAAGGGACATCTGGCATGTCCTGTACGTGTCCCCGGTGTGTCCCTGTGTCGGACACCGCTATAGTACTGATTTTGGAGTGTCCATGCTTCATAGTTGTCCATTAAACTTAGATTTTAACAATTGTAAACAGCAGCAACATACTTCTAGTAAAACTCTTAGTATCTGAACAAGTATAGTGCCATCTTTTACTTAGAAGTTTGACTTTGAAATTATCCATAAGAGGTAACCAGCCACCAAGGTTTTAAAAAACGGCCGCAACCGTTACATAACGGTTGTGGTGGTTACCACCACCCGTTACGGCTGCTATAGCGATGTGACGAAAATTCACATGTAACGGCCGTAGCGGTACCGTAATGGCTGTAATGGTCCATTAGACACCGTTACAACATTTTACAATATTCTGAATAGCTTCATTTTCTTTATAAAAAAAACAAAAAAAAAAATAAAAAACAAAACAAAAGCTTACAAAAAAAGAACAAATACTCAAGTGATCCAAACCCAAAGTAATTTTTTTTAATTTATAACATAATTTTTATTTTATAATCCTTTCATTTAATAATTATAAATGTTTTTTATTCAGTTAGTTGAGGTACTAGTAAAATAATTTGTAAACATTTAAAATTAATTATTCTTAAAATCATTAACTACTGAAATAAAATGTAAAAAATTCCTTTTATAGTGATTTGAAAATATGAAATATATTAGATCATATTTAAAAACTAACAAAAATTGATCAAAATTTATTTTAAATCTAAATAAATGTGATTCTAAAATATATATATATATGCGTATCAATAAGTTTTTTTGAAATTGTGCAAAAAAAAAATTAAAAAAAAATAACGGTTCCGGTTACCACAACCGTTACGCTACGGCCTTTACACCCCGCAATCGCTACCACATCACCGCAACCATTACGGGGACCGCAACCGCTTTTCAAAACCTTGCTAGCCACAGATTAAGACTCCAAGCAGAGCCTCTGAGCTCTGTCCAAAACCCCACATTGTTCTGAGTAAAACTAACAATGAACAAATTTCTAATGAAATGTGTGTAATGTAATAGGAAGAAATTGAAAGAATTCTTTGGTCGTTAGCATCTAATCATTAGCAACACACAAAGTTTTAAAAAACGGCCGCAAACATTACGTAACGCCATTACGTAACGGTTATGGTAGTTATCACCACCCGTTACGGCCGCGACAGCGGTGTGACGGAAATTCACATGTGCAATGGCCATTTCGATGTTACGTAACGGCCGTAGCGGTACCGTAACGGCCGTAACTGTCCATTAGATACCGTTACACCCTTTTACAATATTCTGAATAGCTTCATTTTTCAAAAATAAAAATAAATAAAAGTTTACAAAAAAAGAACAAATACTTAAATGATCCAAACCCAAAGAAAAAATTTTATATGAATTTTTTTTTTTTAATTTATGGCACAATTTTTATTTTATAATCCTGCATTTAATAATTGTGAATATTTTTTATTTAGTTAATTCAGGTATTGGTAAAAAATAATTTGTAAACATTTAAAATCAATTATTCTTAAAATCATTAACTATTGAAATAAAATGTAAAAAGCTCCTTTTATAGTGATTTGAAAATATGAAATATATTGGATCATATTTAAAAATTAATAAAAATTGATCAAAATTTATTTTAAATCCCAATAAATGTGATTTTGAAAGAAAAAAAAAATATATATACATATATGCGTATCAGTAAGTTTTCTTGAAATTGTGCGGAAAAAAAAAAAAAACACGGTTCCAATTACCGCAACCGTTACGCTATGACCTTTACACCCCGCAACCGCTACCGCGTCACCGCAACCATTACGGCAACTGCAACCGCTTTTCAAAATCTTGGCAACACACCAAATTCTAATGAAATGATTATCTAAAGGTACTTCATATTATTCCAAACTGCAGAGTCATTTCAAATTCTATGGCTAGTATAAGTTTAATGGAACCATGAAACTAAACAAAACCCAAGGAATTTAAAAAAGTTATGATAGCACAGGAAGTTAACTATAGACTAACAAGGCATAATCAAACAAACTATTAAGTAAATTTCCTCTGCCTACATGTCATTTACTAACTTCAAAAAAAATATATATTTGGAGATACGTAACAGAATGTATATTAAATATATAATTTGATATAACAGAGGGGGCATGTTATTTAAAAACACAAACTAAAATAAAATAAAAAAGAAGAACATGCATGCTATATGTTGGAAACTGCTGCTCAAAGTCAAAATTCCATAAAATGAATAAAAATAAATAAAGGTAAAAATACCCGGTATATAATTACCATAAAAGAGCTGCTGCAGTCAGTCCAGCACCAGTGCCCTTAACTTCCTACATGAAGGGCAATTGAACAAGATTGACAAATATCAGTTTGTAGAAAATTCACAGTAAAAACAATATATATATATGTTCCAACATATCAAAAATAATAACAAAAAATAAAAATAATAACATGTTCCAAAAGACAAATAAATCTAGCCAGAAAGTGAACCTTTGTTAGCAGATAGGTTGCCCATGCAGCATTAGCCGAGAATATTGGAGCCGTAAATACGCAAACGGTTTCCAATGATAGAGGAATATTCAAAGAATTCAGTATCCTGCCATGAGGAAAAAATAAAAGTATCAAAAATAATTACAGCAGAACTCACTCACGTTCACCCTTCTGATTGTTTTGTAGTATTAGGAAAACCAAATTTACAGAATTCACTCATTTAACAAAGAACACAATGAAAACTAATGTCCTTAATCTCACAATCTTAAATACACACCACCACATGGTGCCTGTTGTCAATGTCAATCCCGGGTATACAGTTCCACCAATCACACGTCCAAGAGGATACCTTAGAACAAGTCAAATATGCAGTGTCACTTTACATTCATTAAACAACATCCTATAGTAGAATAAGTAAACAAGAGTTTTGTCAAACAAACTAATCAACCACTTGATAAAAAATTACCACGTCCGGTCATCAAACCAATTCCAAAAGTCATATATTCCGTTCTTTATGAGATACTGAAATCAAAAACATTCTTGTCATCTTCAATATGCTTTAAAATTATTGCAAAATAATTAAATGAAGTGAAGCACACACTAGATGAGATAACTCGATACAAACTGCACAAGTTTCAATAAATTATATTACACAATTAGCTACCAAATACTTTATGGGCTAGAGAATATAAATTCCACCTCCATAACCACCTGACCATATAAATGCCATCAACATACATGCTAATATACTTCTGATTTGGCAGGAAGGGATATTCTAGTTTTTTTATAAGCAAAAATTTCTAAATTTATTAAACTGAAGTCCTCCTAAATGCGATTGAAAGGGAGTAAGAAATTGGAATAGAGCCACGGCTCTTTCAGTATGTCAGCTGCAGGTGCGGATCCTCATGGTGGAAAACGAATTAAACTATTTACAAGAGGTATTCAAATTATCCGAACTTGAGCATCCCATTAGTTTATTTAACTCGTAGCAGGTTTTTTTTTTTTTTTTTTTTAAACTATAGTTTGCAGTAGTTACAACTCAAATGCTCATCCCATTCATGAATTTAGAAAACTTAGACAAACCTTATAAGTTATATCGCATCCATTCCTATCTACTTATCTGACAAGCATAGCATAGCATAAAGTGGATAGCTGAATTTGCAAGGAATTACATTATCATTAAAAATTTCTTGAAGTAATTAACTCATATACAAAAATCACTGAATTGATTTTGGTAATTTCCAAGGGTAACATAGGCTATAAATTTGAAGAGGAAGATGAAAGCCAGTTTCAAGGTTTTCAAGTTTTTCTCAAAATACAACCATTCAAAGTACTAAACTCAATTATATTTTTTTACCACATTTGACTCTTTCACAATTGTTTTTTTATAGTTTTCACACAAAGTTCGCATGATTTCTAATAAGTGGTAAGCACAAGTGTGCGCTAACGAGTCTGTACACATGAAATTCAATTCATTACCCTTTTATGAGGTCCAAGGGAAACAAAGTGAATGAATTCCCACTTTTACCAAACTTGAAAATTACTAGTCATTGTATGTGCAATTTCAGGAATTCCCACGTTTTCTTTTTCCTCAAAACTCCTCAATTATACAAAATTGGATACTTTGGACACAATCATCAACATACAAACTCAAAATTGATGCTTTTACATTCTCAACTCAGTTCAATGGAAGAAAGAAAGGGGAAAAAAGAAAAAAAAGAAAAAAGAAAATAAAAGAGAAGTAGATAATATTTATAGAAATAAAACCTGAGTCACTCTGTAATTGAAATAAGGATCGAACTCATGAATCACACTCTCGTACTTTATAACCTGAAACAAAATTCATACGACAGATTACGCATTTTGACTATCATTGAACGATCGTATCCAGTAAATGTATGCAAATAAAGGAAGACACAGAAATAAGTATGAAAAGAACGTTGAAGATGATTGTATGAGTGGTTACAGAGAAGAGTCGGATCGAAAACGCGAGAAGTCCGATGAGGAGGAGGATGAGGAATGAGAAAACATTTCCAAATGCGTATCGTAGACTCGATGCTTTGGCTTTGGCGATCTCTAAGGCAGCCATTGATGGCAAAGCGAAGCTCTGAAATGAGAGAGAGAGAGAGTGAAGCTGCTTAACTGAAACTACGAGATTATCCCTGCGATTAACAGTAATATGGGGTTTTTTGGTGACAAACGCCAAATCATGTTTTCACTTTTTAAAAAATACTTTTCAGACTTTCTTATTTTTCGTGTTTTTATGCTTTTATCGACTTTTTTTAATATTTTAAATAATTTTTTTATATTTTAGACACACCTAATATAAATACATCTAAAAAATAAAAAAATTATAAAAAAAATCTTTTAAAAATTTACTAAATACCAAAAATATAAAAAAAATACAAGAATTCAGTGTATTTTTTTATATTTTTATGTATTTATTAATTTTTTAAAATATTTTTTCACAAATTTTTTATTTTTTAAATACATCTAAGTGAGGTGCATCTAAAAAAGTAAAAAAATTGTTTAAAATTTAAAAAATATTTACTAAAAACAAAAAAAAAACAAAAATCAAAAAAGCCAATTTTCAAAAAATTTAATCCAGAAAACTCAAACCAAACACACTGAATGCTTTTTAGAGGTGGTTTGGGATTGTGTTTTTTTTTTTTAGAGGTATTTTTTCTTGAATTTTTTTATAATTTTTTTTATACTTTTCAAAATTGAGGAAAATTACAACAAAAAATTGAGAATTTGATTTTCATAACAAAATAAATTTTCAATTTTATTAATATAAATATAAATTTTTTATTTATTTTTAATCTAAACTATCTATCTATTTTCATTAAAATCAATGAACAAAATATATTTTAATTATTAAACTCAACAAAAAAAAAGAAAAGAAAGTATATTAGACATTTTATGTAAAGTTATATTAAATTTAATAGTTAAAATATATTTTTCTCGTCAGTTTTAGAGTATAAATTGATAAAATTAAAAATTTTGAGTTTTATTTTTTATAATGGTCTAATTGTAGGGTGTTTTTTTTTTGGTAATTTCCCTTAGAATTTACTTGATTATATCAATTATTTTCTAAAAACAATCCTCTAACTTAAAATAAAATAAAAAAGAGTAAATTTATTTATTTTAAATGAACTTTTTTTTAAAAAAAATTTACTTTAGATTCATACTATACTAAAAATTTTCACACAAAAATTTTAAAAAAATATTTAAAAAGTATGATTTTTTTAATGGGGACTTATGTATAGATCTAATATATAGATTTATTGTTCAATTGGTCCTGTGAGAATTAATGGCGTTTTTCATCAAATACTATTTAAAAAACGCCACTAATTGTTATGTTTAAACAATAGTTTGAAAATTTTGTCACAAAAAAGTCACTAATTATAAGTTTTAACGACAGTTTAAAAATTCTCACAATTTTTTTTTTATAATTTTTAACTTTTAGCGACAGTTTAAAAAATTCGTCACAAAAAAACGTCACTAATTGTAAATTTTAGTGACAATTTATAAAAATCGTGATAAAGAAATCACTAATTATCAATTTTTAGTGACATATACAAAAAATCGTCACAAAAAATTATTTTTAACGACAATTTTACTATAACTTATTCTCAATATGACTTGATGAAAATTAAATCTAACTAGTAGGATCTATTAATAATTTATTCTTTTTGTTTTTAACTAGGTTCAAAATGGGGATTTACTTGATAATCAAGGTTGATCGGCTCGTTAAAACTAATCATACTCAATTCTGAACTCGATAATAAATAATAAACTTGATTTGATAATCAAGCTTAATTGACTCGTTAAATATTATTTTATATTACTGTATATATATATGACACATTTTACATTATTTAATATATAATGGATTCATTTAGGAAGTAGATTGACTTTTTGATTTTTTTAGCTTTTTATCTATTTTAGCCTGGGACTAAAAAGTCTCGTTTGAGAAGGGCTTTTGACTTTTTTGTAAGAGAAATAATGTAATGATTATGGATTGGATGTGATATTTTGTCTTATTAAACTAAAAAACCTATTTTATTTTTTGTAACTATTTTAACTAAAAAAACTCAACTTTTTTCTTCCCAAACAGCTTCAATATATTTATTTTATCATTTAAATAAATAATAAACAAGTCGAGATTATCCAACTCAAGTTAGAGCATCTCCAACGCTTACTCAAATTTTTCACCAAATATGAGTCAAAAAGTATTCATTTCATCAAATTTGATAACAGATGCTCCAACGATTCACCAAATTCTCAAACTTGTCCCAGGACAACCGGGTGGTCGACCGGCCGGTCGACCGGGCGGTTGACCGGTTTGCCCAAAATTTTTTTTTTTTTTTTTTTTTGAATTTTTTGAATTTTTTGAACCTTTTTTTTTGAACTTTTTGAACTTTTTCGGGACGACCGGGTGGTCGACCGGTTAGGCAAAAATTTTTTTTTTTTTTTTTTTTTTGAATTTTTCGAATTTTTTGCTGAACTGTTTGAACCTTTTACGGGTTGACCGGTTGGTCAACCGGCCGGGCAACCGGTGGTCGACCGGGTCCTCCTCTCCAACGGTCCGGAACAATGTTTTGATGAATTCATTATTTCGTCCTCAATCTGATGAAACATTTGCTGAAAACTCAATCTGATATCACGTTTGGTGAACCGTTGGAGCTGTGAACAGTAGCCTTTTCATCAAAATTTAAATTTGATATCAGTTTTGATGAACCATTGGAGATGGTCTTAGATACTTTCATCGAACGATTCTAAAAAATTTAACGTAAACTTATTTATAAACATAATGAACTAAGGTAAGTTGAGCTTGCAAGCCTAGAGACTGTTTGGAAAGTTCAAAAGAAGTCATTTTTTTTTTATAATTTTTTATTTTAATATTATTTTTATAAAAATTATATCAAAAAGTTTTACTTTTAAAGTTGATCATGTGTAAATGAATTTAAAAAGTAAATTTAAAAATAAATAAATAAATTACTAATTTTGGCAGTATTTTTCTAAATTGTTTTTAAAATATATATTTTTAAAATTTTTGATATTTTTTGTTGAGTAAAATTTGTAAGTCTAAATTTTTTTGAAAATTTTTAAAAAAATTTATCAAAGACAAAAATAAACTAACAAAAAAAATTCCAAACACTTCCAGCCTGTTTGGTAAGATGATTGAGACTTGTTAATCATATTGTTTAATTTTGATGATGTCCAAACTATTATTTGAAAAAATTAGATTTTTTAATATACATATTCTATATTATTTGACACAAAATATTATTTGTTTAAAATATATATTGTATGATATATTTGTTATAAATATTATTTAAATGGAAATATTTTTAAAATATTACTATTCATGATTTGAAAAGTTCGGCTGGTCACTATTCACTTTTTAACAAAATTAATATTGATTAATTGTAGTATTTCGACAAATGTGATATTAGTGAGTTGTCATCTTTTGACAAATTTAATATACTCGCATGGAATGGTTGGTATATAGCAAAAATATTTTATTTATATTTTGCATGCAAAGTGAAACATACTCAAGTGATGTTTGAAAGCAAATCATATTTTTAAAAAAAATATAAAAATATAAATATATATATATATATTATTGTAAAAAGAAAAAAATGAGCTTGACAGTGGGTTTGCATCCTTGACATATATATATATATATATATATATATATGTATTAGTATAATTAATAGAAAAAGTTAGTGCAGAAGTTTGACAAAATCCTTATATATATATATATATATATGATATTATATTCAAAAGTGTAAATTGAACATCTTGGTGATTTGCTTGCAAATGTTTGTCAAAGAAATGAGGAACAAAAAAAAAAAATGTGTAAAGATTGACAAAGAAAAAGGTGCCACATGGTGTATTCATTGAAAACCAAAATAGATGTCTTTTGTCTATCAAGGAGCGTGCCCATGTAATCCATAACGTCAGCAAGGAGCGTCCAACCTCCAACGGGTATATTTTTGGGTATAAATAGAAGTGTTGTGTATGGAGAAAAATCAAAAACTTGAAGAGAAAAAATCTTTGTGCTCTAAAATTTTGAATGTATTGTATTCTGTTTTTTCATTTTCAGATCTAAGTGTAGTCTTTGTTCTTATACTTTCATATCTACTCTTTGTGAGCAAAGTATTGTGAAAGAGGGTTAAAGTACCTTTTATTATTATTTTGTAAGAGATTTTTGTAAGAGTAAGACATTTATTGTTGAGTGAGACTCAATAAATAAAAGTAAGACTTGTGGAAAATCCATAAGCTTGGTGAAGCCTTGGTAGTGTATTGATTCATTTTAATAGTAAAAAAATTCTTAAGGAGATTCCTTGGGAAGTGGACGTAGGTCTAGCGTGCCGAACTACTATAAATCTCAGTGTTTAATTTTCTCTCCTTATCTTTCTTACTTTTATATTGATAATTGTTGTTCTGTTTTTTATTTGTTAAAATTCAGAATATTGTGTTTTTAATATTGTAAAATTTTTAATAACTCAATTCACCCCTCTTTTGGGTTACCTATTTGGGATAACAATTGGTATCAGAGCCTAGGCTTTAGTTTATGTGACTCAACCATCTTAGAGTAGATCATGGCAATCCCTAGTTATTCCTTACCTGAGGGACAATTATCCAATAGGTCACCACTGTTTAGAGGCACAAATTTTAGCTATTGGAAAACTAGGATGACCATACATGTTCAATCAAATGATTATGAATACTGAAAAATTATCTGCAATGGTCCAAAAATTCCTACCAAAACCGTAGATGGCCTTAAAGTACCAAAACCTAAAGATTAGTGGAATGAATCAGATACTAGAATGCCCCAAATTAATGTCAAAGCCACAAACATGCTGTACTGCACCTTAGATACCAACGAGTTCAACAGAATCTCCACATATAAAACCTCAAAAGAAATTTGGGATAAGTTTATGGTGACTCATGAGGAAACCGAACAAGTTAAAGAATTTAGAATCAGTTTGCTAGTCCATAATTATGAACTTTTTAAAATGAAGCCTGATGAAACTATTCCTCAAATGTTTACTCGCTTTACTGATATTATTAATGGTTTAACTTCTCTTGGCAAAATATATACTAATGTTGAAATTGTAAGAAAAGTGCTTAAGTAATTGCCAAAAAGTTGGAAGACAAAAGTCATTACCATTACTGAAGCTAAGGTTTTATCAAAGCAAAGTCTAGATGAGTTAATGAGATCTCTCTTAACTTATGAGCTCATAATGCAAGAAAGAAAGAAGAGAAGGACAACAATAAGAATAAAGGAATAGCCTTCAAATCTACCTCGAAACATCAAGAGAATGAGGAAGATGATTCGGATGATGATGAGGAAATGACATTCATCACTAGAAAGTTCAAAAGGTTTGTGAAAAAGAAACAAGGTGTGTGAAAATTTTTCAGAAAAGACTTCAACAACAGGGATTTTCAAAGGGGAGAAAATCACAAAAAATCTAAAGTTACCTGCTATGAATGCAACAAACCTGGACACTACAAATCAAAATGTTCGGAACTTAAGAAACAATTCAAGAAAGACAAGAAGAAAGCCATGGTTGCAACATGGGGAGAAGATAGCGATGAAAGCGATTCAGAAACCAAAGTTTGCAAAAATGAGGTTGCTAACCTATGCTTAATGGCACTTAGAAACGAATATGAGGTAAATGGCGAATCTTTTACGTTTGATGAATTACAATAAGCTTTTGATGAATTACTTGCTGAATTTATGAAACTTAGTTTGAAAAGTAACTGTCAAAAGAAAGTGATTTCAAGTTTATCAAAAGAAAATGAATCCTTAACTTCCAAAATAAATACTTTAGAAAATGAAGTTATGAAAATGAAAAAGGAAAATAAGATTTTAACTCGAAAAGAGTTTTCAATTTCTGAGAAAAAATTTGTTGTATTACAAGAAAAACACGAGTCTTTAAAAAAGGAGCAAATTGTTTTGAAAGAAAATATTGAAGACTTAAAAAATAATCTTTCGAAATTCACTCAAGGCAAAGAGACTTCAGATAAAATTCTTAAAAATCAAAATCGTACTTTTGGTAGAGCCGGAATTGGATATTAAATCTTTTTCAAAAGTAAAAACTATCAAAAATAGTTTGTGCATGCATCTTCTAGTCACTCTCATCTCACGTGTCATTTTTGTGATACATAAGGTCATATTTCACCTTTATGTCCTGTTAAAAAAAATCATTTTGCTAAAATAAAAAAGATGTGAGTCCCTAAGGACATTTCAAGAGTGTCAAAATCTAACTTTTATGGACCTAAGAAATTATGGGTATCAATAGAAAAATCAAATTTTTGTAGGTATGTTTCAAGTCAAAATCCAGTAACGATAGATGGTATCTCGACAGTGCATGTTCGAGGCACATGACTGGAAATAAAGCTATGTTCGCCACACTCCAACCAAAGGATGGCGGATATGTGACTTTCGGTGATAATAGCAAAGGTTAAATCATAGGTGTAAGAAATATTGGTAAAAATCCTTCTCCTATTATTGAAAATGTTCTACTTGTCGAAGGTTTAAAACATAGCTTGCTTAGCATTAGTCAATTATGTGATAAAGGGTATAGAGTTATTTTTGAGAAAACTCATTGCACTATTGAGAACACCCTAGAAAACAAAACGTTATTTGTAGGTTATAGACATGAGAATATATGTGTTTGATTTGTATAATTTATCTTCTCATTTTAATATTAAATGTTTATCTGCTATAAATGATAATGGTTGGCTTTGGCATAGAAGATTAGGACATGCTCATTTTGATTTAATTTTAAAACTTTCAAAAAATGAGTTAGTCATTGGTTTATCAAAAATTGTTTTTGAAAAAGACAAACTTTGTGATGCATGTCAATTTGGAAAACAAACTAGAATTTCTTTTAAATCCAAAAATATCGTTTCAACTACTAAACCGCTTTAACTCTTGCATATTGATTTATTCGGACCATCTAGAACATTAAGTTTAGGAGGAAAATCGTATACTCTTATTTGTGTTGATGATTATACTAGATATATATGGATATTATTTTTAGCACACAAAAATGAAGCTTTTTATAATTTTTCAAGACTTAGTAAAAGAATTCAAAATAAAAAAAAAAAGCTTAATATTTATAGTATTAGAAGTGATTATGGTAGAGAATTTGAAAATGATGATTTTATTATGTTTTGTGATGAGTTTGGAATTGATCATAATTTTTCTGCCCCTACAACTCCTCAACAAAATGGTATAGTTGAAAGAAAAAATAGAACTCTTGAAGAAATGACCCGTACTATGCTTTGTGAAAATAATTTGTCTAAATATTTTTGGGCGGAAGCCATTAACACTGCATGCTATGTTGTAAACCGAGTTATGATTATATTCTTAAGAAAATCCCTTGTGAAATTTGGAAAGGTAGAAAACCTAATATTAGTCACTTCTGTGCATTTGGTTGTAAATGCTTTATATTGAATAACAATAAAGATAACTTAGGAAAATTTGATGCTAAATCGGATGAAGTTATATTTTTTGGTTATTCAATTTTCAATAAAGCTTATAGAGTATTTAATAAAAAAAATCTACTTGTTGAAGAATCTGTGCATGTTGTTTTCGATGAATCTAACAACATTATTTCCAAGATGTAGACACCCCATTTTTTACCGTCCTCAAGACTTGGACGTCATCGTTTGAACACTCAATGATCATCCATGTTCGTGTTCATTTTGAGTTCCCGGAGGTCTCGGCCGCGCGCCTTGCCTCAAGATCTCTCAACTTGTTTGTTTTGTGCTTAGTTGTGGACCAAACACTTGTGTTTTTGCTTCTGAGGGAAGAGGGTGGCTTGTTAGCCATCCCCTCAACCCATCGTCCAAGGCATGGAGCCATCGGCCTTGTTTTCTTGCCATCGGCCAAAAGTATTGGCCGATCGACACTCTTTTTAGTCGATCGGCCCTTGTGTTGGTCGATTGGCCTTATTTTCTAGCCGAGCCCTGTTCATCTGCTTTATGCAGATATTTTATGCCAGCTGTCACAGCTGGCATGCACAATTCACACCCTCCATACACGTGTATGAAGGGATTTGCACCTTATTTTAGCTTGCTTAGGAAGCATTGGAATTGGATTTCTATAAGAAGGGAGCTCCTCCTCCCTTCTCAGAGGTTCTGAAAAATAGGGTTAGAGAAGTTGTATCTATCTATCTCTATATTTCCCTCTCTTTACATCTTTGTGTGTGTTTTTATGCTCTAAAGGGTGTTTTGTTCACACTATTGCACACAAACACCTAGCAATACACCATCCTTGGTTGCTGAGGTACTAGGGAGTTAGTTTTAGAGTTCTTGGGCTGGTTTTGATCAGAAAAAGTTGCTGGAGTGGTGTTCTTGAAGGTGTTCTTCAAGGGTGAGCAAACTTGCTTTTAAACCCCCATTCTTGCTTAAGCTTTTAGACCTACTTGCTTATTGTTTTATGCCTAGCTCTTAACTGATAAAAGTTCTGTTTTTTGGTGCTTTAAATCTTTGGTTAAGGTCTCTTTTTGGTTTGGGGTTGTTTACCCCCTCCAAGGCCTTATTAGGCCTTGTTTTAGGCCATCCCTTTTGGCCCTTGTTCTTAGCTTTGCATGACCTTTCTACCACTGAAATCCAGAGGATTTTTAGTGGTGAAAAAGTAGTTTTGAGGTCTTAAAAAGGAGAGGGTCATCCCCTCTCCTTGTTGTCTTGTATGTTAGTATAAATGGCTTATATTGGTAGCATGTTTGTTTAGCTTGTTTTAGCTCCATTTCAGCAAGTATTTGGTGTTATTTTGCCATGTTTTACCTCTTTCTAAGGTTGGTTTAATGGCTTCTTGCATGCACCATGTACTTGTCTTGTAATCCTCTCTATTGCCTTAACATGCATTTTGTATTTAGACCATCATTCTTGCATGTTTTGGCTTAACTTTGAGAAGTTTTTGTCCATGTTGTAGCATGCTTAAGCTCTAATTTTGGTTGTTTTGATCATATATGCCATGCTTTGTATAGCCCTAAGGCATCCTAGCTTGTTAGCTTCAAGTGTCCAAGTCACTAGCATGCGTTATTTGGACTATTATCATGATTTGGCATCACTTGAAATGTTATTTCAGTCCATGTTTCATGCTCATATACTTGCAATTACCGCTCCTTTAATGTTTTAAAGAGTTGATGTTTTATGCCTCATGAATGGACCATTGTGTATGCCTCCATGCTTAGGTCTTTGGGATGCCATCTAAGTGGGTTTTTGGTCTTGTTTTACCACGCCATAACTCTGATTTTATTGGTTTAATTCATGCCATGCTTGGTTTTAATAGGTGTAGTATAACACCCTTTTGTGGCCTTGCATGCCTCATGCTTTTGGACTTTTGTTCTAGCTTGTGTTGGCTAGTTTCGAGCATGTTTTTGGTCTTGTATTGACCTGCCTTGGGACTGTTTTGAGTGCCCTTGGCCCTTTGGGGCTTGCCTTGTACGGCTATGGTTTGAGTCCCTTGGCTAGTTTCAAGTTTTGGCCCTTTTTGCATGATTTGCTTGCTTTATTTGCTTGGTTTGGCACCTTTCCATGCATGATTTCAGAGCTTACCATGCTTGTAACATGTCCATATTTGTCCCCTTTTAAGTGTTCTTGAAAGTTGCCCTCCCGTGCCTAGGTGATAGACCATCACATGTGCATGTTTGTATGTGCTTTTGTCTATTATTTCTTAGCATTTTGGCCATTGATTTGGGCATGTTGAGAGCTGTCCATTTTAGTTTAAGTCCATATCCGCATGTCGTTGCATGCTTGTCTCGCATGTTATCGCATGCTTGTTGCATACTTGGCACATTACATGTTGTTACATGCTAATTCCACTACATGTTGTCACATGCTTGCTAATTGACATGTTGTTGCATGCTCATCCATCTTGCATACTTGTTAGATCACATGTTGTCACATGCTTGTTGTTGGTATTGTTGTCACATACCTATGCCTTGCATCTTTACATGTTTAGGCTGTATGTCTATTGCATATTAGTTGCATTGCATGATATTGTTGCATACTTGTTGCATGCTTGAGTTGTTTGCATACTTGCTTGCATGCTTAGGTTGCATAGCATTGTGTGTGCATTGCCTTGCCTCTTGATCACACATGATAGAGGTTAAGGTCCTTTATGCGTTTTGTGCATTTCATTTGATATTGAATTGCACACTTCGCTCCTTTGGCCGTCATGCATTGAAATGTGTGATTGGTGGTCCGAGGGTCGAGAGCTACACACCTTTGAGTCTCAAACATGATAAGGGGTGTAGCTACAAATATTTTCTTGCAAATGCATTGCCATGCTCTGTTTGTCCTCTGTTGCAGCAAAAAGAGCATTTTACAGGAAGGGATGGCTGGTCGGCCATCTTCAGTGCCGGTCGGCTACAAATGTCTAGCCGAGAGCCTTATTTTTGGTCGATGACCTTCATCTCTTGGCCGATGGCCTTTCCATTTGGCCGATGGCCTCTCAGCATGACCATGAAGTGGTTCTGGATCATCAAAGAGACTTGTGCAGTTTTCAGAGGTGCAAAACAGTGCAAACAAAGGCAACATGAGGCATGGCAACGGATTTCTGAGCGAAGCCGACCAAGCATGCATTTGTTCCTCTTCCCGAGGCTGCTTTATTATTTTCATAGCTTAATTAATTTGTTTAATTAGTTAAGAGTTGTGTAATAATTAATTAGCTTGTTAGTTAGTTAATTAGATGGTTTGTATTATTCTTTCGGTCTCTCCCTCGAGAGAGCCAATTGGTGTAATAAGCGTGCGTGTGTGTGATGCATGTCTTCCAACTCCCACTTCTTTCTCCCTTTTACTTAACCGCTTACGATGGTTAGCTCTAGGGCATGTTTCGATTAGCATACTTATGCTCGGATGTTTGCATTCATTCATCAGTATTGCATGCACCAGGCTCGACGCATCATACTAACTGCATCGTATTTCAATTCCAAGTTAAATACATGTATCAAGTATTTTATCTCACGTGTCATTTTAGAATAGCCAAGCCTATTTCTAGTTGCATTTTGCATGTGTTGCATTATCCATCTTAACATGAGCTAGGATCATATATTGATTACTAACTGGTTCTTTGTTTTGGCTCGAAGTACACTGTAAGCGTTTATGCTTTAGCATCTTGCATGTGTGTGAGTGTTAACATGACAGCATGCTTGCCATGAGGCTAATTGCTTATGTGATATAACTGCCTGAATGCCTGTGGGTGAAGGTTGGATTACTTGAATTGGAACGATTCATTGAAATCCGTGTTTTAGCCTACTTGCGAGTAGCAAACTTCAAACCATTTCCAAACAAACGGATATGCGATGCTCTGTTCCAAATTAGGCGATCTAGTCTATACTTGTGTGTTGTGCGCATCACGTAGTAATTCTAGCTAATAACCGGAATAAGAACACATGTGTTCTCAAAAACAAGATATCATGTTTAGTATAGGCCGATCTTTGATCGGGCGAGCGGGGGTGCTCATAGATGACCTTCCCCAATCGTACCCAAGTTCCCGAGCCGAGGCAACTTTGGTGATGACAGACACGTAGCCTTAGGCACGAGTTAGGGTTTCCTAAATTCCCCCAAAATAAAATATTTAGGTGGCGACTCTATATCTGGCAAAGCAGTCCATGTTTGGCACTTCTTTACAAAAATCAGTTTTCCAAAACGATTTGTCGGATTTGGACTCTTTGGTGATTTATCGGTCTTGCATTGCACTTTGCGAGACTAGATTCAAAACCGTGACATTTGATTCCGAACTGTGGTATGCTAGAGAATGAAACGAGATCTTCTCGGGAGTCCTCAGGGCGCGTCCACACAAGAATCTTGTAAGTAATGATATTGTAGAAAATCAACCAAGCATGGAGAGCATTTACATAAAAGAAAATGAAGAAAATCCATTACGCGAACACGAAGAAGAAATTACAATGGAGAAACTTCAAGAAATATATGCTCTTCCAGAAAACGACTCAAATCTACCAAAAGAATGGAAGTGCGCTCATGGCCATCCCAAAGACCTCATCATAGGTGATGCGGCGGAAGGTATAAAAACTCGTTCCTCTGTTAAAAATGTTTGTGGTAACTTAGCGTTTGTTTCACAAATTGAACCAAAATAGTTTTTAGAAGCTGAAAATGATGAAAATTGGATTTTAGCAATGCAAGAAGAATTAAATCAATTTGAAAGGAATGAAGTTTAGTTTTTAACTCCTCGACCTAAGGATCATCCCGTTATTGGTACAAAATGGGTTTTTCGAAATAAAATTGATAAATTCGGAGTTGTACTAGAAATAAAGCTAAATTAGTAGCTCATGGCTATAATCAAGAAGAGGGCATTGATTTTGATGAAACTTTTGCACTAGTTGCTAGACTTGAAGCTATTAGAATGTTACTTGCTTTTGCATGTTTTAAAGATTTTAAATTATATCAAATGGATGTTAAAAATGCTTTTTTAAATGGGTGCATTTCGAAGGAAGTTTATGTTGAACAACCTCCCAATTTTGAAAATCATAAATACCCGGATCATATTTTCAAACTTTCAAAAGCCTTATACGGCTTAAAACAAGCTCATAGAGCTTGGTATGAAAGTTTGAGTAATTTTCTACTTGACAAAGGTTTTTCTAAAGGAAAAATTGATACAACACTTTTTATAAAAATAAAAAAGGAAGATATGTTAATTGTTCAAATTTATGTTGATTATATCATTTTTGGTGCTACAAATGAAATTTGTGCAAAGAGTTTGCTAAAGATATGCAGAGTGAATTTGAAATGAGTATGATGGGGGAGTTAAATTACTTCATTGGTCTACAAATTAAACAAACTAATGATGGAATCCATTTAAATCAAATGAAATATATCAAGGATCTACTCAAAAGGTTTGAAATGGAATCATCAAAGCCTGTATAGCGATCCGGGTTTTACCCCGACTTTCATTGTGTTCTGGACTCGGGTTTCGTGGTAATATGTTGTTGTCTATATCTTATTTCCATCCTTTAATTCCTTGTATTTGAGTTTTGGGATGTGTTGGGTGAGTTTGGAACAGGTTGGTTGTGAGTTAGTGCAAGTGGTTGCTACCCAGGTTTTGACTTCTTCGCTCGAGCGAGGCTTTTTGCGCTCGAGCGAGCCTTGGGTATTTGCTTCTTCGCTCGAGCGAGGGTTCTTACGCTCGAGCGAGATCTGAGAGTCCTTAGGTTTCTTTTTCAGACACAGCTTCTGCTCAAGCGAGCTTTCTTGCGCTCGAGCGAGCCTTGTATGTGTCTCTTCGCTCAAGCGAGGCTTCTTGCGCTCGAGTGTGTGTCTGCGTCTCTGTAAGACCTGAAGGTTGGTATTCTTCGCTCGAGCGAGCATTCTTGCGCTCGAGCGAGCCTCGTGTTATTTGTTTCTTCGCTCGAGCAAGACATCTTATGCTCGAGTGTGCGTCTGCGTTGGTACAGACCTGAAGCTTCGCATTGTTCGCTCGAGCGACGCTTCTTGCGCTCGAGCTAGGTCTTTTTTGTGTCTGGTCGCTCGAGCGACAACTCCTTCGCTCGAGCGAGCCTCGCATATATTAGTTCGCAGCAGAGGTGAACTTCACTATTTTTGTCACGACCCCATTCCGCCCCTAGTAAAATGGTGCCGTGATGGCCAGTAATCTGAGATTACCAAAGGCCAACTTACAAAAATTCACACAATTAAAGTATACATATGGGGCTTACAAGTGCGGAAATAAATTTAAATCTAATTATATGAAATGACATACATTTTAACATGGTTTTACAACTTGAATACAATAAAATAAAGTACATGTTACATCTTGATCAAAAGGCTTCTCAAGCCGACATATACAAAAGAAATGAGTATAAACTAAGAAGCATAATCTTCAAGATGCTAGCAAAACATGAATCCGAAAACAACTTGCAAATAACATCTTAGGCATCACCCCCTTCTTGCTCGTCACCTACATATATATATAAAGGGGAGGGTGAGCTTGGATACTCAGTGAATGATATAAATAATAAAGGTTTGAATGAATGATATCTGAGATCTTTATCAAAACAATACATATCATAGCTTATAACAAATCATGGGATGAATCAAGTTCATCAATCAAATTCCTTCAAAGCTTCTTGGTGTTTAATGACATCTACATAATACCAAGGGATGACATTCCGGACAAAACAAGGGAATAACCGTCCCGGGATCGAAGCACACCCGTTTACACGACCGTTGGTGCTGACCCGAATCCGTTAGACAACCCACTCGAAAAACCGTCGTGGCAAAACAAGGGAATAATCGTCTCAGAATCGAAGCATACCCGTTCACGACCGTCGGTGGCCGACCCGAAATCGATTAGACAAACCCACCCGTACAAGACCGTTGGTGGCAAAAGAGATATCTCAAACAAGGGTACTTGTTGCATTATAGTCCCCTAGCACTAAGGACTTTCCAAGAATGTTATCAAAACAAACATAATACTTGATACAAAAACTAAGGGATAATCATTCATACTTGATCAAATACTTTTCCAAAACAAAACAAAGCAAAGCTTTTATCAAAACATTATAACATAGCTTTATCAAAAATACCACTCACATAGCTCTTCGGGTGTAGGGATTAAAGCAAGGATCCAAAGCCTACAAGTACATAATAAATCCCATTGAATGCATTTCAAGAAGACAAGAAGAGATGCTCAACGATGGATATGAAATGCATTCTCAAAATAAGCTTTACATGAGTGCAAATGATCTCGACATTTCTTTCTAAAGCCAAGTTAAGACAAAGCAAAACATGTGCTGGAAGTTAAAACACTGTTTTTTCATCTACGGAAAACCATGCTGGGTACCAACCAGGTCTTGGAATGGATGCACAGAAATGATCTAGGCCAAAATGGCCTAGCTGGGTGAACTCAGGGAGTCTTGGCTGAGGTCCTAGACCTTTTGGCCGAGGTGTGGTCTCCTAGGCCTAGGTGTGCGACTGCCTACCGAGATGTTACAAGGTGCCGACAAGGTGTACCATGGTCGGCCTAGTTGTGCATGCAAGATAGGCTAAGTGCAAGTGACATGCAAGGTAGGCCAAGGTGAGATACGATGCTAGGCCTAGATGTGAGGTTTAGGCAAGAGTGGTCTCGGTGGCCACACCTAGGGAAATAAAGTCCGGAAATTGGGTTTCCCCCTTGATGAACATGAAGAACATGAACATGAAACATGCTAAAATCATAGCTCTTTATTCAAAATCTGAGATTTCATGAGATGAGTTCAAAAACATGGACCTGGGTACCCATACTGGAGATTTCATGAAAACAAACACAAAAACATGGAACTTGTTACAAATTTCGGATCAAAACAAGGCTTTTCTTAAAAACACAAGAACATCATTTTCTCTTTCTAAAACCAAACTTTAAATCAATGCATGGCTCATGAATCATGCTAGATCATGCAATGTGATCGGATCAATATAAAGAACAACAAGAGTAGATCAAGAATCTAACCTCAAAACATGAATCAAACGGTTTAAACTCTAAGGATCAAGCTTGGAAATTTAATCTCACTCTAAGAACTCCTTCTTTCTCTTCCTAGAGTTTCTCTCTCTTCTAGGGCAAGGATATAGCAAATGATATGGGCTCTCAGCTACAATCTGACCTAACCCTCTACTGGGACACGTGGCATCGTCTGGTTGGATCCCGTTAAAAAGGTGCTAGAATGACAAGACAAGTGTATGACAAAGTGTGTATAACAAGTAAGGTGGCATGGGCATTCTGACAAGGCAATGATCTCGGATTAGGACATAGGCTTCAGGCAAGAAGGTTTCAATGATCTCGGCTAGAAAGGATAACCCTTGACCTAACTGTGCCACACCTCGGCCTAGATGTGCCACACCTCGGTCTAGGTCATACCAGTCCAAGAACATGATCACTAGGTGCAAGGATCAAAGATCTAGGACGCCTAGATGATAACATCTCAGCCTAGATGATACACATCTCGGCCTAGGTGATGCACACCTCGCCTAGATGATGACATCTCGGCCAATATGCCTAGGTGACGGGGAAGGTCAACCAAGGTGGTTCCAAGATGGTCCTAGGTGTTAGCGCTCAACGGCCTAGGTGTAAGAGGTTTAAAGGTGTGACCTAGGCTTGAGACAGCAAGGATAGATGACCTAGGCTTGAGATGACCTAGGCTTGATACAGCAAGGATAGATGGCCTAGGCTTGAGACAACAAGGAAGGAACAAAGCATGCATATTACACTTAGGCAAAACATGATAGCATCAAGACAAGACAAGGCCCTTTACCTAGGCAAAACAAGTCTAAGTCTACAAATGCAAGCTTAACAAGACAAAATCATGCAAATGCACATGAACATGACTAAGACAAGAATGAGGGTTATTACAATTTTTGATCCTCTTCTTCTTCCAAAACCCTAGATCGACAGCTCCTCTCTCTAAAATACTCTCTCTCTTACAAATACTCTTGATTTAGAGTCTCTCTACCCTACTCTCTTTGTTAAAAAGCTTGAGCATTGCATGGGCTATCTTTTGATCCGAAAAAGTTTGGATTTGGAGCATCTTGGGTTTCTCTCTTCTTCTCTCTTTGAGCTTCTCCATTCGAGGTAGGGATAATATACTCTTTAATATGAGCTTTGACATGAATATTAGTTATTTTGTATAAGTGGTGTGATTTGGGAAGTTTGGGTAAAGTTAGGGTTTGAGTTTGAAATTGTGAAAGAGGGGTTTTCTTATTTGGGCTCCATATGTGTATGTGAGATCTTGAAAATGGGTTAATTATGTATAATTGGTGAAATTTGGCCTTGGGTGCACTATTTGAGAAAAGGGGAAAAAATGCCCTAATTGAATTAAGGAAATTATTTGTATAATTATGAAATTGATGTGGAAATATGAAATTGGTTTGGGAATTGTGAAATCAGAGGAAATTGTGATTAAATGGTGTAGTTGGATTGATAAATCACTCACTGTAGACGTCCCCGAACGCCCCGGGAGGGAATCCCGTTTTGTTCTTTTGGGGCTCACTACAGTTCGGACTCAAAGTCACAGTCCTGTATCTAATCTCGCAGAGTATAATGCAAGACCGATGAATCATCAAAGAGTCCAAATCCAGCAAATCGTTTTGAAAAACAAATTTTTAGAAAGAAGTGCCAAACATGGACTGCTTTGCCAGATACAGAGTCGTCACCTAAATATTTTATTTTAGGGAAATTTAGGAAACCCTGACTCGTTGCCTAAGGTCACGTGTCCGTCATCACCAAAGTTGCCTCAGCTCGGGAACTTGGGTACGATTGGGAAGGTCAGCCATGAGCACCCCCGCTCGCCCGATCCAAAGACCGGCCTCTACTAACCATGATATCTTGTTTTGAAAACATTGTGTGCTCTTATTCCGGTTAATTAGCTAGAATTACTAGGTGATGCGCACAACACACAAGTATAGACTAGATCGCTTAATTTGGAACAAAGCATCGCATATCCGTTTGTTTGAAAAATGGTTTGAGGTTTGCTTACTCGCGAGTAGGCCTAAAACACGGATTTCAATGAATTATTCCAATTCAAGCAATCCAACCTTCACCCACAGGCATTTAGGCAGTTATATCACATAAGCACATAGTCTCATGGCAAGCATGCTGTCATGTTAACACTCACATACATGCAAGATGCTAAAGTATAAACACTCACAGTACTTCGAGCCAAAATAAAGAACTAGTCAGAAATCAATGCATGATCCTAGTTCATGTTAAGATGGCTAATGCAACGCATGCGAAATGCAACTAGAATAGGCTCGGCTAGTCTAAGAATGGCATGTGAAATGTGACAACTCGATACATGTATTCAAGTTGGAATTGAAATACAATGCAATTAGCATGATGCGCCGAGCCCGGTGCATGCAATACAGATGAATGAATGCAAACATGCGGAGCATAAGTATGCTAATTGAAATATGCCCTAAATCTAACCATCGTAAGCTGGTTAAATAAAAGGGAGAAAGAAATGAGGTGGAAAGACATGCATCACACACACGCACGCTTATTACACAATTACGCCCCCTCGAGGGAGGGATCGAAAGAATAATACAAATTAATTAACTAACAAGCTAATTAAATATTACATCATACTTAACTAATCAAACGAATTACGAATTAATTAAGCTAAGAAAGCAGTAAAGGGGCCTTGGGAAGAGGGATGAATGCGTGAATGCTCGGCTCCGTTCGGAAATCCATCACCATACTTATGCTGCCTCTGTTTACACTGCTCTGCATCTCTAAAGACTGCACAAGTCCCAAGGTTACTTCCGAACTACTCCCTGAACACTGTAGAAGGTCACTGACCAAGAGATGAGGTCACCGGCCATGGGAAACTGGTCATCGGCCACAAATTTGGCTCTCGGTCGTGAATGTGTGGCCGGCCGGCAGTGAAGATGGCCGACCGACCATCTCTTTCTGCAGAATCCTGTTTTGCTGCAGCAGAGGACAAACAGAGCATGTCAATGCATTTTCAAAGCAATGTATGCACGACCACCCTCCTTATCATGTTATGAACTCAAGGGGGTGTGATCCTCGACCTCGGATCATCGATCACGCATTCCAATGCATGATGATCAAAGAGGTCAAGTGTGCAATTTCAATGTCAAATGAAATGCACACAAACACACAATAGATCCTAACCTCTATCATGATTGATCAAGAGGCAAGGGATGCAAATATGCAAGTTAAACATGCAAGCTAGACATGCAAGTAAACTAATGCAATGTGAGCATGTGAACAAGCATGCAAACATGCAAGCATGTGACAACATATCAAACACATGACAAAATGCAAGCTAACAAGCATGCTAAATGCAATTTAAACATACAACAATATGCAATGGGCCAAGTATGCAACAACATACAAGGCGAACATGTAACAACATGCGGGAATGGTCTTAAACCAAAATGGACAGCTCTCTAATAAGCCCAAATCAGTGGCCAAAATGCTAAGTATATGAGGGCAAATGCACATACAAACATGCATGCTAAATGTCCAGTACTTAAGCATCAAAGGGCAACTTTTAAGAACACTTAAAGGGGATGGAAATCATGCAAATGTGACAACATTACATGCTCTGAAATGGTGCTAAGAGTGATGCCAAATCACATAAACAAGTCAAGCATGCATGGTTAAGGCTTAAGGCTTAAAACTAGGCAAGGGAATTGAACCAATGCTACACATAACAAAGAGCATATGGCAAATATGACCCAAAATAGTCCTAAGTCATGCTAAAGTGAGCCTATAACATGCAATGACCAAAGCCAAAACAAGCCAAAACAAAGGGGCAAAAACATGAAGCATGTAAGGCCATCAAAGAGGTGTTACACTACACTTAATACAACCAAACATGGCATGATTTAAGTGACCCAAAACAGAGTTATGGCATACCAAAATGATCCCAAAAACCCACTTAGATGGCATCCCGATGACCTAAGCATGGTGGCATACCCAATGACACATCCATGAGGCATAAAACACATACTCTTTAAGACATTAAAGGAGTGATAAGTGCAAGTGTTTGAGCATGAAACATGGACTGAAATAACATTCTAAGTGATGCCAAACCACTGAAATGATCCAAATAAAGCATGCTCATGACTTGGACACTCAAAGCTAACAAGCTAGATTACATGGTAGCTATACAAAACAATGCAAGCATGGCCAAATCAATGAAAAATAGAGCTTAAGCATGCTACAACAAGCCTAAAAGCTTCATGGAGTTGAGCCAAAATCATGCTAAGAACACATGTTACAACATGATGCATGTTAAGGCCAAAACATGGGATTACAAGACAAGTGTATAAAGCATACATAGTATGTCTAAACCAACTCAAAAAAGTGCTAAATCATGGCAAAAAAAAGCCTAATACATACTAAAATGAAGCTAAAACAAACTAAACACACATGCTACCACATAAGCCATTTATGCAAGCATTAAAGACAATAAGGAGAGGGGATGACCCTCTCCTATTTAGGACCCCAAAACCACCTCTCCACCACTGAAAATCCTCTAGATTTCAGTAGTAGAGAGGTCATGCAAAGACCAAAACAATGGCCAAAATGTATGGCCTAAAACAAGGCCTAACAAGGCCTTGGAGGGGGGAGACAATCCCAAACCTCAAAGTAACCTTAAACAAAGTTCTAAAACACACAAAATCAGAACTTTTATCAGTTATAGTCAAAGCTTAAAACAATAAGCAAGAATGACTAAAAGCCTATGCAAGAAAGGGGTAACTAAAGTAAAGATGCTCACCCTTGTAGACCTCCTTTAGGAACAAAGCTCCAGCAAGTTTTTTGAGTTCAAACCAACCCAAGAACACTGAAATCAACCTCCTAGCACCTCAGCAACCAAGGATGGTGTTCTAGTGTGTGTTGGTGTACAATAGTGAGACAAAACTCACTTAAGGTCACAAAATAAGGCTAAACAATGAAGTATAGATACAAGGCTATCTCTATCCTTTCTAACCCTAATTCTCTGAACCCTAGAGGAGGGAGGAGGAGCTCCCTCTTTATAGAGGTTCAATTCTAAGGCTTCCAAGAGAAGCCAAGCAAAAGAGCCAATCCCTCCATACACGTGTATGGAGGGGGTCAATTGTGCATGCTCGCTGTTACAGCTGGCATAAAATATCTATCAAAAGCAGATGGGAAGGCGTCGACCAACAGAAATGGCCGATTGACCAACAAAAGGGGCCGGTCGACCAAATCTAGTGCCGACCGGCCAAAACTATTGGCCGATGGGAACAAAACAGGGCCGGTGGCTTCAAGCCTTGGCCAGTGGGTTGAGGAGATGGCCAACAAGCCACCCTCTTCCCCCAAAAATAGAAATACAAGTGCTTGGTCCACAACCAAGCACAAAACAATCAAGTTGAGAGATCTTCGAGGCAAGGTGCGCGGCCGGAACCTCTGAGAACTCAAAACGAACACGAACATGGATGATCACCGAGTGTTCAAACGGTGATGTCTAAGTCTTGAGGATGGTAAAAAATGGGGTGTCTACACTCACCTATGGAAAAGTTAATAAATTATCTATTTGAGAGATTTATTTATCTGTTTAGAAATAACTGTTTTGGGCTATCGGTGGAGGATAGCCATGATTGTTGTAGAAACTGCATGGTGATTTGGTGAATTGAAACTAATCAAACGGATCATGTCATTGAATATGATGGTTGGATATAAACATTGAATATGTGATTTAATTGGTCATTGTATATGACAACGTGTTTAAATACATTGCATATGTATCTTTGTTTGGGAGGAGATAGGGGATGTACTCCATTGTTTGGGAGGAGATAGGGATGGACTCCATTGATAATTAAGTTGGCTGGAGTGTCTAGGGTGAAAGTCCCGAAATCTTATATATATTTGGGCGCCGGTTCCCTCGGACGTAGTTCCGTAAAATGGCAAGATATGGAAGTGTATAAATGATGTTTATGATTGAAGTGTTGATAAATGAGTTGGAGTCTCATTTTGAATTGTTTAAATGATAATGAACTATGTCAATGAATTGACTTGGGTAAATAACTGGAAGTAAATAGAAATGTGGGTGTCAATGTTGATTGATTATGAGAAAGGTGTAAGATGGCTTATAAGTGTTAAACATTTAAAGAATACTAATGTTTTAGTTAATCCTCATATACTGTTTAGCATATCTCTACTGGGCTTTGGCTTACCCTACTTGGGACACCATTTTTCAGGTACATGAGACATGTCGCCTCCAAGGTCTTAGCTTGGGAGGTTTAGGAGTTGAAGACTCTCTTTTGGTTATTTTGTTTTGATGTTACATGTATATTCAAGCCAAGGGCTTTCTATGTATAGAGTTGGGACTCTCTTTTGTTGTAACCAAGTTAATACTCGGAAAGATGTAAGCCCGTGGGACACTTACCTTGTTAATTGTAGTTAGAATTACATGTAATATCTTTGTAAAGCAGACTCTGATGAATGAAAAGTTAATATTTCTCCTATGCTTATGGATCTTGTGAATGGTTGACTTATACTGTATTTTGAGGGTGTTACAGCCTGCAACAACTCCAATGAGCACATCAATAAAAATCGACAAAGACTAGCAAGGTAAACATGTAGATGAAAAGAAATATTGAGGTATGATTGGTTCCTTACTTTATCTTCCTGCAAGTAGGCCCGATATAATGTTTAGTGTTCATATGTGTGCACGTTTTCAATCCGCACCGAAAGAGTCACATATCATCGCAGTCAAACGTATTTTCAGATATCTTGTTGGCACTTCAAATTTGGGATTATGGTATCCTAAGGGAACCACTTTTGAACTTTTTGGTTACTCAGATGCCAACTTTGCGAGATGTAGACTTGACCAAAAAAGCACTAGTGGCACTTGTCATTTTCTTGGACACTCTCTCACTTCTTGGTTTTGCAAAAAATAAAACTCAGTGGCTTTGTCAACTGCAAAGCAAAATACATTGTTGCCGCTGGGTGTTGTGCACAATTGCTTTGGATGAAACAACAATTTCAAGATTTTGGACTTCACTATGATCATATTCCTATAAAATGTGACAACACAAGGGTCATTAACCTTTCAAAAAATCTTATTCAGCACTCACGCACTAAACACATTGAAATAAGGCATCATATTCTAAGAAATCATGTATTCAAAGATGACATTAAACTCGATTTGTGCCTACAAATCGTCAATTAGCTAACATATTTACCAAGCCTCTAAATGAACTTGGTATAATGAATACTCCAATATAATGTTTATATTAAAAATATTTTTTTATAAATAAATAATAAGTAATAAAATAATTATAATAACAATAATTATTATTATAAAAAAAAAAGTTATATACATATATATATTCTCTCTCTCTCTCACACCCACTCTGTCTCTATCTTTCACCCGCTCTCTCCCTCACTCTCTATTTTCTCTTTCTCTCGCTCTCTTGCTCTTCCTTTCTTCCTCTCATCCTCAGATAACACCATCTTCATCCTCACCATCGTCCATAATCAGCTCCACCATCCACAACATCATCCATCATCTTCATCATTACTATCATCACTCAAATTCCTCACCGATTTACCAAGATCCATTACGACTCTACTTCCATTACCAATCTTCAACATCATTTCCAATTCATCCGGATCAATTACCAATTCGTCAAGATCAGTTACTGATCCACCAAGATCCATCACCGATCTACAAAAATTCATCACCGATCTATACAATATTCTCCATTCTTTTTGATCAACAAGGTCATTACCGATCAACATGTTAAAATTATTTTTCCACTATGTTATATTTTTTTTATCTTATTGTATGTGCTCGAAACTCTCTTGGATTTGATAATGATTGCTTCTACCTTGTCTGAAGAAATTATTTTTATTTGTATTTTCTCTTTTTATGCCAGTGCACTTGGTGTAGTTGTTTATGGCCGGATCTTAATGGACCTTGGTATTATAGATTGGTGATCTGTTTTTTTCCAATTTATGTGATTTTTAGTGCATTAATTTAGGGGAGATTCATATATTTTGAGATTAAAACAATTATTATAAAAAAAGGGGGCGTTTGTATATTCTGTGCATAATTTTAGGGGAGTATATATACTCTTTTTTACTCCTTATTTGCACTACTCCTTATTTGCACCAACAATTTTTTTTTTTAAAAAAAAAAAAGGAGAGAGAAATGCTTGCAATTTTATTTCAGAAGGAGAAAATATTACTCGATTACATGTAAGTTTTCAGATGGCTTTACAGATTTTTTTCGTTTCACTTTTCTCAACAACTTTTCATGAGCCTCCTTTACATGCCTCTCTTTATTTTCGGCTTCTGTGAGTCTTGGCATTATAACCGTTACATAATATTGCACAGCATTCTCCAACTGTGCATTTTTCTTACTAGCTCTCTCTTCTCCTTATGAATATTAGCCAGTTGTTGTTTTAACAAGCACATCTCATCTCATCTCTCCATTGCTGATTTTCTTGTATTCTTGCTTGTAATCGTCGAGCCATATTGGAAACTGCAGTCATTGCCTGTGTACTAAGAGCCATAGTGTTATTAATAGCATCAATATCATTCCGATTACCAACAATACTAGGACTCTCATTTACCGGCATAGCGTGTGACTGCACCATTAGTAACCTCTCATTTGCCTGCATTACAGGCACCTCATGCATGTCCGAACCATTGATGGCTAAGGTAAGGAATGGCATGATTACACAAGAAGATAAAACAACTTTTTCTCTTCCAACACTTGACAATTTCGTATCTCTGCCTATCATCCTTGTCACTTTTCATACACTTCACTGATCCAATACTCGATGCATATCTGCTCAAATCTTTTGTTTGTCAACATTTTGTGCGCTCGAGATGCACCAAAATCCCCACAATGATTCTGACAAGACAGAAGGACCATTATTATATTTTTGGCCTCTCAGATTATTTTATCAAATGTGTTTGTTTCCTTTCTTCATATTTTGTTTTGATGATGTCAAAGGGGGAGAAAAAATATGATTTTAAAAATTATATGTTGCAGAGTAATCAAATATTTGTTGATTTTATTTTGTGTCAAATCGATATAAATATTGCCATCATCAAAAAGGGGGAGGTTGTTAATCATATTGTTTAATTTTGATGATGTTTAAAATATTATTTGAAAAAATTAGATTTTTTAATATACATATTCTATATTATTTGACACAAAATATTATCTGTTTAAAATATATATTGTATGATATATTTGTTATAAATATCATTTAAATGAAAATATTTTGAAAATATTACTATTCACGATTTTGAAAAGTTCGGTTTGTCACTATTCACTTTTTGACAAAATTAATATTGATTAATTGTAATATTTTGACAAATGTGATATTAGTGAGTTGTCATCTTTTGACAAATTTAATATACTCACATGGAATGGTTGGTATATAGCAAAAATATTTGATTTATGTTTTGCATGCAAAGTGAAACATACTCAAGTGATATTTGAAAGCAAATCATATTTTTTTTAATATAAATATATATATTATTGAAAAAAGAAAAAGATGAGCTTGACGGTGAGTTTTAGATCCTTGACATATATATATATATATATATATTACTATAATTAATAGAAAAAGTTAGTGCAAAAGTTTGACAAAATCCTTATATATATATATATATGATATTATATTCAAAAATGTGAATTGGACATCCTGCAAAAGTTTGTCAAAGAAATGATGAACAAAGAAAAAAAAAATAAGTAAAGATTGACAAAGAAAAAGGTGCTACATGGTGTATTCATTGAAAACAAAAATAGATGCCTTTTATCTGTCAAGGTGTGTGCCCATGTAATCCATGACGTCAGCAAGGAGCGTCCTACCTCCAACGGGTATATTTTTGGTATAAATAGAATTGTTGTGTGTGGAGAAAAATCAAGAACTTGAAGAGAAAATCTGTGTGCTTTAAAATTTTGAGTATATTGTATTATGCTTTTTCACATTCAAATCTAAGTGTAATCTTTGTTCTTACACTTTCATATATACTTTTTGTGAGCAAAGTATTGTAAAATAGGGTTAAAGTACCTTTTATTTTTAGTCATTATTTCGTGAGAGATTTTTGTAAAAGTAAGGCATTTATTGTTGAGTGAGGTTCAATAAATAAAAGTAAGACCTGTGGAAAAGCCATAAGCTTGGTGAAGCTTTGGTGGTGTATTGATTCATTTTGATAGTAAAGAAATTCTCAATAAGGTTCCTTGGGGAGTGGACGTAGGCCTAGCATGCCGAACTATTATAAATCTCAGTGTTTGATTTTTTCTTCCTATCTTTCTTACTTTTATATTGATAATTATTGTTCTATTTTTTATTTGTTAAAATTCAGAATATTGTGTTTTTAATTGTAAAATTTTTAATAAGCCAATTCACCCATTTCTTGGGTTGCCTATCTGGGATAACAAGACTAATTTAACTCATTAAAAGATAAAATATATTAAAAAATTAATAAAACAAAATATCCTATAAAAATTATAATTATTTCACTTTTAATTTCATAAAATTACAAAAAAAAAAATCTAGGTAGCGTTTGGTTTAGTTTTAGAATCATGATTTGAGAATGGAGTTGTATTTTGAGTTTGTGAGTTGTTGAATCATGATTTAAAAAGAGAAAATTTGTTTTATAGCGATCTCGGTTTTTCCCTGTCATGTATTGTATTTCGGACTCGGGTCTAATGGTTGCTGTTGTTGTCTTATTCTTGTTTCCATCCTTTAATTCCTTGTATTTGAGTTTTGGGATGTGTTGGGTAAGATTGGAATAGGTTGGTTGTGAGTTGGAACAAATGGTTGTTGTCCAGAATTTGGCATCTTTGCTCGAGCGAGGCTTTTTGCGCTCTAGCGAGCCTTGGGTTTGCTCTTCTTCATTTGAGCGAAGGTTCTTGCGCTCGAGTGAGCTTTCTTTGATGTGTCTCTTGGATCGAGCGAGCACTCTTGCGCTCGAGCATGCATTTGCGTCTAGATTGGACCTGAATGTTGGTATTATTCGCTCGAGCAAGGGTTTTGTCGCTCGAGCGAGCGAGCTCTATGTTTTTTGTTTCTTCGCTCGAGCGAGAACTCTTGCACTCGAGTGTGCTTCTAGGTTGCAGACCTGAAGCTTCGCATTGTTCGCTCGAGCGAGGTTCTTTTGTGTCTGGTCGCTCGAGCGAGGTTTGAATATATCAGTTGGCAGCAGCGTATTATACATCACTTTTTGATCTTCTTTTCATCTCAAACCCTAGATCCGGCAGCCTCTCTCTCTAAACACACTCTCTCTCTACAAATACTCCATGTTCTAGGAGTTTTCTACCCTAATCCGCTTGTAAGAAAGTTAGAGCTTGGCTTGGGCTTCCCATTGATTCGAAAATTTGTGGATTTGGAGCATCTTGGGTTTCACTCTTTTTCTCCTTTGGGCTCTTAACTTTGAGGTAGGGATAATCTACTCCTTCTTATGAGTTTTAACATAAATGTTGGGCATTTGCATAAATGTTGGGATTTTGGAAAGTTAGGGTTTGATTTGGGATTATAAAAGAGGGGTTTCTTGGTTTTGGACTCTATTGTGAATGTAAGGTTTTGAAATGGGGTTGTGGGTGTACAATTGATGAAATTGAGCCTTAAAAGTATTATTTGAGAAAGAAAGAAAAATGCCGTAATTGGGGTTAAATGAATTATTTGTCAAAATAATGAAATTAATTATGGGAATGCATAATTGTGTTGGAAATGATGAAATTGGGGAGAAAATGTGATTATTGGTATAGTTGGATTGAAAATCGCTTACCTATGGAAAGTGTATTAATTTATCTGTTTGATAAATTTAATTATTTGTTTAGAAATAACTGTTTGGGCTATCGGTAGAGGATAATCATGATTGTTGTAGAACTGCATGATGATTAGGTAAATTGAAACTAATCAATTGAAATATGTCATTGAATATGACGAATGGGTTATAACATTAAATATGTGATTGAATTGGTCATTGTATATGACAACTTGTTTAAATACATTGTATATGTATATTGTTTGGGAGGACATAGGAGATGTACTCCATTGTTTGGGAGGATATAGGAGATGTACTCCATTGTTTGGAGGAGACAGGGGATGGACTCCATTGATAATTAAGTTGGCCGGAGTGTCCAGGGTGAAAGTCCCGAAACCTTATGTACATCTAAATGATGTTGATAATTGAAGCGTTGAATACATGAAGTGTTGAATATATGAAGTGTTGATAATATGAGTTGTAGTCTCATTTCGAATTGTTGATGATTAAAGTATTAATAATATGAGTTGTAGTCCCATTTTGAATTATTTGAGTGAATAATGACCCACGCTTTTGAATTAACTTGGGTAAATGAACAGAAGTGGATTTGAAATATGGATGTACTTGTTGATGGCCTTGTAAAGAGTGTAATTGGCTTATAAGTGTTAACCATTTGTCGAATGCTAATGTTTTAGTTATTTCTCATATTTGGTTTAGCATATCTCTACTGGGCTTTGGCTCACCCTACTTGGGACACAATTTTTCAGGTACAGGTGACATGCAGCCTCCAAGATCTTAGCTTGGGAGGTTTAGGAGTTGAAGACTCTTTTTTTTTTTTTGATTGCATGTAAATGCAAGCTGTAGACACCCCATTTTTGACCGACCTTAAGACTCAGACGTCACCGATTGAGCGCTCGGTGATGTTGCATATTGTGCTCGTTCAGAAGTCTCAGAGTCGCGGCCGTGCGCCCTGCCTCCGGACTTCCGAACTCTCTTTTGTGCCTTGCCTCGGTTTGCGAACCGGACTCGGTTTTCTCTGTTTTCTTTCCTGCAGGGAGGGAGAGGTCTAGCAGACTATCTCTCAGTGGCCGTGGGCTACATTTCGTGGCCGTAGGCCATTTTGCCCATTTCGGAGCCCGGTTCCCGGTTTTCGGAGCCGTCAGGCCGTGTGCCTCGGTTCGGGACCGCCCAACCGTCTCCGATTCCTCCGGTTCTTGGCAGGTACCTCTGTTTCTTCATAACGAGGCACACTGGGGTCTTAGATACCCACTTCGTGGCTGAATGCCACTTTCGGTGCTTACAGCCGATTTTCGGGCCCTGAACCTCGCGGTTTGGCCCCCGAGCATTCGTTTTGCATCGGTTTTTGTTCATTCTTGGCAGGTACCTCTGTTTCATCATAACGAGGCACACTGGGGTCTTAGATACCCACTTCGTGGCTGAATGCCACTTTCGGTGCTTACAGCCGGTTTTCGGGCCCCGAACCTCGCGGTTTGGCCCCCGAGCATTCGTTTTGCATCGGTTTTTGTTCATTTTTGGCAGGTACCTCTGTTTTATCATCAGGAAGATCACTGGAGGGTGGGAGGCTAGCAATTGTCCAAGCAACCTGTTATGCCCTTCCGACGCCCCCCGGCGCCCGTTTTTCTCACTTCCGGGCTATGTTGACCACCCTAGGGCCATTTTCTTCGAGCCAAAACCACATATTCGTGTTGTACACACATGGGAGGACACTAAAAAACCATGGCCGGCCAGTAATTCTTATTTTCATTTTTGACCCTCTTTGAAAAGTGAATTGTTGTTTCTCCTGGTTCAGAGTTGTCAATTTCCAACCATAGGGCCTTGTTGTACACACCTGGGGGACACCATCATGTGGTGGCCGGCCAGCAAATCCATCTTTCCATTTTTGCCCTTGGCCGGCCGGCTAGGGGGGGTGGCGGCCGGCCACCTCCAATAAAGGTGGCTAGCCGGCCATACTCCTTGGGAAGTGTGTTTCACAGCTGTATAGCTGTATCCCCCAAAAGATCTGATTCGGGAGATATTTTGTTTGCAAGGGAACTTGTTCCCTTAAGGCTACACACTTGCATACACTTTTGACACAATTCTTGCATGCATACACTCCCCTCCCTCTCCCTCAAGACCTAAAAAAAACTTGGCTCAAGCATATCTCTCTATCTCTCTCAAACTCTCAAGTTTTGGTCTCATTTGTTCATCAACACCAAGCACTACCTTCACCACTTCCATTTCAGCAGCAAAGGAAGGTTTTTCAGTGGCTAAGAAGCAACAAATTCAAGTCAAAAAGCAAAGAAAGACTTGTCTTCAAGGGTAAGTCTCTAAATCCCTCTTTTACACCACTTTTTTGCCTCTTTTCTTAACCTTACTTTCTCACTGTTTTGAGCTCCGACCAATACTGAAAGTGGTCCTCTTTTGAGCTATTCTTGATGTTTGTTTAAGGGCTCAACCCTGTTTGAGCCCTCCATCTTACACTTCTTTCAATATCCTCTTATATGCCATTATTTTGCATTGAATATTTGGCCTATGTATGATCTGAATTGGAGCATCTCATGAACTGATATTGTGCTTATTTTGAGTCCCTCTTCAACATTGAATAAGGGCTCAACCTTGTTTTCATGCTCCATGTACAAGTTTCTTTGAATCCATGTTTTACCCTTGTTTTTTGCATGAAATATTAGGCCTATGAGTGATCTGATTTCGAGCATGAGATAAACTGTGAGTGGGATTATTTTGAGCCCCTATTCAACATTTAAGAAGGGCTCAACCCTGTTTGGCCTCTCTATCATGCACTTGCTTCACAATTCCTTCAATTTACCGTAAACTTGCATGGTTTGTTTGACCTACATGCAGTCTGTTTTGGAACATGTCATGAACTGTGAGTGAGCTTATTTTGTGTCCCTATACAATATTGTAGAAGGGATCAATCTTGTTTGGGGTCTCCATATTATACTTGCCTTTATGTCTCTCTTTGACCCCATTTTGCATGCCTTTTTGAGCTTACCTAGCTTCTGTTTTCGGCCATCATCAGTACTGAAAATATCCATATTTTGGCCTTCTTGTCATATCTCATTAAGGGTCTTTGTTGGTTTGATGAATTTTTGGGGTACTTCACGTTATAGCCTTATATATCCTCATTCTTGTATAGCATTTTTATCATGGTTGCATACTGATTTGGGGGTTATCATCTACTGTAAATGTGCATATTTTTAGTCCCTCATCAGTGTTGTAGAAGGGTACTTTTCCATTTGAGCATCGCATGTATCACTTGCTTCAATACCCCTCTCTTGGCTCGTATTTTTGCATGCTATTGTTGCCCTATCCATGCTGGCTATTTAGCCCTTTTTGTGACTGAAAAATGCTATTTTGGGGGCTGCCTTGCTACTGTTTTGCATGTCATGTACCAATTATGCATGTTTAGTATGGCTATAGGCCATTCCGGGTGCTTATTATCGCATTTCGGGACCATTCCGGGCATTCGGTGTCATTTTCCCCGCCTTTTGGGACTGTTTTGCATCATTTAAGTGTTGAAATTCATTTGCATGCTTGCATATCATATCCCATGCCATTTCATGCTTAAACGCATTTTCTCGGTTTGCGTGCCCGTGGGCACGCATTTCGAGGCATCTCTTTTTATCCGACGGCCTCTCATGTGAGTGTGGCTGAGGCTCACTCATGTCAGTATAAGTCCATTTCGCATTTCGTATGTCATTTCATGCTTTAATGCATCGCCTCGGTTTGCGCGCCCGTGTGCACGCATTTCGAGGCACTTCTTTTTTTATCCGACGGCCTCCCGTATGAGAGTGGCTGAGGTCCTCTCATGTTGGTATAAGCCCATTTTGCATTCTGTATGCCATTTTCGCATCATTGCATTCGTATGCCATTTTCTCGGTTTGCGTGCCCGCGGGCACGCACTTCGAGACATCTCATTTTAGCCTCATTGTATATCATATTTCATGCCATTTCATGCCTTAGGGCCATCGCCTCGGTTTGCGCGTCCGTGTGCACGCATTTCGAGGCACTTCTTTTTTTATCCGACGGCCTCTTATGTGAGTGTGGCTGAGGTCCACTCGTGTTAGTGTAAGTCCACTTGCATTGTGTATGCCATTTCATGTCTTGGGATCATCGCCTCGGTTTGCGTGCCCGCGTGCACGCATTTCGAGGCATCTCATTTTCATAGCATTGTGCATGTTAGGATTGTATATTAGCTGCATTTCATGCATATCATGCATATTGCATCGTGTTCGGGATAGGAGTTAGCCCGGACACGGGAAACGAGGCACGTTTTGTACTCCGAGTGACGGAACGGGTCTCAATTCTCCAGTCACCGACACTCCGGATTACCCATGATGGAGTTAGGTTTTGTTGTAGCATTCATCTGCATTGCACCCTATATTGAGTTGTGCAGTCCGATTCCTCGGCCATCATGCATCGATATGCGTGATTGGTGGCACGAGAATCGAGGCATGCATATATTTGTGAAATACATTGCTATGCCCCTTTCCTGCTCTCTGTTGCAGTAAAATGAGGAATCAGCAACTTTTCGGAGTCGGGCACGCATTTCGAGAAACATTGCAAACAGAGGCTAGATTGGGCATCCCAGTGGATTTCTGCGCAAAGGCAACCCAGCATACATCATTTATCAGAAGCGAGGCAGCCCTCCGGCTTGCATGCCAGTTTAAAGCTTTCTTAGTTAATTTGTTAATTAATTAGAAATCTGTATTATTCTTTCATTTCGGACTGTATTATTATTTATTCGGACCCTCTGCGCGAGGGCATAATTGTAATAAGTGTGGGTGAGTGTGATGTATGTCTTCCAACCCAACGTCTTTCTTCCCTTTTATTTACCCGCTTACGATGGTTAGATATAGGGCATATTTCAATTAGCATACAATATGACAGCATGTTTGCATTCATTCATCTGTTTTGCATGCACCGGGCTCGGCGCATCATACAAACTGCATTTGTATTTCAATTCCAAATTGAATACGTGTTAGCTGTAGCATTCCATATACCATGTTTAGAATAGCCGAGCCTGCTATAATTGCATTTTTGCATGTGTTGCATTAGGCATTTCGGTATATCTAGGATCATGCATGATTTCTAATCAGTCTCTGTTTTGGCTCGGAGTACTCGGTGAGTTTTATGCTTTAGCATCCTTGCATGCGTGTGAGTGACTGCTATGAATAGCATGCTTACTATGAGGCTATGTGCTTATGTGATATAACTGCCTTGAATGCCTGTGGGTGGAGGCTGAGTTACTTGGATTGGACAATTCATCAAATGTTGGTTTTAAGCCCACTAGATAGTGGCAAAATCATGTTTTCTAAGCCCACCTGAGGGTGGCAAATCCGCGTTTTAGCCTACCTGCGGGTAGCACCATCAAACCATTTTCAAAAAAAACAATGAAATGTTTTGTTCCAATTCAGGCGACCCAGTCTATACTTGTTTGCTGCGAGCATCACATAGTAACCTAGGCTAATAACCGGAATAAGAACTCACATTGTTTTCAAAACTAGATATCATGGTTAGTAGAGGCCGGTCTTTGACCGGGCGAGCGGGGGTGCTCACGAAGTGACCTTCCCCAATCGTACCCAAGTTCCCGAGCCGAGGCAACTTTGGTGATGACGGACACGTGGCCTTTGGCACCGAGTCAGGGTTTCCTAAATTTCCCATTTTAAAAATATTTAGGTGGCGACTCTGTATCTGGCGAAGCAGTCCATGTTTGGCACTTCTTTCAAAAAATCTGTTTTCAAAACGATTTGCCGGATTTGGACTCTTTGGTTCAAGATTAAGAACCGTGACATTTGAGTCCTTGAACTGTAGTGACCCCAATATGAACAGAACGGGACTTAACCCTCCCGGGGCGTTCGGGGACGTCTACACAAGCCAAGGGCTTTACTTGTAAAGGAGTTAGAACTCTTCTTTTGTGTAACCAAGTAGCGACTTGGAAAGATGTAAGCCACATGGCATTTTATTATTTTTGTAAACATTTGGAACTCATATGAAATACCTTTTTGTAATATAAACTCTGATGTATGTATGGGAATGTGGTTATCTTTCATGAATATAGAACTATTAAATGATGGGATTGTGTATTATTTTGAGGGCGTTACATGTTTGGTTATGAGTTTTGAATTGATTTTTGAATTTTTGAAATAAGAAAAGTTGTTTGGTTGTAAGTTTTGAAAAGAGTTTTCAAAACTTAATTCAAAAACTTAGAACTCATAAAGAAACACACAATTCAAAACTTTATTGAAAATTCTATTCAAAACTCATAACTAAACTCTTTTTAAAATTCAATTCAAAAAAATAATTATTGTATTTTTTATTTAAAAAATTCTGAAAATATTTTTTTATTTAAAATATTAAAAATATATATTATTTTTTGTTAAAAAAAATATTCAGCTAGTGCTTTAAAATTACTTTTGATTGTATATTTGATTGGAAATTTTGTTTTAATTATTTTGTTTAAAAATGTTTTTTTATTTTTTAAAATTACTATGACAAATTAATTTTTATTTAATTTTTTTTTGTTAATTTTAAATAAATGGCCAAATAATTTGTCATTTTGGTCTAAAAAAATAATTTCTATATTTAAAAAAATCAAAAACAAATATAAATTTTTTTTTTTCAAATAACAGGTGACAATTGCAAAAAAAAAGAAAAAAAGAAAGCACTATTCTGGTCAACTGGCCGGACGTCCGTGAGGATGTCTGAGCGGACGACCGGGTAGACCCAAAAATTCAAAAACTGTCCGGATGGACGACTGGGTAGACCCAATTTCAAAATTCAAAATTCAAAAACTCTACTTGCCAAACATGTTCTGAAAAGAATTTTCAAACGTAGGTGTGGAATCAATTTTTGAAAACTATATCTAAACACAGCACTGAAATGGGAAGGTGGAATTATGATTCCACCCCTAAACCAAACACAGCCAAAGTTTTTCTAGTCAATTTAACAAACATAACAGCAATCCCCTAATCCAAGGACAATTCACAGAATATGTTTTCCAGTTAACCAAAAAAGAAATTCAGCTCACACAGAAAATCGTAAACACTCAACACACTTAATGAAACCAACTAGCTTCTCAAAATCCAAGTAGAACAGAATTCCAACCCCAATACCAGGTTGATTATTCACACTACCCTTCAAATTAATTACTGTCGAACACATCAAATTTCCCAAAAAGAACACATAAGAATCTCATTTATTGATAGATGGGGTGGGCATGAGTAACTCCTAATCTTATTTTTAATTTTATCAAAAACTCAACAGCTTTTATCATACATTCATATACTCCTGATTTTAGTCGCTCACAAAATTAGCACATTTCACGTAGCATAAAGAAGAGAGAATGAAAAATAACCTGGATTTGCCAATCACTCCATCACTTTATGCAGTGGATCAGATCGTAAACACATGTGACATCTTTGACTGCTGGATCCATATGGAGAATATGGCTCTTGTCCCAGCTGCAATGCCTTGATATTTTCCAAGACAAAAACAAAGAGAGAATGAAAAGATTTTCAGAATTTCTTGCCAAATTTGTACTAACCCAAACTCTTTCAAAATCAATTCATGTAGTTTTTGCATGTACTCAAATAAGTAGTGGATATCATAACACAATTCCTTAAACAAAGACTATGATACATCATCACTTTTTTTTTTTAGGGGGGTGGAGGGGTGGGTAAGTAATCAAGATACTTGACTTGGAAAGCACATAACCTCAACAATAACAAAATGAAGCACTTACCTGATTAATAGTCATCTCTTCAAGATTAATATGAGTATAAATTTTGTCCTTTGCCAAAGCAGTAACATCACTGTCAAGAAGAAAACAGACATATCACTCTTGATGATGGAATTGTAATTGAAATTTGATTCATAATGCAGAGTCCTATATTAGAACCAGAACTGACCTTCGAGAATATAGATTTAATAATGAGTCATTGTCATCAACAATGGGTATTGAACTAACTTGAGATGCAAAGACAAAATGCGCAATAACATGAGGATGGGGCTTATATATCAAAAGGCGCAATAAATTCTTATATATCAAAATTTTTGTAGTTGGGCTGAGACCTAGAAATTCTGTCGGCCTGTTTAATTTAAAAAATAGTTTGACAAAAATAAATTCTTAAATATCATTTTTTTAGTTTTTTTTAAAACCAAATTAACTTTCAAAATTTAAAAAAAAAATTCTAAAAATAAATTTTCAGATCAAAACCAAAAGTGGTAGATTCATTATTTGTATTTAGTCATCTGTTTTGTACTGAGGCCCTAGAAATTTTCTTGGCCTAAATTGTTGTTTAATTTATTTAGTAGGCTCTAGAGTTCATTCAATAGTTGAGTTTCTTTTTGGGTTGAGGCTCTAGAAATTATGTTGGCCCAAATTATTTTCAAATCCAAACAAGTCTTAATTTTCAGACAGTTATTTGTTTTCACATCTTTTTTAATTAAAAAGTCAAAAAAACATTTAAAAAAAAAAAGCGGTTCCCAACGAGCCCAGTGAGCTCGGTATTCATGGTCTGTGAAGTGATGGCGTAGACTGTAGTGTAGTAGTGTAGACACCCCATTTTTGACCGTCCTTAAGACTTGGGCGCCGCTGATGGTTTACTTGGTGGTGAAAGTTGTGCAGTGCAGAGGTTCGATTTTTCGACAAGAGGAGAGTCAAATCCCAACCTTACACCCCATTTTGGACCAAAGCTATTCTGAATGGTTTTTAGACCTTAAAACCCTTTCTTTCAAAAATTTTTTGAAATAAAGTTCCTACGATGTTCCAACGCTCGCATTTTGTTAAATGTTGCGCATTTCGGTAAACCAGGCAAGGGCAAAGTGGAAATGCATGAAAGAGAGGTGAACTCTTCAAAAAAAAAAAAATCTTCAAAAACATCTTGTTTGGGGGTTTGGAGTTGAAGAAAAGAAGAGGAGAGGGAAGAAACCCAGTTGGGGAAGGAGATGGGCATGAATCGTTGAGAGAGAGTCGAGCAGCCCTCGCTAAATCGGGCCTATCTGTCTATACACTTGGATTTAAGCTATGAGGCCACTACCATTGGAAAGAAGACTTCCGGGGCTTCATTTTTCACTCAAGAATCTCCTAAAGCCGAGTCCGGATGAGGGAGATATGGTTGTTGGAAGTTGGGCATCAATCCGTTATGATCAAAACTGAGCAGTCTTCACTAAAAGAGGCATAACTTTTTTCACAGTTGAAATTTTGATGTGAGGTTTCCACCATTGGAAATATTACTTCCGGGGCTTCAATTTGGACACAAGAATGACCTGAAAAGGAGTCCAGGTGAAGGAGATATGCCCATTTAAAGTTGGACCTGCAGAGCAAAATTTGCAGTCGGCCACAAATGTGCACAGTCGGCCATCACAAGTAGCAGGTCGGCCCCAAAGATGGCCGGCCGGCCAAGAGTGACCCAGACTCAGAATTTTGAAGATATTTTTTCCTCCAGCTGTTTCCAGGTTGTGCCACCTGTCCTAGCTCAGATATTTTCGACCTGAAGCTTTCTTTTTGCTATATATGGATGCCATATCTATTGTTTTAGAAGGGAAGAACATTTGGAAGGCTTGAGAAAATTTGAGAGCTTCTCACTCTAGAATCCTCTCTCTCTAGAAGCTTTGTGAGCAAATTCTCCCCCTTCTCTAGAATTCTCCCTCTCTCCTCTTGTTTTAGGCTTGAAAGTGAGAATTCTTACATATTTGCATACACTTCCTTCATCAAAGTTGCATGTCATTGGGATGAGGTCCTTGGAACTTATTTTTGGGCTGTTGAAGGGTCATTTGAGCCAAGAAAGTGACTGTTTTGCTGTTGTGCATCAAGAGGTATATCTCTCTCCCTTTAAGCTTGTTTTGCACACTTGCTTCCCCATCCTTTTTCCATTGTTTTGGGCTGTTTTTTTGGGTGGTGTTCAACTACAAAAAGGTCTGATTTTCAGTCCTAAAAATGTTGGTTTAAGCCTTGTTTGGCTAGGGGGTGTTTCCTCCCTTTTGCTCCTTGGCTTGTATGGCCTTTTGAGCTAACTTTCAAGCTTTTCAAACAACTTCTTTTTGGCCTTAAAACCACTGAATTCCAGAGGAATTTCAGTGGTAGAAATTTTTTTTTGAGGTCCTAAATAGGAGGGGGTGGTCCCCTCTCCTCTTGTCTTGTTTGCTTGTGTTGTTGGCCCACCAAATGAGCATGTGTTTCTCTCTTTTTGTGGCTTAGTTTGAGCACGTTTTTGGGACTTTTGGGACCGACCATAACTCTTTTTTTGGTCAGATTGGTCATCTCTTGCATGCTTCTTGCAGTTGTAGTGCAATCTTGCTCACTAGCCTTGTTAGCCTGACAAAGTAGCATGCTCTTGTGATTTGAATTGGCTTAGTTCAAGCATGTTTTTGGTGTTTTTTTTGTCATGTTATAACTCTAATTTTAATTGGTGGACTCACCTCTTGCATGCTTTATACACTTGTAGTGTAATCCTTGCTAGCTAGCCTTGTATGCTTGTCTCTTTAGCCTATTATTCTAGCTCATTTTGGCTATACTCTAGCATGATTTTATTCATATTTTGGCATGATTTAGCTCTTTTTTGAGCCTTCTTGGTCGTATGATGCTTGTTGTGCATGCTTGTAGTGCAATAGCCTTGACTAGTTTTGAGGTTTGAGGTATCTTGCATACTTGGCTTGAGGTATTTGCATGCTTTGGCATGGTATTTCAGAGCATATACTTCCATCATACACGCCTATATATCACTCTTTAAGTGCTTTTAAGAGTTGAGCCTTATGCCTCGTTTATGAGCCAATGCATGAACATCATTTTCTTGCTTTTCATGCTATCTTCTCGGTTCATTTTAGCCACTGTTTTGGCCTTCTATAGCTCTATTTTGGGCTGGTTTAATCATTCGAGCATTGTATGGCATGCTTCTAGTGTAATGCACTTCACTAGCTTTGGCGTTCTTAACTCTAACCATATCTTGCATGCATCATTTTCATGTTTTGATGTCATTTAGCATACTATTTCAGTGCTGGAATATATGTCATTGCATCCCATTCTTCATTTGTTATATCACTTTGAAAGAGGTTTTAAGCCCTTTGTTGGTTTGAGCACGAAATCGAGGCGTTCATGCCTAATGGTTTTAGCCTTCTCTTGAGGGTTTCTACTAACCAATGGCATGATGCTTCTTTGATGCTCAAGATGCTTGTGGCTTAGTCCGTCTTTCCATTTAGAGGACTTCTCACTTTTGGACTTAACCGGTTAAAGGATTAATTGGTAATCTAAAATGAGTAAACAAATTGAATTGAAGTAAAACATGCTAAGATAACATGTTTGTGTTGCATTGCATGTGTTTGGATCAGACGTTAATCCAAACACGAGAAACGAGGGACGTTTCATACTCAAAGTGATGAAACGTGCCTCATTTCTTAGTCGCCGACACCCTTGATCGTGCATGATAGGGTGGAGGCTCATCAAGTCTATTTGTGCATTCATTGAATTGTACAAACTTGGCTTCTCGGCCATCGTGCATTACGATGCTCGGTTGGTGGTCCGAGAGTCGAGCACCACACTCCTTTGAGCTTGAGATATGATAAGGAGTGTGGTGGTATACACATTTCCTTGCAAATATACTGTCATGCCTCTATTTGTGCTCTGTTGCAGCAAAAGGAGGAAATTCAGGGAATCAATGGCCGACCAGCCACCAGAAAAGTCGACCAGCCATCAAAGCCTGCCGACCGGCCATCATTACTGGCCGATGGCCACCATCTCTGGCCGATGAGCTCTTAGAGTGTTCTTGAGATCAAATAAAAGCATTCTGGAAGTTGGCATAATGTTCAGAAGTCCAAAAGAGTGCAAACAGAGGCATTTAGAGGCAAGGTAGTGGATTTCCGGGAGGACGTAACCAAGCATGCATATCTCCCTCGCCCGCGAGGCCATTTATCGCTTTGTTATCTAGATGTAGTTAATTACCTGTGTTGTAATTAATTAGTTTAAAATTTTGTAATATTCTAAATTAGCTTAGCATAGCTAGTTTTCAATTCAGTTTGTAATTAATTAGCTAGAATAATTAATTAGTTGGTTTGTAATAAGTAGCTTAGCTTAGCCTATTTATTCGGACCCTCTGTTGAGAGGGCAAATGTTGTAATAAGTGTGAGTGTGTGTAATGCATGTCTTCCAACCCCACATCTTTCTCCCTTTTATTTACCAGCTTTTAATGGTTAGTTTTAGGGCATGTTTCAATTAGCATACTTATGCTTTGCATGCGTGCATCATTCATTCGTCTTGCATGCACTGGGTTCGGCGCATCATTCAAACTGCATTGTATTTCAATACACTTTCTTGAATACGTGTTTCAAAGCATGTCATCAAGTGTTGCATTCATATGCCATTCTAGATAGCCGAGCCTATTTTAGTTGCATTTTTGCATGTGTTGCATTAGGCATCTTAACATAGCTAGGATCATGCATGATTTCTAACTAGCTTTTGTTTTGGCTCGGAGTACACTGTGAGTGTTTACGCTTTAGCATCCTTGCATGTGTGTAAGTGACTGCCATGATAGCGTGCTTGCTATGAGGCTATGTGCTTATGTGTTTAAATGCATGAATGCTTGTGGATGAAAGCTTTATTGCTTGAATTGGAACAATTCATCAAAATGTGAGTTTTAAGACCACTTGAAGTGGCAAATTATCATGTTTTAAGCCCACCTTGTTTGGTGGCAAATCCGCGTTTTAGCCTACTTGCTAGTAACACCTTCAAACCATTTTCAAACAAACAAACATGAGATGTTTTGTTCCAAATCGAGTGATTTAGTCTATGCTTGTATGCTGTGCGCATCACATAGTAAAGGTTAGCTAATAAACCGGAAAAAGAACACATGTGTTTTCAAAAACAACATATCATGTTAGTAGAGGCCGATCCTTTGATCGGGCGAGCGGGGGTGCTCATTTCATGACCTTCCCTCCTCGTACCCAAGTTCCTGAGCCGAGGCAACTTTGGTGATGACGGACACGTGGCCTTTGGCACGAGTCAGGGTTTCCTAAATTTCCCAAAATAAAATATTTAGATGGCGACTCTGAAATCTGGCAAAGCAATCCATGTTTGGCGCTTTTGATTAAAATCGATTTTTCAAAACGATTTGCTGGATTTGGACTCTTTGGTGATTTATCAGTCTTACATTGCACTTTGTGAGATTAGATTCAGAACCGTGATAGGAGTTCGAACTGTAGTAGCTAGAACACAACTTCGCGCCCTCTCCGTAAGGGGGGCATGCGGACTGAGTTTGGGCGGTCTACAAGTAGGTTGGTGACTCTAACAATGTAGGTTGTCTTTTCGCATTTGTAGAAACACTGGGTGTGTGTGGGAACCAGGTGTATTCAATCTCTTCTCTGTCTATTAACTTCTGCTATAGCGATCCAGGTATTACCCCGACCTTTGTTGTGTACCGGACTCGGGTTCTGTGGTTGTGTGTTGTTATCTATATCTTATTTGTCTTTAATCCTTTGTATTTGAGTTTTGGGACGTGTTGGGTGAGTTTGGAACAAGTGGTTGCTGTACAGGTTTTGGCCTCTTCGCTCGAGCGAGGCTTTTTGCGCTCGAGCGAGCTTTGGGTATTTGTCTCTTCACTCGAGCGAAGGTTCTTGCGCTCGAGCATACGTCTGCATCTCTGAAGGACTTGAAGGTTGGCATTCTTTGCTCGAGCGAGGTTTCTTGTGCTCGAGCGAGCCCTGTGTTAGGTGTTCTTTCACTCGAGCGAGCACTCTTGCGCTCGAGCGTGCTTCTGCGTTGGTGGCAAACCTGAAGCTTCGCATTGTTCGCTCGAGCAACGTTTCTTGCGCTCGAGCGAGGTCTTTTATTGTGTCTAGTCACTCAAGCGACAACTCCTTCGCTCGAGCGAGCCTCGCATATATCAGTTCGCAGCAGAGATGGTTTATACCATTTTTGACCTCTTCCTTCTTTAAAACCCTAGATCGACAGTTCCTCTCTCTAAAATACTTCTTCTCTTTATAAATACTCCATGTTCTACGGTCTTTCTACCCTACTCCCTTTGTTAAAGAGCTAAAGCATTGCGTGGGTTTCCTTTTGATCCGAAAAAGGTGGGAATTGGAGCATCTATGGATTTCTCTCTTCTTCTCCTTTGGGCTTCTACACTTGAGGTAGGGATCTTCTACACTTGTTTATGATTTTTAACCTAGGTATTTGTGTTATGGTTATATGGGGAGATTTGGGATATTTTGAGAAAACCCAGGGTTTGGTTCAAATTTATAAAAGAGGGGTTTTTATGTATTGTTGTATATTTGACCATGAGGTAGAGTTATGAAGTGGTGTTGTGTTAAAATTGATGAATTCGATCGTTGGGTTAGTATTTGGAGAAAGAGGGAAATTTGCCCTAATATGAGCTAAATAATTATTTGATGTAAATAATGGAATTGGTGTGAGAAATATGAAATCGGGAAGTTGTGTGAATGAATGGTGTAGTTAGATTTGTTAAATCACTCACCTATGGAAATTTGGTAAATTATCTGTTTAAAAGATTTTATATCTGTTTAGAAATATCTGTTTTAGACTATCAGTGAAGTATAGCCGTGATTGTTGTAGAAACTGCATATGGATTAGGTGAATTGAAACATGTTGTTTAAATTTACCTTATTGAATATGATGGTATGATTGAGATGTTGAATATGTGTCATTGGTAGTCATTGTATATGACGATGCTTTTAATACATTGCATATGTATCATTGTTTGGGAGGAGATAGGGGATGGACCCCATTTATAATTAAGTTGGCCAGAGTGTCCAGCGTGAAAGTCCCGAAATCTTATGCATATATGGGTGCCGGTTCCCTCGAATGAAAATTCCGTAAAATGGCAATTCTTGAAATCATGTGCATATATGGGTGCCAGTTCCCTTGGATGAAAATTTCGTAAAATGGCAACATTGAAGTGTTTGAATAATAGTTGTATTCAACTGTGAATCATTGAGTTGTAGCCTCATTTTGGATTGTTTAGATAACAATGACTTGTCTCATGAATTGACTCGGAATTTACTAGATTAATATGAATTGAATATATGGAAATGGAATTGAGATATGAGTACTAGTAACGAATGAATATGGATAGAATGTAAGTTGGTTATGAATGTGGAGCTTTTACTTGGCACTTATATCTTAGTTAATCTTCATATATTGTGTTAGGATGTTCTACTGGGCTTTGACTCACCCTATTTGGGAAACCATTTTCAGGTACAGTTGGCATGCTCCCTCCAAGAACGTAGCCGGGGAGGACTTAAGAGCTAGAGGCTATATTTTGTTATTTTCGTGTTTAAATATTTATTCAAGCCAATGGCTTAATATGTATAGAGTTTATGGCACTCTCTTTTGTTGCAACCAAGTATGTCTTGGAAGGATGTAAGCCCGTAGGGCATTCGCTTATGTCAAACCCTATTGTATTATTACTTCATATAATGAAAGGATTATTTACACTCTGATTTATGTAACTATTATTTATGCTGTTGTGGATCATATCTATGATGTTATATTTTGGGGGCGTTACATCTGCAAACTCTTTTTGTATTCAAACTCTTCTCTTCTCTCTCGCATTAACTTCAGCAAGCTCTCTCTCTCTCTCTCTGTAATTACTCTTTTCACACCCCAATCAGCGACACGGATGCCATTAGGGTGGGTTGCATAATAGAATTAATACTGGGTTTGATAATAGGGTGGCTACTGGGTGGTTGTAGAAAACGGGATCAGGCAGAGGTGAAAAAGTTGTCTTTCTCCCCACACCAGTCTCACCCGGAGGCCTCACCTACACTAGGTTCTGCTAGCGATTCCTCCTTTTTTGAGGAGAGCAATGGAGAGCACGAATTTTGTGTGGATTTCTCAAATTTTACTTCGGGTAGGGGTAGGGGTGGTGGTGGTGGTGATTTCTCTAAAGCCACTTTCTCCCGCTAGCCTGGAATGGTTTGTCCCGGGACTGGAGGGCTTGCAATTGAGAGCTAGAGGCTGATGGTGGGGGTGGTGATGGTGGTGCTGCGTTGGTGGTGATTTTTTGTGGTTAAGGTTTTTTTTTTTTTTTTTCTTTTTTTTTTTTTGGGGGGGGGGGGGGGGAGGATATCAAAAGGTGGTGGTTTTTTTGTGGTTTAATCCAAAAGGTGATTTTTTGATTAACTATGTAATTAATCAAAAGGTGATATTTTGATTAATTATGTAATTAATAGAATGAACACACTTTGTTTATGTTGGACTAATTTGTTTTGATTGCAGGTGTAACTTCTGAATTGTCCAGTTCTATGGTCAAGTGATTGATTTTTTTTTCTACACACTGTTTTGGTTTATTTTTAGCTATTATACTGATTTTCATGTGATTTTATTGTTCTAAAATCAATGGAATGGCATTTTTTTAAGTATATGGATTTTTTCTGAAAAATATTTTACGGTGTCAAGCAAACAATGAAAATAAAAAGAATTTTTTTCTGCAAAAACATTTTGCATGAAAAATTATTTTACAGTGGTTGATATTGAAATTGGAATTGTATGCGACTCAAGCAAAAATTTTCGTTCTCTTTTATTGTCTCCTTTATTTTCGCATTTATAAGTTAAAAGGTTAAGGTTGAGATGGACTATGCAGTAGAAACACTTCCAAATGTGAAGTGGAAAGATTTGCAGCGATGACACCATGAAGTATAAAGTAGCTGCTTCTCATGGAGTAAAAAAAAATAACTTGTAACTATCTGAAAATGTAAATTATTTTTTAAAATGAAGGTCTGGGAAGGATGTTACATTTTTTAATGCAGATCTGTGAAGGATGTTACACTTGTGCACATGCATCTGAGCAAATGAACCCCAAAGAAACAACAGTAGAGCAAAGCATTGACAAGAAGATAAATTATAAACAACTAAAAAATTATGGTTGCGTTTGGTTTAGTTTTAGAATCATGATTTGAGAAATGAAATTGTATTTTAAATTTGTGAGTTGTTGAATCATGATTTGAAAATGGAAAATTTATTTGAGAATGAGTTTTGAATTTTTGAAATGAGTTTTTGAAATAAGAAAATTGTTTGGTTATGAGTTTTAAAAAGAATTTTTAAAATTTAATTCAAAAGTTTAAAAATTCAATTAAAAAAATAATTATTAATAAAAATAATTTTTTTATTTAAAAAATCAAAAATATTCGAAAATATTTTTTTATTTAAAATATATATTATTTTTTGTTAAAAAAAATATTCAATTAGTGTTTTAAAATTATTTTTGATTGTATTTTGGTTGGAAATTTTTATTAATTGTTTTGTTTAAAAAAATTAATTCTATATTTAAAAAATATCAAAAACAAATAAATTTTTTTTCCCAAATAATAGGTGGCAATTACAAGAAAAAAAGAACAAAATACTATTGCGGTTGACCGGATGTTTGGGAGGATGTTCAAACAACGACCGGATAGACAAAAAAATTCAAAGACTTTTTGGTTTACCAAATATGTTTTCAAACGTGTTTTTAAATGTGATTTGGAATTACATTTTGAAGATTATAATCAAACAGAGAGTTAGAATATGAAGATGAAATCATGATATAAGAATGGAACCAAACAGAGTTTATATTATGTCATATAAATATTCTATCTAATTTCGGCAAACAACAGCTGAGTAAAATATTGACAAAAAAATAACTATATAAAACACAAATATGTATTGGTAAAGTCCTACTCTAAATATTGGTTTTAATAGTTTTAAACTATTTCCAAGTCATGAGCTCGAGTCAAATATTTTTATTTTTAATTCTAGTTATTACACAGTTTAATGAGTCAAGATAAGTTTTCATTTTCTACTTCTTGATTTTTTTTTCAATTTTAAATATATATTATCATCTCTTTTTCATGACGAACATATAATCACTTTATTTGGTTTTGGTTGTCTAAAAATACTTTTTAGAAAATTAAACTTTATTATTTTTCGTATTTTTTAATTTTTGCTAATTTTTTTTTTCATATTTCAAGCAATTTTTTAAAATTTTAGACACACCTATCATAAATATACATAAAAAGTATAATTTTATGATTTTTTCTTAAAAAAATCACTAAATATTAAAAAAAAAATACAAAAAAAAAGAGTATATTTTTCATATTTTTGTATATTTATTAATTTTTAAAAATATTTTAACACAAATATTTTAATTTTTAGATATATTTAATTAAGGTGTATCTAAAAAAGAATTAAAAAATGGTTAATATTTAAAAAATATTCGCTAAAAACAAAAAAACATGAAAAAAAAAATCAGTTTTCAAAAAACTTAATCTAAGAAACTAAAATTGTCACAACCCAACCCCAGAGATTTAGGGCTTGAATCATAACTTGTTAATTAATTCTAATCCTAACAAATTTAATGGCACAGGCGGAGATAGAATGGAAGTAAGAAAATAATTAAATACAAAATTTTCTTCGTTAATGATCGAAAATACATCCATAGGGCTTTTATTATTTTATGCAGTGACAAAATTTTAGAAAAAAAAAAAGAAAGAAAACGAAAAGAAAAACAAATTGTAACAGGTTGGCATCAAATTATGTGCAGGTTCCACTATACGAGGTTACAGTTCTTCTTTACATCTCATCACCTGAAAAGAGTAACAGCTATAAGTACACAGCAGAGTGAGAAATATTATGCCAAAAGTATAGGGGACAGAAAGTAATCATAGATAGTTATTTAAGCTAAACATTAACTTAATTTAATTTGAATAAACAAATTATTTAAGTGATAGAAACTGAAATACATAAATTATGTAAATAAATAATCATAACCACGCTATAAAACATAATAGAACAGAGATCATTGGAGTGACAGTCAGAATAGAGATTAATGGATTCATGACAGACAAAGGGCTATAAGGTGACCAGTTAGAAGCCAATGATTTATTTAAGTCTCCTACGGCATGAGACTCTCATGGTGGTACTTACAGAAAATAATTATTTATAAAATCATTGTCAAATAATTTTTAAAATTTAAACAAACATATTCATGGATTTCAATTTAAGAAAATAGAGTTCAGAAAATAATCAACGTAATTTATAGCGATCCCAGTTTTTTCCCCGTCATTTATTGTATTCCGGACTCGGGTTCCGTGGTTATATGTCGTTGTTTATACCTTATTTCCATCATTTACTCTTTAAATCTGAGTTTTGGAATGTCTTGGGCGTGTTTAGAACAGGTTGGTTGCTAATTGGTCTAGAACCTTGTTGCCCAGAATTTTGGTCTTTCGCTTGAGCGGGTCTTTTTCCGCTCGAGCGGGTTTGCAATCATTCAGTACTTTGTGCGTCTGCAAAATACTGTGGGAGTGTTTTTCACGCTCGAGCGGTCTTTATTACGCTCGAGCGGGTCTGAGCTCGAGCGGCCCCTATGGCGCTCGAGCGGCTATCTAAAATCTATAAAATACTGGACGAGTGTATTCTACGCTCGAGCGGGTTTCATTGCGCTTGAGAGAGTGGTGCCTTGCAGTTGTTTCTTGGCGCTCGAGCGGGTCAAATTTTTGTGTTTGACGCTCGAGCGTCAAACTCTCTGCTCGAGCGGACTATACGTATATCAGATCGTGAAAGTGACTTTTTAAATCACTTTTTCTGTCCTTTCTCTCTCTAAAACTTTCCAAAATCTAAATCCACACCCTCTCTCTCTAAAATACTCCATTTCTTTACTTTTTGGCCTAGATCAAGTGATCTCTACACCCTTTTGTCTTCATTAAAAAGTTGGAGCATCTCAAGATCTACCTTTTGAACCAAATAGAGTGGGGTTTCGGCATCTTTGGAGTTCATCTCTTGCTTGGCTTATCTTCTCTTCTTGAGGTAGGGATAATCTACTCATTTCTATGAGCTTTAACATAAATATTGGTCATTTTGTATAAATGATTGGTTTGGGCAAAGTTAGGGTTTGAGTTTGAAATTGTGAAAGGGGGGTTTTCTTATTTGGGCTCCATGTGTATGTAAGACCTTGAAAATGGGTTAATTGTGGATAATGGGTGAAATTCGGCCTTTGGTGCATTATTTGAAGAAAGGGGGGAGAATGCCCTAATTGAATTAATGAAATTATTGGTGGAAATATAAAATTGGTTTGGAAATCATGAAATTGGAGGAAATTGTGATTAAATGGTGTAGTTAGATTGGTAAATCACTCACCTATGGAAATGTTGATAATTTATCTGTTTGATTGATTTATTCATCTTTTAGAAATAACTGTTTTGGGCTATCGGTGGAGGATAGCCATGATTGTTGTAGAAACTGCATGATGATTAGGTAAATTGAAACTGATCAATTGGAATATGTCATTGAATATGGCGGTTGGATGTAAACATTGTATATGTGATTAAATTGGTCATTGTATATGACAACGTGTTTAAATACATTGTATGTGTATCTTTGTTTGGGAGGAGATAGAGGATGTACTCCATTGTTTGGGAGGAGATAGGGAATGGACTCCATGGATAATTAAGTTGGCCGGAATGTCTAGGGTGAAAGTCCCGAAATTTTATTTATATTTGGGTGCCAGTTCCTTCGGACGTAGTTCCGTAAAATGGAAAGATATGGAAGTGTATGAATGGTGTTTATGATTGAAGTGTTGATGAATGAGTTATAGTCTCATTCTGAATTGTTTATATGATAATGAATTATTTCAATGAATTGACTTGGGCAAATAACTGGAAGTAAATTGAAATATGGGCACCAATGTTGATTAATTATGGAAAATTTTTAAGATGATTTATAAATGTTAAATATTTATCGAATGCTAATGTTTTAGTTAATTCTCATATACTGTTTAGCATATCTCTACTGAGTATTGGCTCACCTACTTGGGACACCATTTTCAAGTACAGGGGATATGCTGCCTCCAAGATCTTAGCTTGGGAGGTTTAGGAGTTGAAGACTCCGTTTTGTTATTTATATTTTGTGTTAAATGCAAATCCAAGCCGAGGGCTTTTCACGTATAGAGTTAGAACTCTTCTTTTGTTGTAACCAAGTGATAACTTGAAAAGCTGTAAGCCCGTATGGCATTTACTTTGTTGTTAACATGTAATATCTTTTGTAAAGAAGACTCTGATGAATGAAAATATATTTTTCTTTATGTTCATGGTACTTGTGAATGAATGATTTATATCTTAAATTGAGGGCATTACATAATTGAAATATTAATATAATTTTATACACAAATTGTATAAAATAAATTATGGTAACTCAAAATATACGTAAAATATATTATTGTGACTGAAGGTATAATATAACTCACATTTATATTAATCCCTTATTGTTACTTCCCCGTTTACCGAAATTCCCTCTTTTTATAATTTTTTATTAATTTTTTGTATTTTTTATTTTTTATTTTATTTTTATTTTATTTTTTGATATTTTTAGCATGTTTTTGAATTTTTAGCCACACCTAATATAAATATACATAAAAAGTATAATTTTTATGAAAAAATTCACTGAACACTAAAAAATACAAAGATTCAGTTTTAATTTGATAATCTTTAGAAAAAAAAAAATAGAAACTATAAGAAAGGGAAAAAATTGTTTATAAATGCAGAAGAGGGTGTATGGGCGACATATTCTTACCGGTAAGATAATACTCTTACCGCTAAGATATTAATCTTACCGCTAAGATAAGTGCCCTGAGATTTTTATCCCATCATGTACAATATAATAATCTTGTTTGATTTTGTTTGTCTAAAAATAATTTTTAAATAATTTTATTTTTTTCTTTTCCGCATTTTTGACTTTTTTCTACATTTTTAAAAATATTTTGAGCAAGTTTTTTGAAATTTTGTGCCACACCTAATATAAATATACATAAAAAATATAATTTTTATGAAGAAAATATTTAAAAAATTCACTAAACACCAAAAAATAAACACAGATTCAATTTTAATTTGATGATCATAAGAAAAAAAAAATAGAAAATTTAAGAGATGAAAAAAATTATTTATATATGCGGAAGGGGCGTAATCGGTATTTGAACATTTTCTTACCGGTAAGATAATACTCTTACCGCTAAGATATGAATCTTACCGCTAAGATAAGTGCCCTGAGGTTTTTATCCCATCACGTACAATATAATAACCTTGTTTGATTTTGGTCGTCTAAAAACACTTTTTTTAAAAAAATTATTTTTTTCCTTTCTGTATTTTTGAGTTTTTTCTATATATATATTTTTTTCATATTTTGAGCAATTTTTTTGAAATTTTTTGCCACACCTAATATAAATATACATAAAAAATATAATTTTTATGAAGAAAATATTTAAAAAATTCATTAAACACCAAAAAATAAACAAAGATTTAGTTTTAATTCGATAATCATAAGAAAAAAAATAGAAAATTTAAGAGAAGAAAAAAATAGAAAATTCAAGAGAGGAAAAAAATTATTTATATATGCGGAAGGGGTATAATCGATATTTGAACATTTTCTTACTGGTAAGATAATGCTCTTACCGCCAAGATATGAATCTTACCGCTAGGATAAGTGCCTTGAGGTTTTTATCCCGTCACGTACAATATAATAACCTTGTTTGATTTTGGTCGTCTAAAAACACTTTTTAATAAATTTTAATTTTTTCCTTTCCATATTTTTGAGTTTTTTCTATATATATATATTTTTTTTCATATTTTGAGCAAGTTTTTTGAAATTTTTTGCCACACCTAATATAAATATGCATAAAAACATATAATTTTTATGAAGAAAATATTTAAAAAATGCACTAAACACCAAAAAAAAAAAAAACAAAGATTCAGGTTTAATTTGATAATCATAAATAAAAAAATAGAAAATATGGGAGAGGAAAAAAATTAGTTATACAAGCGGAAGGGGGTGTTGTCGGTATTTGAACATTTTCTTACCGGTAAGATAATACTGAGGTTATTATCCCATCACAGATACTATAATAACCTTGTTTGATTTTGATCGTGTAAAAACACTTTTTAGAAAATTTTGTTTTTTTTTTTCTTTTCGTATTTTTTTTTAATATTTTAAGCATTTTTTTTTCGGCACACCTAATATCAATATACATAAATGGTATTATTTTCATGAAACAAAAATTAAAAAAATTCACTAAACTCTAAAAAAATACAAAGATTCAGTTTTAATTTGAAGGGAGGGAAAAAATTATTAAAATTGAAGAGAGGAAAAAAATTATTTTATATGCAGAAGGGGTGTAAGCTGATTATCACTAATATAATTGGCCAACCGTGAGCTGACTATCCCATTTTAGAAAATTTTATTTTTGTTTTTCTTTTTCGTATTTTGTTAATATTTTAAGCAAGTTTTCTTTTATTTTTTCGCCACACCTAATATCAATATACATAAAATATAGCGATCCCGATTTTACCCCGATCTTTATTGTGTTCCGGACTTGAGTTTCGTGATTGTATGTTGTTGTCTATGTCTTATTTCTTTCCTTTAATTCTTTGAATTTGAGTTTTGGGACTTGTTGGGTGAGTTTGGAACAGGTTGGTTGTTAGTTGGTTCAAATGGTTGTTGCCCAGATTTTGGCCTTTTCGCTCGAGCGAGCCTTGTGTATTTTGCTCCTTTGCTCGAGTGAGGTTTCTTGCGCTCGAGCGAGAACTGAGGGTCTTCAGGTTTCTTTCCCAGACACGGCTTTTCTGGGAAGATGTAAGTTCTTCGCTCGAGCGAGGCCTCTTACGCTCGAGCGTGCATTTGTATCTATGGTAGACCTGAAGCTTTGCATTCTGCGCTCAAGCGACGCTTCTTACGCTCGAGTGAGGTCACTTGTTGTGTCTGGTCGCTCGAGCGACAACTCCTTCGCTCGAGCAAGCCTCGCATATATCAGTTCGCAGCAGAGGATTTTTACATCACTTTTTGATTTCATTTCTTCTCCAAACCCTAATCTGGCACCTTCTCTCTCTAAAACTCTCTCTCTCTCTGTGCAAATACTCCATGATCTAAGGTCTTTCTACCTTGCTCTCTTTGTTAAAAAGTTAGAGTATTGCGTGGGCTTTCATTTGATCCGAAAAAGGTGGAGTTTGATCACCTTCAAAGTTTTTTCCTTCTTCTCCTTTGAGCTTCTATACTTGAAGTAAGGATATTCTACTCTTTAATATGAGTTTTAACCTAGATGTTTGTCATTTTGTATAAATGAAGGGATTTGGGAGTGATTTGGGTAAGGTTAAGGTTTGGGCTCCAAATTAAAGAGGGGTTTTCATGTTGATTTACAAAATAACTTTGGGAGTTTATGTATAAGGTTCTTTATTGTTGAAATGGTGAGATTTAGACCTATGGGTTGATGTTTTGGAATAGGGGAAAAATTGCCCTAAGTTGAGTTGAATCAACTATTTTATGTAAATAACGAAATTGGTTTGGGAATTATGAAATTGGGGGAATATGTGATTGAATGGTATAATTAGATTTGATAAATCACACACCTATGAAAAGTTGATAATTTATCTATTGATAGATTTATTTTTATGTTTACAAATATTTGTTTTGGGCTATCGGTGAAAGATAGCTATGATTGTTGTAGAAACTGGATGAGGACTAGGTGAATTGAAACTAGTCATATGAGTTATGTCATTGAATATGACGGGTTGATTAAATTGTTGAATGTGTGAATCTTGATAGTCATTGTATATGACACGCTTTTAAATACATTGTATATGTATCATTGTTTGGAAGGAGATAGGGGATGTATTCCATTGTGTGGGAGGAGATAGGGGATGGACTCCATTGATAATTAAGTTGGCCAGAGTGTCCAGTGTGAAAGTGCCGAAATCTTCTATATTCATGGATGCCGGTTCCCTCGGATATGATTCCGTAAAATGGAAAGAAATAGAAGTGTTGGATTGATGATTGTAATGAATTGTCAACCATTGAGTTGTAGTCTCATTTTGGTTTGATAATAATGAATTTGGTTAATAGATTTACTCGAAATGGATGAATGGAAATAAATTGAAGTATTAGTTATCTGTATTGAATGGCCTTGGAAAGAATATGTGTTGGCCAAGAATATTACACATTTATCTGATGCTAATATCTTAGTTAATTCTTATATATTGTTTAGCATATCTCTACTGGGCTTTGGCTTACACTACTTGGGAAACCATTTTCAGGTACAGGTGACATGCTACCTCCAAGGGCATAGCTTGGGAGGTTTAGAGGTTGAAGGCTTCATTTTACTATTTTTGCTTTGTAATAAGTGTAAATCCAAGCCGAGGGCTTCATATGTAAAGAGCTAGGACTCTTTTTTTGTTGTAACCAAGTGATAACTTGAAAAGACGTAAGCCCGTAGGGCACTCATTTTGTTGTTAGCAGTTAGAGTTACATGTTATAGTTTCAAGATAAACATTTATGAAAGTATAATGCATGTGATATCCTTTGTAATATAAATTCTGATAAATGAAAATATAACCTTTCTATTATGTTTATAGATCTTATGAATGGTTGATTTATATAATATTTTCAAAGCGTTACAACTTGGTATCAGAGCGTACCGGGTTTGAATGCTTTGGGTACATGGGAAGTGGTTAGTACCACAATGGGTTTGTCTCGCTTGTTAGAGACTTAGGTATGACGTTATGTGTTTATATGATAATATGTTTATGTGACTATATGGGTATGGTATTTAGTTTCTAGGATGTTGATCGGGTCTATGGGCTTCTAGGAGTCCCGTTAGAAAGGCACTTGATCACTGCCGTTTCTAACTGGAACTCTAACAACGCCATGGGACGGTCATTATCCGGAAACGAAATCCGTATGCGTTTATTTGATTATGTGCTTACATGGAATGAATTACAATTGTCCATTGTATTAGAACGCTAAGTGAGATAGCTTCGGTACATTTGTAAATGTGCTAATCTCTTTGTTACCTTTATTAGGATGTCAGGACGAGGTCGTGGTGGTAAGCGTGGTAGGCCTAGGAGGCATGAGATCCCTATACCGGATGAGATTCTGGCGTAGGAGGAAGAAGTGGGTCAGGCCAACGTGGCCGAGCCAGTAGGTCAACAGGCCATGGGTGCCTTAGCCCTGTGAAATGGCCGGAGCATTGAGGGAATCTATGGACATTCTCAGAGTTGAGAATCAAGTCCATGCCCAAGTAGCTGAAGTTGGGCCGTCCTTTCTGAAAAGGGAATTCTTCTGGTCGAATCTAGACGAGTTTTTGGGTGATCTTAAGGAGCCACTGAAGGCTGATGAGTGGTTGGAACAGATGACGAAAACATTTGAGATGGTCGGCATCGAAGATGGAGGTTTGAGGTTGACCTTGGCATCCTTCCAACTGAAGGGAGACGCAGGTCAGTGGTGGAAATATGTGTGGGGGCACATTGGAGGGACTTGGGTAGCCTTTGTTGAAGGTTTTCAGGACAAGTACTTACCTGTTATGGTGAGAGAGAAGTTGAGGGATCAGTTCTCCAAGTTGGTGTAGTTGAATACACCAGTGGCGAAGTTTGAGGCCACTTTCACTAGTTTGTCGAGGTTTGCACCGGAGTTAGTGGCGACTGAGGAACACCGATGTTTGGAGTTTGAGAAGAGGTTGCGGACCGGACTCATGTTTCGAGTAGCCGGGTCCATGATTAGAGACTCTGGGCACCTTGTGAAAGCTGCAGCCCATCTTGAGACTATCATGCACGCAAAGAAAGAGAGGATGAGGGGATTTAGGAGGAGTCAGGATGGTTAGGGAGACAGTAAGAGGCAGAGGGGTTCTAACCCTCAGCAGTCCTAGGGAGCGCATTCGAGATCTACCCTTCCAATGCTGAGTTCGGGTTCTGGGAGAGGTGGTCAGAAAGACATCACCTGTTACAAATGTGGTCAGTTGGGCCACAAGCCTCCAGCTTGCCCACAGAAGGGAGGAGGGCAGCGAACAGCTTAATCTTTGGCTCGTTCTCAGGACTTGAGTCATGGCAGAGGCCAATCGCTCACTTGTTATCAGTGTGGGCAGATGGGGCACTTGAAGAGGTTTTGTTCACAGTTGGGTGGCACACCTGGTGCGTCTGGTTCGAGACAGACACAGAGTCACCAGCCAGCGCAGTCAGTATAGGCCTCAAGGGACAATCAAGGAGTTTCTTCAGTTAGTTAGTACAACAGTCTTATGCTCCGAGAGCTGAGCAGGTTGATCAGAGGCCTACAGGGTGCATGTATGCTGTTACCACACCAGATCTTGTACCGCCTCCATTAGTTGTGAGAGGTACCTTTTTGTTTTGTAACATGGTTGCTAATGTGTTGATTGATATGGGTGCATCCCATTCATTTATTTCGTCTGCATTTGCTTCTATTTTGGGGTTGGAATTGGCACAGTTAGCATCTCTTATTTGTGTTGTATCACCTATTGGGGGTGAGATGGTTTTGAAACAGGGGTGTTGGGCTGTGATATAGAGGTCGTCGATTGTCGGCTACCTTTTTCTTTCGTATTGGTGGATATGTCTGGTTTTGATGTCATTTTGGGTATGGACTAGTTATCGTCATACCAGGCTGTTATAGATTGCTACCGTTAGAGGGTTACTGTATGTACCTTAAGCGGTGACTGTTTTTATTTCTTGGGGGATCGGGTTGGTAGAGTTTTACCACCCGTGTATAATCCACACGGGCGGAGTGAGCTTAGTTGTCTTCTTGCTAGCCTTTTGAGTAGTAAGTGTGATGAAATCTAGGTTGAATTGCCACAAGTAGTTTGTGAGTACTCGGACGTCTTTCCTGAGAATCTTATTAGTTTACCACCCCACCGAGCGAATGAGTTCTCTATTGATGTAGTGCCCGGCACGGCATCGATATCCATGGCACCGTATCGTTTTGCACAAGCTGAGTTGAGCGAGTTGAAGATTCAACTCCAGGAATTACTAGATAAGGGTTTTATTCGCCCTAGTACTTCGCTTTGGGGAGCATCGGCCCTCTTTGCTAAGAAGAAAGATGGGGCCTTGAGACTTTGTATTGACTATCGAAAGTTGAACCGAGTTACAGTTAAGAACAAATACCCTATGCCTCGTATAGATGATCTATTTGACTATTTGAAAGGATCCTGTTGTTTCTCTAAGATAGACTTGAGATCGGGTTACCATTAGTTGAGGGTAAGGGAGGAGGATATTCTGAAGACGACATTCTGTACGCGGTATGACCATTATGAGTTTCTAGTGATGCCTTTTCAGCTAACCAATGCACCGGCTGTGTTTATGGATTTGATGAACCGGATCTTTCGGGAGTTCTTAGATCGTTTTGTGGTCGTCTTTGTGGATGACATTCTGATTTACTCATCCTTTGAGGAGGAGCACGAGGAACACCTGTGAGTGGTGCTTGAGTTGCTTAGAGCCCATAAGCTGTATGCTAAGTTTGGAAAGTGTGAGTTTTGGCTGAAGGAGGTTAAGTTCTTGGGCCATGTAGTATCCGGAGAAGGGGTGACTGTAGATTCATCCAAAATTGAGGCAATGCAAGATTGGGCACAACCTAAGAATGCCTTTGAGATCCGTAGTTTTCTAGTATTGGCCGGGTATTACCGTCGGTTTGTAAAAGATTTCTCCAGATTAGCTTCGCCTTTGACTAGATTGACACGGAAAGGGGTCAAATTTGTATAGAGTGAGACTTGTGAAAAGTCATTCCAAGAGCTCAAAGTTAGACTTACCACCGCTCCAGTCTTGATTATTTCGGAGAGGGGTTTGGGCTATTCAGTGTATTGTGATGCCTCACGAGAGGGTTTGGGTTGTGTATTGATGCAAGAGGGGAAAGTAGTAACCCATGGCTCACGGCAGTTGAAAACACACGAGAAGAATTACCCTACTCATGATTTAGAGTTAGCAGCAGTGATTTTTGCCTTGAAGACTTGGAGGCACTATCTGCATGGTGAGAGATTTGAGGTATTTTCTGATCATAAGAGTTTGAAGTATCTATTTACACAGAAGGACTTGAATTTGAGGCAGAGAAGGTGGATGGAGTTCATAGAGGATTATGACTTCGAGTTACATTATCATTCGGGAAAGGCCAATGTTGTGGCTGATGCCCTAAGTAGGAAATCCATCAGTAGTGTAGCTTGTATCGCTATCCGGGAATGGGAGATGTTAGGTACCCTTGGTGAATTTGACTTGCATCTGAGCGAGTCTGTTGAGTCTGCAGCCTTGTTTTCTGTAGTTGCACAACCTACACTTGTGAACCGAGTGTTAGAGGCACAGAAGGGTGACTTTGAGGTAGAATCCCTTTGGGAGAAGATCTCTAGTGGGAAGGTATAGAAGGGTTTGACTGTGTATCCCAATCTGAGTGTGAGGTACCGTGACCATTTGTTTGTGTCAGAGTCTTGCCGAGAGGAAGTACTCCGAGAGTTTCACCATTCACGCCTTGCGGTGCATCCGGGAGGCACAAAGATGTATCATGATCTGAGTCACCAGTTTTGGTGGAGGGGTATGAAGAAGGATGTGGCCGTGTTTGTATCAAAGTGCCTTACTTGTCAGCAAGTGAAGGTCGAACATCAGAGACCAGCGGGTTTGTTGCAACCCTTGCCTATAGCCGAATGGAAATGGGAGCATGTCACGATGAACTTTGTTGTGGGTCTTCTGAGGACTCAACGGGGTAGTGATGCCATTTGGATGGTAGTTGACCGGTTGACTAAGTCAGCGCATTTTATTCCTATGTGGATGAGAGATTCGGTAGATTACCTTGCTGACTTGTATATTCGGGACATAGTGAGGTTGCATGGGGTCCTTTTGACGATTGTTTCGGATAGAGATCCGCGTTTCACAGCTAGGCTGTAGCAGAGTTTGCAGAGTGCCTTGGGCACTAGATTGACTTTTAGCACGGCTTACCATCCTCAGACTGACGGGCAGTCCGAGCGTACTATTCAGATCCTTGAGGATATGCTTCGGGGTTGTGTGCTTGACTTTAAAGGGTTGTGGGAGAAGTACTTGCCCTTAGTGGAGTTTGCCTACAATAACAGTTTCCAATCGAGTATTGGCATGGCACCGTTTGAGGCCTTGTATGGCCAACCGTGTAGATCTCCTATGTATTGGGCCGAGGTGGGTGATACACCTTTGTTAGGTTTAGAGTTGGTTCGGGAAACGACGGAGAAAGTGGCACTTATCCGTAAGAGGTTGGTTACAGCCTAGAGTCGTCAAAAGAGTTATGCCAGCCGTAGGAGGAGACCTTTGTCATTTGAGGTGAGTGATCATGTCTTTTTGAAAATATCACCTAGGCGGGGTTTGATGAGGTTTGGAAAGAGTGGGAAGTTATCCCCTCGATTTATTGGTCCTTTTGAGATCCTTGAGCGGATTGGGGAGGTTGCATACTGTTTAGTGTTGCCTCCGTAACTTTTCGGAGTGCATGACATGTTTCATATTAGTATGCTTCGGAAATATGAGCCGGATCCATCACATGTGTTAGATTGGACCGACTTAGAGGTAGATGAGGATGCCTCATATGAGGAGAGACTGGTGCGAGTCTTGGATAGGCGGGACCAAGTCTTGCGAGGCAAGACAATTCCCTTGGCCAAAGTACTGTGGACACATCACGGGGTTAAGGAAGCAACTTGGGAGCGTGAGTTGGAAGTCCGTGAGAAATATCCGGACTTATTTGTTGATGTTTGAGTGTATGTTGAAATTTTAGTTTGTTTATGAACCATAAAAACATTGTATATGTTTTGGATTTTGAAGGCATTGTAAATGTTGAATGCGATTCGGGAATGCAAGTTTAATATAAGCATTGTATATGTTGTTTGGGTTTTGGAAATGTAAATATATTATAAACATTGAATATGTTTGGGAAAAACTTGAAATTTGTTAAATTTCAGAATATGCATATTGGTAATATATGTTGAGCTATATTTTGTGAAATTGATCTCTTGAGAAGGGATGGAATGACCGGTGGGCAGGTCATGATAACGAGCATTGAATTGTAATCGTTTTTGAAAATTGAAAAAATCATGGTTTTGAAACTTGTACAAAATTTCGGGGACGAAATTCTTTAAGGGGGGGAGGTTATAGCGATCTCGGTTTTACCCTGACCTTTATTGTGTTCCGGACTCGGGTATCGTGATTGTATGTTGTTGTCTACGTCTTATTTCTTTCCTTTAATTCTTTGAATTTGAGTTTTGGGACTTGTTGGGCGAGTTTGGAACAGGTTGGTTGTTAGTTGGTTCAAATGGTTATTGCCTAGATTTTGGCCTCTTCGCTCGAGCCAGGATTCTTGCACTCGAGCGAGCCTTGTGTATTTTGTTCCTTCGCTCGAGCAAGGTTTCTTGCGCTCGAGTGAGAACTGAAGGTCTTCAGGTTTCTTTCCTAGACGCAGCTTTTCTGGGAAGATGTAAGTTCTTCGCTCGAGTGAGGCTTCTTGCGCTCGAGCGAGCCTTGTGGAATTGTTTCTTCGCTCGAGCGAGACTTCTTACGCTCGAGTGTGCATCTGCGTCTATGGTAGACCTGAAGCTTTGCATTCTGCGCTCGAGCGACACTGCTTGCGCTCGAGCGAGGTCACTTGTTGTGTCTGGTCGCTCGAGCGATAACTCCTTCGCTCGAGCGAGCCTCGCATTTATCAGTTTGCAACAGAGGATTTTTACATCACTTTTTGATTATATTTCTTCTCCAAACCCTAATCCGGCAATTTCTCTCTCTAAAACTCTCTCTTTCTGTGCAAATACTCCATGATCTAAGGTCTTTCTACCCTGCTTCTTTGTTAAAAAGTTAGAGTATTGCGTGGGCTTTCATTTGATCCGAAAAAGGTGGAGTTTGATCACCTTCAAAGTTTTTTCCTTCTTCTCCTTTGAGCTTCTATACTTGAGGTAAGGATATTCTACTCTTTAATATGAGTTTTAACCTAGATGTTTGTCATTTTGTATAAATGAAGAGATTTGGGAGTGATTTGGGTAAGGTTAAGGTTTGGGCTCCAAATTAAAGAGGGGTTTTCATGTTGATTTACAAAATAACTTTGGGGGTTTATGTATGAGATTCTTTATTGTTGAAATGGTGAGATTTAGACCTATGGGTTGATGTTTTGGAATAGGGGAAAAATTGCCCTAAGTTGAGTTGAATCAAATATTTTGTGTAAATAACGAAATTGGTTTAGGAATTATGAAATTGGGGGAAAATGTGATTGAATAGTGTAATTAGATTTGATAAATCACACACCTATGAAAAGTTGATAATTTATCTGTTGATAGATTTATTTATCTGTTTACAAATATTTGTTTTGGGCTATCGGTGGAGGATAGCTATGATTGTTGTAGAAATTGCATGAGGACTAGGTGAATTGAAACTAGTCATATGAGTTATGTCATTGAATATAACGGGTTGATTAAATTGTTGAATGTGTGAATCTTGATAGTTATTGTATATGACACGCTTTTAAATACATTGTATATGTATCATTGTTTGGGAGGAGATAGGGGATGTACTCCATTGTGTGGAAGGAGATAGGGGATGGACTCCATTGATAATTAAGTTGGCCGGAATGTCCAGGGTGAAAGTCCTGAAATCTTGTATATTCATGGGTGCCGGTTCCCTTGGATGTGATTCCGTAAAATGGAAAGAAATAGAAGTGTTGGATTGATGATTGTAATGAATTGTGAACCATTGAGTTGTAGTCTCATTTTGGTTGTTTGATAATAATGAATTTGGTTAATAGATTTACTCGAAATGGATGAATGGAAATAAATTGAAGTATTAGTTATCTGTATTGAAAGGCCTTGGAAAGAATATGTGTTGGTTAAGAATATTACACATTTATCTGATGCTGATATCTTAGTTAATTCTTATATATTGTTTAGCATATCTTTACTGGGTTTTGGCTTACCCTACTTAGGAAACCATTTTCAGGTACAGGTGACATGCTACCTCCAAGGGCATAGCTTGGGAGGTTTAGGGGTTGAAGGCTCCATTTTGCTATTTTTGCTTTGTGATAAGTGTAAATCCAAGCCGAGGGCTTTATATGTAAAGAGGTAGGACTCTTTTTTTGTTGTAACCAAGTGATAACTTGGAAAGATGTAAACCCGTAGGGCACTCATTTTGTTGTTAGTAGTTAGTGTTACATGCTATAATTTCAAGATAAACATTTATGAAAGTGTAATGCATGTGATATCCTTTGTAATATAAACTCTAATGAATGAAAATATAGCTTTCTATTATGTTTATAGATCTTATGAATGGTTGATTTATATAATATTTTGAGGCGTTACATGAAAGGTATAATTTTTATGATATCAATTTATTGTTGTCAGTAGGTTATTTTTAAAAAAGTAAAAAAAAATGCTTAAAATTTTAAAAATATTCACAAAAAAAAAAAAAGAAAAAAAGAAAAGAAAAGTAAAACCAAACACACAGATTAAATTTGTTATCAATTTAAATTTGATAATCATAATATAAAAAAAGGTCTAAAGTAATTGTGAATAAAAAAGTTATTTATTGATACGAACCTGAAATTTATCTTACCAATAAGAGAATGACTCACCCCTTGGGCAGTCCACTGGTCGCGTCAACAACTGTCACAGCAGTTGATCTTCTGGGCATAAAAATTCGAGATGAAATATATATTAAATAATTTATAATAATTTGGATCGACATAATTTTTATTGACATGACAAATATTTATTAGATAATTTTTATGTTTCACTTGAATTTTTAAATAATATGATTTAATAATGAAAAATGCTAGGGACTCCAAATAATGTACCAAATGTTTTACCAAATCTCTCACACGGGTATAGGATTCACACAAACTCACATGTGTGTGGGTCTCACACCCATCTGAGAGATTTGGTAAAACATTTAGTAAATTATTTAGGGTCTCGAGCATTACACTTTAATAATTGATTATTTGTAGTTCGTTTAATAATTTAAAATTGATGGTCTAAAACATTTTTCATATATTTTTTGTTAGTTAAATTTTTTATTCAAATATGATGTGCAAAAATATTAGGCACAGTAATAAAATTGCTACTCTTTTCGTTCTAAAATATTAGTCCTCTATTATAGCTTTTATTTTTCCCAAATTATTCGTTTCTTTTCAAAAATCAAATACAAAAATAATATGAATTTCCTGTTTTGCCCTTCTTTTTAGATTCATTAACAATATAAAAAGTACAATTATGACATTGATATTTTCCAAAAAAATACTATCAAAGGTAATTGTGGAAAATTAATTTTTTTAAAGTGCAATAATTGTACTACTAAAAAAAGTTGAATTGTCCAAAAGAGACTATTATTTTGAAACGGAGAGAGTATTAAAATTATCAAATCATTCAAATGAGTATGGGTCTCACATGTTTATGTGGGTCTCCTATCCATTTTAGTGATTTGATAATTTCTTTCATAAAAAATTTAGTATCCCTATCATTGTTCTATTGTGTGTTTTGTTTGATTTTGATGGTAATTTTTAATTTTCTAAAAAATTTATTGGAAATTAAAATTTTATATAGTATATGTTGAAAATAGTTTAGAATTTTTGAAATTTTGAATGATTGTAATTAGTAGGTGTTAGAAAAAAAAAAGTAATTGATTAATGAATTAATATGACAGATAAATCATTGTTATTTAATAATAAGTTTGACAAAATTAATTTAAAATTTAAACCAAACAAACACTTTTTGTACTAATACTGATATTATTTTGTCGGAGATTATTTTAGGATAACATTATCTTACCGGTAAGATAATGACTCACACCCCCACAGGTCCACTGGTTATGTCAATTTATTGTTGTGTCAGCACACCTATCTTACCGGCAAGATATTATTCTTGAAAGACCACACCTATCGGCACAAAAATTCAAAATTCAGGGATGAAATATTTATTAGATAATTTTTAATTTGGATCGACATAATTTTTAACGATTCGATAAATATTTATTAGATTATTTTTATGTTTCAGTTGAATTTTTAAACAAAAATGATACATCTTTTTAATTTGAAAATTTTAAAAGAGCACTAATGATGTAGAAAATTTAAAAAAAAAAAAATTAAGGCCAAAACACCATATCACATGGGACCCACACACCAATTAAAGCTATTAAAACTTTTAATTTAGAGCTCCCAATCTTTTTTCATTTTTAAATAATGTGATTTATAACCCATTTGTAGTTGGTTTAATAATCAAAATTGATGATCTAAAACATTTTTCATATATTTTTTGTCAAATAAATTTTTAATTGATAATTCAAAATTTTTGTTAGAAAATTGGAATTAAACACACTGATTATCTCTTTATTTTTTCTATATATCTTTTACACGATTGAATTTATTATTAGTATTATTTTAAAAGGAATATAATAATAATAATAATAATAATAATAATAATAATAATAATATATAATAATAATGGACTATAGATGCTATAAATAGGCATTATGCAAAGTTTTTGAGGTGGCTATTTTTGGTGTCAATGGGGAAGATAATAATGGGCTAAAGTTGTTATAAATAGGCATTGTTTAGTATTTCGTAATTTTTATTTTGCTAGTGGAATGAAGCAATTGATCCGAATTTGAAATTTTTATTTCGATAACGGAATGGAGCAGTTGGTCCGAATTTGTAAATTTTTATTTTGATAGTGGAATGAAGCAATCAGTCTGAATTATTTTTGTGTATAAAAAAATTATTTGTGTATAATTTTGTGTTTTGCATATATATAATTTCCAATGTTTAAATTTGTTTAATAAGATGATTATAATAATTAATATTAAAAAGACAAAAATAAGAGATAAATTGCAAAATTGACTGTAAAATAACAATATATATCACTAATTTAATACAAAATGATATTTTTACACATCATTTAAATGAACTTGTCATTGATTTTTTTTTTTTTTAAGTTCATCAAAATTAATTGAAACATCATCTTTTACAAAATAAGGCTTTCATACATATAATTAATGAACTTTTTACAAACTGTTTTTATTTTAACAGTCAGTACAAAGTTCATTAATTTTAACTGAAAATCAAGCCTTTCAAAATAAAAATATTTACCAAAAATAAACTAAAACCTAAAATAAGTCAAGGATTAAATTCTCCGCCTTTAACATCGAAACTATATGAAATGAAAGGTGAAGATTGAGCCACTAGTGGAGAACTGGAATATGAACGAGAACTGAAGATTGAACCACTGGTGGTGGAGATCTACTAAGTTCTATATCAACAACAGATGTAGATTTTGTAAAATAAATTTCATTAATAATTATATATATAGTTAAACAAAACAAACATAAAATAATACCCCATATAAAACCAATCGAAAATACAATATAGCGATCCCGGTTTCTAACTCGACCTTTATGGTGTTTCGGACTCGGGTCTTGTAACGCCCTTAAAATATGACATAACCCAACTATTCACAAGATCCATAAAACATGATAGAAAGGTTCTATTCTCATTCATCAGAGTTAATATTACAAAAGATGTTACATGTTATCAACAAAGTAAATGCCCTACGGGCTTACAGCTCTACAAGTTATCACTTGGTTAAAACAAAAGAAGAGTTCTAACTCTATACATAAAAAGCCCTCGGCTTGGGTTTTACATTTAACACAAATATATAAATAACAAAACGGAGTCTTCAACTCCTAAACCTCCCAAGCGAAGACCTTGGAGGTGGCATGTTCCCTGTACTTGAAAAATGGTATCCCAAGTAGGATGAGCCAAAGCCCAGTAGAGATATGCTAAACAGTATATGAGAATTAACAAAAACATTAGCATTCGATAAATGTTTAACACTTATAAACCATCTTAAACCTTTTCCATAATCAATCAACATTGGTACCCATATTTCAATTCACTTCCAGTTATTTACCCAAGTCAATTCATTGACATAATTCATTATCATATAAACAATTCAAAATGAGACTACAACTCGTTCATCAATACTTCAATCACAAACATCATTCATACACTTCCATATCTTTGCCATTTCACGGAACTACGTCTGAGGGAACCGGTACCCAAATATATATAAGATTTCGGGTCTTTCACCCTGGACACTCCGGCCAACTTAATTATCAATGGAGTCCATCCCCTATCTCCTCCCAAACAATGGAGTATATCCCTTATCTCCTCCCAAACAATATACATATACAATGTATTTACACAAGTTGTCATATACAATGACCAATTCAATCGTATATACAATGTTTACAACCAACTGTCATATTCAATGACATAATCCAATTGATTAGTTTCAATTTACCTAATCATCATGCAGTTTCTACAATAATCATGGCTATCCTCCATCGATAGCCCAAAACAGATATATCTAAACAGATAAATAAATTTCTCAACAGATAAATTATCACATTTATCATAGGTGAGTGATTCATCAATCCAACTACACCATTTAATCACAACTTCCTCCAATTTCATGATTCTCAAACCAATTTCATATTTCCATAATGATTTCTTCATTTACACAAATAATGTATATAATTCAAATTAGGGCATTTTCCCCCTTTCTCAAATATTGCTTCCAAGGCCAAATTTTCCCCCATTATACACCCATAACTCCATTTTCAAAACCCCACATGCATATAGAACCTCCAAAATAGAAACCCCTCTCTTACTATTTCAAACTTAAACCCTAACTTCACCCAAACCAACCATTTATACAAAATGACCAACATTTATGTTAAAGTTCATAGAAATGAGTAGATTATCCCTACCTCAAATGGAGAAGCTCAAAGGAGAAGATGAGAGAAACTCAAGGTGCTCCAAATCCAAACTTTTTCGGATCAAAGGATAGCCCACGCGATGCTCTACCTCTTTTACAAAGGAAGTAGGGTGGAGACACTCTAGATCAAGTGTATTTGTTGAGAGAAGGGGTATTTTAGAGAGAGAGGCTGCTAAATTAGGGTTTGGAATGAAAAAGAAATCAAAAAGTGTTCTTGAATTCCGCTGCTGTGAACTGATATATACGGGGCTCGCTCGAGCGAAGGAGTGGTTGCTCGAGCGACCAGACACAAAAGAACCTCGCTCGAGGGCAAGAAGCTTCGCTCGAGCGAACAATGCAAAGCTTCAAATCTGCAACGCAGAAGCACGCTCAAGCGCAAAAGTGCTCGCTCGAGTGAGGAATACCAACCTTCAGGTCTTACATAGACGCAGATGCACGCTTGAGCGCGAGAGTGCTTTCTCGAGCGAAGAGACACACAATATAAAGCTCGCTCGAGCGCAAGAACCCTCGCTCGAGCGAAAAAACCAATACCCAAGCCTCGCACGAGCGCAAAAAGCCTCGCTCCAGCGAAGAAGGCAAAACCTGGGTAGTAACCATTTATTTCAACTCACAACCAACCTGTACCAAACTCGCCCAACACATCCCAAAACTCAAATACAATGAATTAAAGGATGGAAACAAGACATAGACAACAACATACAACCATAGAACCCGAGTCCGGAATACTATAAATGAAGGGGAAAAACTGGGATTGTTATAGGTCTTGTGGTTTAATGTTGTTGTTTATGTCTTTTCCCCTTCTTACCCTTTGAATTTGAGTTTTGAAATGTCTTGGGCGTGTTCAGAATAGGGTGGTTGGTTGTTGGTCAAGAACCTTATTGCCCAGAATTTTAGTCTTCTACTCGAGCGGGTCTTCTTACGCTCGAGCGGGGTTTGCAATCATTCAGCACTTTGTGGGTCTGCAAAAATGCTGCAGAAGTGTTTTTCACACGCGAGCGGTATTTCTTACGCTTGAGCGGGTTTGAGCTTGAGCAACCCCTATGGCGCTCGAGCGACTGTCTGAAGTCTGTAAAATACTAGGCGAGTGCATTCTACGCTCGAGCGGGTCTCATTGCGCTCGAGCGGGTAGTGCCTTACTATTGTGTCTTGGCGCTCAAGCGGCCCTTATTGCGCTCGAGCGGGTCGAATTTATGTGTCTGACGCTCAAGCATCAAATTCTCCACTCGAGCGGACTGTGCGTATATCAGATCGCGAAAGCGACTTTTTAAATCACTTTTCTATCATTTCTCTCTCTAAAACTTTCCAAAACCCTAAGCTGAGAGCTTCTCTCTCTAATATACTGTCTCTCTCTCTATATTTTGACCTAGACCTAGTGATCTCCTCACCCTCCTTCCTTTGATAAAAAGATTGAGCTCTTCAAGATCTCCATTTTAATCCGAGTAGGAGTTGATTTCGTCATCTTTGGAGTTCAACTCTTGCTTGGCTCATCTTCTCTTCTTGAGTTAGGGATAATCTACTCATTATTATGAGCTTTAATATAAATATTGGTCATTTTTGTATAAATAGTTGGTTTGGGTGAAGTTAGGGTTTTGAGTTTGAAATAAGTAAAAGAGGGTTTTCTATTTTGGGTTCTATATGTATGCGAGATCTTGAAAATGGGGTTGTTTGTGTGCAATGGAGGAAAATTTGGCCTTGGGTGCAATGTTTGAGAAAAGGAGGAGAATGCCCTAATTTCTATTATATAAATTATTTGTTTAAATAGTGAGATCATTGTGGAAATATGAAATTGGTTTGGAACTTATGAAATTGGGGGAAATTGTGATTAAATGGTGTAGTTGGATTAATAAATCACTCACCTATGGAAAAGTTAATAAATTATCTGTTTGATAGATTTATTTATCTGTTTAGAGATAATTGTTTTGGGCTATCGGGGGAGGATAGCCATGATTGCTGTAGAAACTGCATGATGATTAGGTAAATTGAAACTAATCAATTGGATTATGTCATTGAATATGACGGTTGGACTGACACATTGAATATGTGATTTTATTGGTCATTGTATATGACAACATGTTTAAATGCATTGCATATGCATCTTTGTTTGGGAGGAGAAATGGAATGTACTCCATTGTTTGGGAGGAGATAGGGGATATACTCCATTGTTTGGGAGGAGATAGGGGATGGACTCCATTGACAATTAAGTTGGCCGGAATGTCCAGGGTGAAAGTCCTGAAATCTTTTATACATTTGAATGATGTTGATGATTGAAGTGTTGATGATATGAGTTGTAGTCTCATTTTGAATTGATTAGATAAAAATGAACCATGCTAATGAATTGATTTGGATAAACAAATGGAAGTGGATTGAAATATATGGATGTCAATGTTGATTGGTTATGGAAAGAGTGTAACTTGGTTTTCAAGTGTTAAACATTTATCGGATGCTAATGTTTTAGTTGATTCTCATATAATATTTAGCATATCTCTACTGGGCATTGGCTCACCCTACTTGGGACTCTATTTTTCAGGTACAGGTGATATGCCGCCCCTAAGATCTTAGCTTGGGAGGTTTTGGAGTTGAAGACCCCTTTTGTTATTCGTTTTGATGTTAAATGTATATTCAAGCCTACGGCTTTCTAGGTATAGAGCTAGGACTCTTTTGTTGTAACCAAGTGGCGACTTGGAAAAGTGTAAGCCCATAGGGCATCCATTTTGTATCTAACATGCAATATCTTTTGTAAAGAATACTCTGATGAATGCAATATGTAATATTTTTATTATGTTTTAAGGATTTATTGAATGATTGATTTATGTTTTATTTTGAGGGCGTTACAACTTAGTATCACAGCATACCAGGTTTTAATACTTTGGGTACGTGGGAAGTGGTTAGTACCACAATGGGTTTGTCTCGCTTGTTAGAGACTTAAGCGTAATGTTATGTGTTTATATGGTAACATGTTTATGTGACTATATGGGTATGGGATTTAGTTTCTAGGATGTTGATCGGGTCCATGGATTTCTGGGAGTCCTATTGGAAAGGCACTTGATCATTGCCATTTCTAATTGGAACTCTAGCAACGCCACGGGACGGTCATTATCCGGAAATAAAATTCGTAAGTGTTTATGTGGTTATATGCTTATATGGAGTGAATTACTGTTGTCCATTGTGTTATGACGCGAGTGAATAGCTTCGGCACATTTGTGAATGTGCTAATCCCTTTGTTACCTTTATTAGGATGTCAGGACGAGGTCGTGGTGGTAGACGTGGTAGGCCTAAGAGGCAGGAGATGCCTATACCAGATGAGATTCCGGCACAGGAGGAGGGAGTTGGTCAGGCCAACGTGGCCGAGCCAGTAGGTCAGCAGGCCATGGGCGCCTTAGCCCGCGAAATGGCAGGAGCATTGAGGGAATCTATGGACATTCTTAGGGCCGAGAATCAAGTCCAGGCCCAAGTAGCCGAGGCAGGGCAGTCTTTTCTGAAGAGGGAGTTCTTCCAGTTGAATCCAGATGAATTTTTAGGTGATCTAAGGAGCCACTGAAGGTGGATGAGTGGCTTGAACAGATGACGAAGACGTTTGAGATGCTTGGCATCGAAGACGGAGGCTTACGAGTGACCTTGGCATCTTTCCAGTTGAAGGGAGACGCGGGTCAGTGGTGGAAGTATGCGCGTGGGCGCATTGGAGGAACTTGGGAGGCCTTTGTTGAAGCTTTCCAGCAAAAGTACTTATCGGTTACAGTGAGGAAAAAGTTAAGAGATCAGTTTTTTCAGCTCAAGCAGTTGAATACACCAGTGGCGGAGTTCGACGCCACCTTTACTAGCTTATCTAGGTTTGCACCTGAGTTAGTGGCGACTGAGGAATGTCGTTGTTTGGAGTTCCAGAAGAAATTGAGGACCGGACTCATGTTCAGAGTTGCCGGGTCCATGATTAGGGAATTCGGGCGCCTCGTGGAGGTTGCAGCCCATCTTGAGACCATTATGCATGCGGAGGAGGAGAGGATGAGGGGCTCCAAGAGGAGTCAGGATGGCCAAGGGGATGGTAAGAGGCAAAGGGGTTCTAACCCTCAGCAGTCCCAGGGAGTGCATTCGAGATCTACCTTTCCAGTACCGAGTTTGGGTTCTAGGAGCGGCGGTCAGGGGGGACATCACCTGTTTCAAATGTGGTCAGATGGGCCACAAGTCTCCAGTTTGCCCATAGAGGGGAAGAGGGCAGCGTACAGCATCATCTTCGGCTCATTCTCAGGGCCAGAGTCAGGGTAGAGGCCAGCCGCTCACTTTTTATTAGTGTAGGCGGGCGGGGCACTTGAAGAGGTTTTGCCCACAATTAAGTGGCAAATCTAGTGCGTCTGGTTCGAGGCAAACACAGAGTTACCAGCCAGCGCAGTCAGTTCAGGCCTCGAGGGCCAATTAGGGAGCCTCTTCGGCTCAGTCTGTGCTGTAGTCTTATGCTCCGAGAGGTGAGCAGGTAGATCGGAGACCTTCAGGGCGAGTGTATGCTGTTACAGTGCCAGATCTTGTACCGACTCCATCTGTTGTGAGAGGTATCTTTTTGTTTTGCAACTCGGTTGCCAATGTGTTAATTGATACTGGTGCATCCCATTCGTTTATATCTTCTGTATTTGTATCTGTTTTGGGGTTGGAGTTGGCATAGTTAGCATCTCCTATTTGCGTGGTATCACCTGTTAGGGGTAAGATGGTTTTGAAACAAGGGTGTCGGGACTGTGATATAGAGGTCGCTAATCGTCGACTTCCGTTTTCTTTTATATTGATGGATATGTCTGGGTTTGATGTAATTTTGGATATGGACTGGCTATCGTCATATTGGGCTGTTATAGATTGCTACCGTCAGAGGGTTACTGTATGTACCTTGAGCGGTGATTGTTTTCATTTCTTGGGAGATCAGGTTGGTAGAGTTTTACCGCCGGCGTATGATCCGCGAGGGCAGAGTGAGCTTAGTTATCTTCTCGCTAGCTTTATGAGTAGTGAGTGTGATAAGACTCAGACAGAATTGCCAGGACTAGTTTGTGAGTACTCAGACGTCTTTTCCAAGGATCTTATTAGTTTACCACCCCATCAAGAGATTGAGTTCTCTATTGACTTAGTGCTTGGCACGGCACCGATTTTCATGGCACCGTATCGTTTTGCGCCAGCTGAGCTGAGCGAGTTGAAGATTCAACTTCAGGAATTACTAGATAACGGCTTTATTCGCCCTAGTACCTCGCCTTGGGGAGCACCAGCCCTCTTTGCTAAAAAGAAAGATGGGGCTTTAAGACTTTGTATTGATTATCGAAAAATTGAACCGGGTTACGATTAAGAACAAGTACCCTATGCCTCGTATAGATGATTTGTTTGATCAGTTGAAGAGATCTCGTTGCTTCTCTAAGATAGACTTGAGATCGGGTTATCATCAATTGAGGGTCAGGGAGGAGGATATCCCGAAGACAGCATTCCGTACGTGGTATGGCCATTATGAGTTTTTGGTGATGCCTTTTAGGCTAACCAATGCACCAGCTGTGTTCATGGACTTGATGAACTGGATTTTTCGACAGTTCTTAGATCGTTTCGTGATCGTCTTTGTGGACAACATTCTGATTTATTCACCTTTTGAGGAGGAGCACAAGGAACACTTGCGAGTGGTGCTTGAGTTGCTTAGAGCCCATAAGCTATATGCTATGTTTCGGAAGTGTGAGTTTTGGCTAAGAGAGGTTAAGTTCTTAGGCCATGTGATATCCGGGGAAGGGATGACCAGTAGATTCATCCAAGATAGAGGTAGTGCAAGATTGGGCACAACCTAAGAATGCCTTCGAGATTCGTAGTTTCTTGAGGTTGGCCGGGTATTACCGTCGGTTTGTGAAGGATTTCTCCAGGCTAACTTCGCCTTTGACTAGATTGACGCGGAAAGGGGTCAAATTTGTGTGGAGTGAGACTTGTGAAAATTTGTTCCAAGAGCTTAAGGTTAGACTTACCACCGCTCCAGTCTTGATTATTCCGGAGAGGGGTTCGGGCTATTCGGTTTATTGTGATGCCTCACGAAAAGGTTTGGGTTGTGTATTGATGTAAGAGGGGAAAGTAGTAGCCTATGGCTCACGTTAGTTGAAAACACACGAGAGGAACTACCCTACTCACAACCTAGAGTTAGCTGCTGTGATATTTGCCTTGAAGATTTGGAGGCACTATCTTTATGGTGAGAGATTCGAGGTGTTCTCGGATCATAAGAGTCTAAAGTATCTGTTTACACAAAAAGGCTTGAATTTGAGGCAGAGAAGGTGGATGGAGTTCATAAAAGATTATGACTTCGAGTTTCATTATCATCCGGGAAAGGCCAATGTTGTGGCCGATGCCCTAAGTAGAAAGTCCATTAGTGATGTAGCTTGTATTGCTATCCGAAAATGGGAAATGTTGGGTGTTCTTGGTGAGTTTGACTTGCATTTGGGCGAGTCTGCTGAATCTGCAGTCTTGTTTTCTGTAGTTGCACAACCTACACTTGTGAATCGAGTGTTAGAAGCACAGAAGGGTGACTTTGAGGTAGAATCGCTTCGGGAGAAGATCTCCAGTGGGAAGGTAGAGAAGGGTTTGACTGTGTATCCCGACCTGAGTGTAAGATATCGAGACCGCTTGTTTGTGCCGGAGTCATGCCTAGAGGAAGTACTCAGTGAGTTTCACCATTCACGCCTTGCGGTGCATTCGGGAGGCACAAAGATGTATCATGATCTGAGTCGCCAGTTTTGATAGAGGGGTATGAAGCAAGATGTGGCAGTGTTTGTATCAAAGTGCCTTATTTGTCAGCAAGTGAAGGTCGAACATCAAAGGCTAGCGGATTTGTTGTAACCCTTGCCTATAGCCGAGTGGAAATGGGAGCACGTCACGATGGATTTTGTCGTGGGCCTTTCGAGGACTCAACGGGATAGTGATGCCATTTGGGTGGTAGTTGACCAGTTGACTAAGTCGGCGCAATTTATTCCTATGCGTGTAAGAGATTTGGTAGATTACCTTGCTGACTTGTACATACGGGACATAGTGAGGTTGCATGGGGTCTCAGTGTCGATTATCTCAGATAGAGATCCGCGTTTTACTACTAGGTTGTGGCAGAGTTTGTAGAGTGCCTTGGTACTAGATTGACTTTTAGCACGGCGTACCATCCTCAGACTAACGGGTAGTCTGAGCGCACTATTCAGATCCTTGAGGATATGCTTCGAGGCTGTGTCCTTGATTTTAAGGGGTCGTGAGAGAGACACCTACCCTTAGTGGAGTTTGCCTACAATAACAGTTTCCAATCGAGTATTGGTATGACATTGTTTGAGGCCTTGTATGGCCGACCGTGTAGATCTCTAGTGTATTGGGCCGAGGTGGGTGATGCACCTTTGTTGGGCCCGAAGTTGGTGCGAGAAACGATGGAGAAAGTGGCACTTATCCGTAAGAGGTTGGTTACAGCCCAGAGTTGCCAAAAGAGTTACGCCGACCGTAGGAGGAGACCTTTGTCATTCGAGGTGGGTGATCACGTTTTTTTGAAATATCACCTAGACGGGGTTTGATGAGGTTTGGGAAGAGTGGAAGTTGTCCCCTCGGTTTATTGGCCCTTTTGAGATCCTTGAGCAGATTGGGGAGGTTACCTACCATTTGGCGTTGCCGCCGCAACTGTCCGGAGTACATGATGTGTTTCATGTTAGTATGCTTCAAAAATATGAGCCAAATCCATCAGATGTGTTAGATTGGACCGACTTAGAAGTAGATGAGGATGCTTCGTATAGGGAGAGATCGGTGAGGGTCTTGGATAGACGGGACCAAGTCTTGTGAGGCAAGACGATTCCCTTGGTCAAGGTATTGTGGAAACATCACGGAGTTGAGGAAGCAACTTGGGAACGTGAAATGGAAGTCCGAGAGAAGTATCCGGACTTGTTTGCTAATGTATAACTTTGTATTGAGATTGTAATTGTTGTTAAAGAAAAGTATGAACATTGTATATTTTTAAATTATGAGAACATTGTATATGTTATGAACATCTTGGAAACATAAGTTTATTGTAAACATTGCATATGTTTGGGAATATGGAATATCATTGTAACAACGCCCGCGAGGGACCTCGCTACAGTTCGGACTCGATTTTGTTGCGGTTCTAAATCTCGAACCAAAGAGTCCAAATCCGGCAAATCGTTTTGAGAAAAACTGATTTTTGAAAGAAGTGCCAAACATGGACTGCTTTGCCAGATAACAGAGTCGCCACCTAAATATTTTTTTAAAATGGGAAATTTAGGAAACCCTGACTTGTTGCCAAAGGCCACGTGTCCGTCATCACCAAAGTTGGCTCGGGAACTTGGGTACGATTGGGGAAGGTCACTTCGTGAGCACCCCCGCTTGCCCGGTCAAAGACCGGCCTCTACTAACCATGATATCTGTTTTTGAAAACTTTGTGAGTTCTTATTCCGATTATTAGCCTAGGATTACTATGTGATGCTCGCAGCAAACAAGTATAGACTGGGCCGTCTGAATTGGAACAAAACATTTCATGTTTGTTTGTTTGAAAATTGTGTGATGGTGCTACCCGCAGGTAGGCTAAAATGCGGATTTGCCACCCTCGGGTGGGCTTAGAAAACATGATGTTGCCACTATCTAGTGGGCTTAAAACAAACAGTCAATGCACTGTCCCAATTCAAATAACTCAACCTTCACCCACAGGCATTCAAGGCAGTTATATCATTTAAGCACTTAGCCTCATGGCAAGCATGCTATCATGGCAACACTCACACGCATGCAAGGATGCTAAAGCATAAAAACTCACCTAGTACTCCAAGCCAAAACAGGAACCGATTAGAAATCATGCATGGATCCTAAGTATACAGAATGCCTAATGCAACACATGCAAAATGCAACTATAGCAGGCTCGGCTATTCTAAACATGGCATATGAAATGCTACAACTATCATGTACTCAATTTGGAATTGAAATACAGATGCAGTTTGTATGATGCGCCGAGCCCGGTGCATGCAAAACAGATGAATGATGCAAACATGCTGTCATACCGTTATGCTAATTGAAATATGCCCTATATCTAACCATCGTAAGCAGGTAAATAAAAGGGAGAAAGAAATGGGGGTTGGAAGACATACACACACACACGCACACTTATTACAATTATGCCCTCGCGCAGAGGGTCCGAATAAATATACAGTCCGAATATTACAGTCCGAATAATATACAGATTCCTAATTAATTAACAAATTAATTACAAAAAAAGTAAAACTGGCATGCAAGCCGGGGACTGCTTCGCTTCTGATGAATATTGCATGCCGGGCTGCTCTGGCGCGAAAATCCACTGGGATGCCCCAATTAGCCTCTGTTTGCACTTTTCTCGAAATGCGTGCCAGACTCTGGAAATTTGCTGATTCTTCATTTTGCTGCAACAGAGAGCAGGAGAAGGGCATAGCAATGTATTTCACAAATATATGCATGCCTCGATCCTCGTGCCACCAATCACGCATATCGATGCATGATGGCCGAGGAATCGGATTGCACAACTCAATATAGGATGAATGCGGATGAATGCTACAATGAAAACCTAACTCCATCATGGGTAATCCGGAGTGTCGGTGAACTGGGAATTGAGACCCGTTCCGTTACTCGGAGTACGAAACGTGCCTCGTTTCCCGTGCAATATGCATGATATGCATGAAATGCAACTAACATGCGATATAGTATGCACAATGTTATGAAAATGAGATGAAAATGAGATGCCTCGAAAAGCGTGCACGCGGGCACGCAAACCGAGGCGATGATGAAATGTGGAAATCGGATAAAATCGAAGTGCCTCGAAATGTGCGCCCACAGGCACGCGAACCGAGGCGGAGGCATACGCAATGCCAAGCGGATAAAACAGAGTGCCTCGAAATGCGTGCACACGGGCACGCAAACCGAGGCGGAGGCATACGCAATGCCAATCGGATAAAACCAAATGTCTCGAAATGCGTGCACACGGGCACGCAAACCGAGGCAGAGGCATACGCAATGCCAAGCGGATAAAACAGAGTGTCTCGAAATACGTGCACACGGGCATGCAAACTGAGGCGGAGATGTGAAGTGCAAATCGGATAAAACCGAAGTGCCTCGAAATGCGTGCACACGGGCACGCAAACCGAGGCGATGATATGAAAATGCAAATCGGATAAAACCGAAGTGCCTCAAAATGCGTGCACACGGGCACGCAAACCGAGGCGATGGCATACAAGCATAAAAATGCAAATTGGGCTTACGCCAACATGAGAGGGCCTCAACCACACTCACATAGGCTGCCGTGAGATGAAAATGAAGTGCCTCGAAATGCGCGCACACGGGCACGCAAACCGAGGCAGTGACATACAGGCATGAAATGGCATGAAAATGTAGATTGGGCTTACGCCAACATGAGAGGGCCTCAACCGCACTCACATAGGCTGCCGATGAATGAAAATGGAGTGCCTCGAAGTGCGTGCCCATGGGCACGCAAACCGAGGCAATGCATTAAGGCATGAAATGACATGGGAAATGATATGCAAGCATGCAAATCAAATTCAGCCACTCACAAATGATGTAAAATAGCCCCGAAATGATACGAAATGACAACCGAAGCATGCAATCATCCCGAAAATGTGAAATTAAGCCCCGAGATGGCCTATAGCCATGCTATACATGCAAAATATGATCATGGCAGCAATAACAGTAGCAAGGCAGTCCCAAATATGGCATTTTTTCAGTAATAAACATGGCCAAAATGCAAGCATAGATATGGCAACAATAGCTCGCAAGAATACGGTAAAAGAGAGGAATTACAAAGCAAATGGTATCTACAATGCTTAAACCCAAAAACTCAGTTCTACAAAATTAAAGAGGGACTAAAAATATGCACATTTACAGTAGATGACATCCTTCAATTCAGTGTGTTGGTATGCTTAATATGGCATGCAAAAATGAGCCAATAAAGGGCTATAACATGGGGTACCATAAGAAAGCATCAAACAACTTTGAACCCTTAACAAAAGATGAAGAATAGACAATTCTAAGACACTTTCTAAGCCTGATGAAGGCTCAAATCAGTGGCTAAGCAAGCCTAAACAAACATGCAATTTTACGGTAAATTGAAGGATTACAAAACAAGTACCAAAACCAGTCATCAAATGGCCTAAGACCCTTAACAAAGAATGAATAATGGACCAAAATAAGGCACTCTCTAAGCCTGATGAAGGCTGAAATCCGAAGCATGGTGAGCTTAAAAATGCATGCAAAATGGGAGTGGAACAAGAATTCAAAGCAAGTGATACGTAGAGCAAGAAAACCAGGTTGAGCCCTTCTTCAATGTTGAAGAGGGGCTCAAAATAAGCACAATCACAGTATATTACAAGTTCCAACTCAGATCACAAATAGGCCAAAATAATCATGCAATTTTACGGTAAAATAGAAGGATTTCAAAGGAAGTGAATGCTAGAGTCACCAAACATGATGGAGCCCTTCTTCAATGTTGAAGAGGGGCTCAATATAAGCACACTCACAGTTTGTAGTATGCTCGAAATCAGATCACTCAAAAGCCAAACATAGCTTGCAATTTTATGGCATAAAGAGTGGTATTGAAAGAGGTATGTGATAGAAATACCAAATGAGGTTGAGCCCTTCTACAATGTTGTAGAGGGGCTCAAAATAAGCACAAAATCAGTAGGGGTCGGAGCCCAAAACTGAGAGCAAGTAGAGTAAAGAATTGATCCAAGAAAATGCTAGAAAAATGGAATTAGGGACTTACCCTTGAAGATCCAACTTTGGTGGCCTCTTGGCTTGAATTTGTTGATCCCTAACCTCTGAAAATTACTCCCTTGCTGCTGAAATGGAGGTGGTGTTGGTTGTGCTTGGAGTTGATGAAGGAATGGAAGCAAAACTTGAAGCTTTGAGCTTGGAAATGGAGGATATAAACATGCAAGGCTCCAAGGATTTTTCTCCACCAAAAAACCAGCTGGGAGCTGCTGGTTTTTATAGCCAAAAGGGTGGAAATATCTTGCCTCAAATATCTAGATATTTTGAGGGCAAAATATCTAGATATTTTGAGGGCAAAAAGAAAAGATTTTGTTCAGCCACGAAGTGGGCATCTGAGACCGCAGTGTTCTTCGGAATGATGAAACAGAGGTACCTGCCAAAATTGAACAAAAAATAATGCAAAACGAAAGCTCGGGGACCAAAACCGCGCGGGGTCCCGAAAATGGGCTGCCGGGCACCGGAAGTGGTGTTCGGCTGCGAAGTGGGTCTCAGAGACCCCAGTGTCCCTCGGAAGGACCAAACAGAGGTGTCTGCCAAAAATGAACAGACATCGATGCAAAATGAATGCTCGGGGCCAAAACCGCGTGGTTCGGGATCCCGAAAATGGGCTGCCGGGCACCGGAAGTGGTGTTCGGCTGCGAAGTGGGTCTCAGAGACCCCAGTGTCCCTCGGAAGGACCAAACAGAGGTGTCTGCCAAAAATGAACAGACATCGATGCAAAATGAATGCTCAGGGCCAAAACCGCGCGGTTCGGGATCCCGAAAATGGGCTGCCGGGCACCGGAAGTGGTGTTCGGCTGCGAAGTGGGTCTCAGAGACCCCAGTGTCCCTCGGAAGGACCAAACAGAGGTGTCTGCCAAAAATGAACAGACATCGATGCAAAATGAATGCTCGGGGCCAAAACCGCGCGGTTCGGGATCCCGAAAAAGGGCTGCCGGGCACCGGAAGTGGTGTTCGGCTGCGAAGTGGGTCTCAGAGACCCCAGTGTCCCTCGGAAGGACCAAACAGAGGTGTCTGCCAAAAATGAACAGACATCGATGCAAAATGAATGCTCGGGGCCAAAACCGCGCGGTTCGGGATCCCGAAAATGGGCTGCCGGGCACCGGAAGTGGTGTTCGGCTGCGAAGTGGGTTTCTGAGCCCCCAGTGTCCCTTAAATGGGAGTAAATGAGATGCATGCCAAAAACCGGAGAAATCAGAGATGGTTGGGCGGTCCCGAACCGAGGCACACGGCCTAACGGCTCCGAAAACCGGGAACCGGGCTCCGAAATGGGAAAAATGGCCTACGGCCACGAAAAGTAGCGCACGGCCACCGAGAGATGGTCTACAGGACCACTCCCTTCCCTCAGGAAAGAAAACAGAGAAAACCGAGTCTGGTTCGCAAACCGAGACAAGGCACAGAAGAAGGTTCGGAAGTCCGGAGGCGGGGCGCACGGCCGCGACTCTGAGACTTCTGAACGAGCACAGTATGCAACATCACCGAGCGCTCAATCGGTGACGTCTGAGTCTTAAGGTCGGTCAAAATGGGGTGTCTACAGTTGCCCCTCTTTGACAGAACTCGGAAGTCACAAGTGACGGGAGTGAATGTCAAAGCCCAGAGACGACCCATTTTTGACAAGGCCGAAGACTGAGACAATCATACAAGATGAACAGATAAATGTGTGCCCGCAGGCGTGCCCGCAGGCAGGGGGCAAAAGGCAAATGATATGCAGGGAGATTTTGATAATTGGACTTACACGCTACGCGAAGCCGGTTTGACAATTGGACTTATACGCTACGCGAAGCCGGTTTGAAGATTGGACTTACACGCTACGCGAAGCCGGTTTGACGATTGGACTTACACGCTACGCGAAGCCGGTTATCATTCATGATCATGCAAAGAGAGCTGTAATGAAGCAATTATGCAAAATAAATGCAACATTTTAAGCGAATGCTAGGCAAGCAAGTAAACTCGAGCCAAACTACATCTCGTGCAGAAAGGATGTAAGAAAATTATGCAATTCTCACTGCGTCTCACGCGGAGAAGGCTAAAAGTGACTACCGAGAATACCCGGAGTCTCAAGCACAACATCTCTCTGCGTATCACACAGAAGAGAGGAAGAAGGTAAACCTCTCAGCGTATCACACGCAAGAGAGGAAAGGTAAGTTTCTCAGCGTATCACACGCAAGAGAAGAAAGGTAAATTTCTCAACGTATCACACGTAAGAGAAAAACCTCTCAGCATATCACATGCAAGAGAGGAAAGGTAAATTTCTCAGCGTATCACACGCAAGAGAAGGGGAAGATCATCTCTCAACGTATCACACGCAAGAGAGGAAAGGTAGATTTCTCAACGTATCACACGTAAGAGGAAAACCTCTCAGCATATCACATACAAGAGAGGAAAGGTAACTTTCTCAGCGTATCACACGCAAGAGAAGAAAGGAAGCATCTCTCAGCATATCACATGCAAGAGAGGAAAGGTGAATTTCTCAGCGTATCACACGCAAGAGAAAACAGGAAGCATCTCTCAGCGTATCACACGCAGGAGAGGAAAGGTAGAATTTCTCAACGTATCACACGCAAGAGAAAACAGGAAGCATCTCTCAGCGTATCACACGCAGGAGAGGAAAGGTAGAATTTCTCAACGTATCACACGCAAGAGAAGGAAGGCAGACCTCTCAGCATATCACATGCAAGAGAGGAAATGAAGCATCTCTCAGCGTATCACACGCAAGAGAGGAAAGGTAAATTTCTCAGCGTATCACACGCAAGAGAAAACAGGAAGCATCTCTCAGCGTATCACACGCAAGAGAGGAAAGGTGAATTTCTCAGCGTATCACACGCATAAGAAGGAAGACAGACCTCTCAGCATATCACATGCAAGAGAGGGAAGGAAGCATCTCTCAGCGTATATCACACGCAAGAGAGGAAAGGTGAATTTCTCAGCGTATCATACGCATAAGAAGGAAGATAGACATATCACAAGAGAGAGGAAGCATCTCTCAGCGTATCACACGCAAGAGAGGAAAAGATCAACAATGCAAGTGAAAAAGGTGCATAACAATGCAGGTAGAGTGTGCATAACAATGCAACGAATGAGCATAACAATGCTAGTGGATGTGCATAACAATGCAAGTGAATGAGCATAGTGTGATTGACACACAAAGTGAGCAGAGTATGATAGATATACTAAAGGTGAACACATAGTGTGATAGATGCACTATGTGAACAAGTGTGATTAATACACTAAAGGTGTGTGATGGATACACAAAAGTGAGTATGTGCATGCTAGATACACAAAATAAGAATGTGTGTGATAGATACAGAAAAGTGAGAATGTGTGTGATTGATACACTAATAAATGATCTCAAATGGAACTCCTTTGAATGAACCGTACATACAATATCGTGCATGACTGAGAAAGAAACTTGATAGATACAATGCATTACAATGCATGATGCTCACGGAAAGAAATAAATGGACAAAGCGGCGCTTTAGAAAGCACCTCATGAGGAGTGGCGGTGAACCGCTCTTCTCCAACGGGGATCTCTCCTCGTGCTCTTCGAACACTTTACCTTGAACACACAGCACAAAGGTTCTGGAATGCTAACAAGTAACAATATCTGCATGTAGGAGCCACGGCTGCCGCTTGTCTTCCTGATCATACTCACAACTTTCCCTATTCTCCAACGGGGTGACAGACTAGGTTGGTTCAGTATCCAGAATTGAGGTGCGCACATGCTATCTCAACCTATGGGGCTTCCATACAGATTTCAAGCCGAGGGCGCGCCTCTGGGTATTTAAACCAGACTTTAGTCTCGGAAATCCCGAACCTTTGCGTTCTAGGCCACGGCCATTCGAACTCTAATTTCCACCGTCGCAGTTGGTCTCCTAGGAACTCATTGCAAACACGGCCAAGATGCCTCTGGCAGGGAATGGTACTCAAGGAAAGCACTCCTGATCGCCATTCTAGCTTGAAGTAGACTTGATTTTGAGCTTGAGGTAGAGGCACACTCATACGTCGGAACATTGGCAAGACCTGAAGAGATACACACGGAATACAGTCTCGGAACTTACTGAAGTTGGAGCAAACTCAGATGCCCGACATTTTCCTCTTTTGCTTTTGCTTTGCGGCCCGAAACTCATAGCTTCAGATAGGTCCTGGTTTTACTGTTCCCACATGACCTGGGTTGAGCCCTGCGGTTTTATGAAAGAACAAATTTTGTTTTGCACAAATGTGGAGAACGGCACGGCACTCGGAGCACAAAACAATTTTATTTTTGAAATTGAGAGATGAGTTTTTCGACTAGGTATTGAGCCTACGACTGAACACAGCAAAACGACTCAACAAGGAAATAAAAGGCACACAACCTAAACACATCGAGTAGCACTCGAAACGACTCAAAACAAGAAACGAGATAAAACAAAAAGACATGACACTCAGACGTGCATAGGGAGCCTGTTTCACCGGGTAGTGTTTCCCACCCTCTTCTTATTTGTGGTTTTTACATCACTCGGTCCTCAAGCTCTGTTTTTCTAAAAAAGCCCTTTTCTCACTTTTTCTCTCGTCGCACATCTCTCTATTCTTCAATCTCTCATTTTTCATCCCTCCCCTGGGTGGTTGATGGATAAACAGCAAGTTGTGGGCTCGTGCCCCTAGCATTCTGCTAGATTCTTCTTCTTCTGCACACAGCTAGTGAATTTCTCCCACAGAGGGGTTGCGCTGCAACAGGATGTGTAGCAAATCTGCAGCTGACATCGATTGATGATGTTTTGCTGGGGAGTTTGGACGTGATCAGATCTGTCCAGATGATGGAGTGGAATATCCTGATCCATTCCAGTTCGTGCTTCGCACTTGGCTTGATACCTCGTTGCTCGGAGGATGAGGGAGCTTTTCGGCCCTTTTGTTGTCACCTTCAGTTGCGCCTTTTCTGGCAGGTAGAGTGCCCTTCTTGGCAAGTATTTTGATAAAGGGGAAAGGACAGAACTCCTGACTCAACTGTGCCTCTAGTTCATCATGTTGACCATTTTTTATTTTGGCTTTCTAAAAAAAAAATTTGACCAAAATGAGAGTTAGATTAACATGCTTGTTCAATTTTTGATTTGAAATCATGCAAGTCAGGCTATGAGCACTGAAAATTTTCCTTTTTTGGGTCCAAGAAAATGGTCCAGTTTTGGAAAATGAAACAATTTTCGAGAAAATTAGTCAACCTCAGTAAAAATTCTCAAAAACTATTTTTGCAAACGGCCAATGCTTAACAAGCGCGGAACCTACTCCTGAGATGCACAACCTCGGATCCAAAGAAAACTGCCCTGTGCTTGAAGAGAGCTGCATGGCAACGGAAAGTTGCCCCTTGTTTGAACGGCACCGCGGCGCGTTAAATGGCAACGGAAAGTTGCCCCTTGTTTGGATGGCGCCGCAGCACACTATAATCAGTCCTCAGAGTGATGATGACAACCGAACTCTCAGATACAGAGAAGCAAAGATGATCAAAACCATTACATGGACACAATCGAATTTGAATCGTTTTGCGGCTGGACTTCAGGATGAAGTTGCCTACGTATCCCAAACATGGGAATCAAGCCTTACGTAGTTCGGGTGTTAAGGTACACTCGGGTATTTAACCTCTCCTTTTTATGCTCTAACTTTTGCCAAGGCGCCTATTGCAGGTTTTCGACCTTGCGAGCTTTGTTTTTCTTTCTTTTCTTTTCATTTCTTTTTCTTCTTCTTTTCTTTTCTTCTTTTTTTGCATTTTTCTTTTCTTTTTGTTTTTTCTTCTTTGTATTTTTTTCTCTTTCTTCTTTTCTTTGTATTTTTTTCTCTTTTTTCTTTTTCATTCTTTTCTTGCTCTAACTTTTGCCTGGGTCGCCCTTCCGGGTTTTCGACCCAGCGAGCCTCTGAAAGGGTAAAAGTGTAGCTTGGTCCATGCCAAATGGTTGTAGGGTTTTGAAGTCATCCGTATCCAGGAGAGTGGCTGTTGATTTGCAGAAGGATCCATCTTCGGCTCTTCGAGCACATAGGACATTGTCGCCCCTAGTTCGGGGGGTACTTCTGTTCTAGCTTTGTGAGCTTCTTTTGACGACATCTGATCCTCTTGATCTGACTTTGGTGCCTCTTGCTCGAGGGCTGCTTCAAATCTGGCCACACAGGCCTCATGTTGTAGTTGACCGTTGAACCTTCTGAATTCAAGTTCAAGGTTTGAAAGCAAGGGGTCGAGTCTCGAGACCGAGAGTGATCCTAAGCTGCACAATCTCAAGAGTGATTCCACACAGGTCTTCGCAAGACCGCGCAAAACATTTTTTTTGAAAGTTTTTAAGAAAGCGACAAATCGCTCGCGCTGAAGACAGTGTCGGACCAATCTGGATCAAAGCTAGGGTCCTTCTCAGTACTCACGCTGACAAGCATGATTTCATTCATTAAGGGCTTAGCACGCCTCTCTTTCTCTCAATTTGATCAAAGTTTTGCAAATCCCGAGGAATTCCTTCCTCTTTGTTTTCACTGCAGTGTTCAAAAAAGGTTTTGAAAAAAACTTAGGTCAATACAATGGCTTCAAGGCACAAGAGAGCAGGTGGAATGCGCTGCCATTTCATTCAAACCCCGGCGCAACTAACACACGGCAGAAGCAAATACGAGAGCGTGGAAATTACTGCTGTTTCATTCAAAGTCTGGCGGCATAACTGGCTCCCTGGCAGAAACAGACTCAAAACAAAACAAGAAGACAAACGCAAAACAAAATGGTGACGCCCGAGGTAACACCCCCGGAATCACCTGACTTCTATACAACAGGACTGACTCGATACAACAAGACAGACCCAAGACAAAAGAGACTGACTCAAAACAAAAAGACAGACTCAAAACAAAGTAACAAAAACTGACCCAATCCCCAAGTTAGAAAGCACAAAACTGGTATTTGCATATTGCTCAGAACAGTGCGTGCCATTCCCACGTCTGGAGTTGATTGAGCGCCGCCCGCAGGTGGTTCATCCCCCATTCACATAACAACACAGGTCTAGAGTACCCTGGGTATATCAGACCCTTCTGAAGCTATGGTTCCAAGACTACTTAGCAAAAGAGAAAACAGACAGCACCTCAGCCTGATTTCACTAGAACAGATACGAACAAAGCTGAATGAGTGTGCTCTCTACTGAATTCTGCCTCAAAATTCCGCCTGTAAGCTGATACCCTCAGGTACAACTGATTCCACCAAATACTGATGCCCGCAGGCCTGATACCCAAAATACTGAATTGGTGCCCGCAGGCCTGATGCCCAAACTCGCAAACTGATACATGCATTCCCTGTAGAGACACACTCTAACAAGCACATAACAGATAAGTGAGAGTCAAAACACCCCTATGTTGGGGTAGGGTTTCCCTGTCCTATTTTGTCAGGAGCTAGGGTTTCACTACGCACGCAGCGGTTTCAAACAACCTATGAACGGGTAAGCAACCTGTCCTAGTCTGGAATGGTCACTATGGATCCGAATATGCACTAGGTCGAATGGTCAAAAAGGGTGCCCCGGTAAAACCGGGGTTTGTGTTCCCATGCTGTCAGAGCCCAGAGCCGATCAGCCTTATGGACATGACTTGACAAGACAAGCCTCCGGCAAATCGTTCGGGAATGGCATATGGCAAACACAGTGTTCCTAGGCGCACCAATGCAAATGCAATGCAAAGAAACACACAAGTGTAATCAAAAGCAGATATCATGAGTTCGAGTCAAGTTCTCTAAATCCCCAGCAGAGTCGCCAGAAACTGTAACAACGCCCGCGAGGGACCTCGCTACAGTTCGGACTCGATTTTGTTGCGGTTCTAAATCTCGAACCAAAGAGTCCAAATCCGGCAAATCGTTTTGAGAAAAACTGATTTTTGAAAGAAGTGCCAAACATGGACTGCTTTGCCAGATAACAGAGTCGCCACCCAAATATTTTTTTAAAATGGGAAATTTAGGAAACCCTGACTTGTTGCCAAAGGCCACGTGTCCGTCATCACCAAAGTTGGCTCGGGAACTTGGGTACGATTGGGGAAGGTCACTTCGTGAGCACCCCCGCTCGCCCGGTCAAAGACCGGCCTCTACTAACCATGATATCTGTTTTTGAAAACTTTGTGAGTTCTTATTCCGATTATTAGCCTAGGATTACTATGTGATGCTCGCAGCAAACAAGTATAGACTGGGCCGTCTGAATTGGAACAAACATTTCATGTTTGTTTGTTTGAAAATTGTGTGATGGTGCTACCCGCAGGTAGGCTAAAATGCGGATTTGCCACCCTCGGGTGGGCTTAGAAAACATGATGTTGCCACTATCTAGTGGGCTTAAAACAAACAGTCAATGCACTGTCCCAATTCAAATAACTCAACCTTCACCCACAGGCATTCAAGGCAGTTATATCATTTAAGCACTTAGCCTCATGGCAAGCATGCTATCATGGCAACACTCACACGCATGCAAGGATGCTAAAGCATAAAAACTCACCTAGTACTCCAAGCCAAAACAGGAACCGATTAGAAATCATGCATGGATCCTAAGTATACAGAATGCCTAATGCAACACATGCAAAATGCAACTATAGCAGGCTCGGCTATTCTAAACATGGCATATGAAATGCTACAACTATCATGTACTCAATTTGGAATTGAAATACAGATGCAGTTTGTATGATGCGCCGAGCCCGGTGCATGCAAAACAGATGAATGATGCAAACATGCTGTCATACCGTTATGCTAATTGAAATATGCCCTATATCTAACCATCGTAAGCAGGTAAATAAAAGGGAGAAAGAAATGGGGGTTGGAAGACATACACACACACACGCACACTTATTACAATTATGCCCTCGCGCAGAGGGTCCGAATAAATATACAGTCCGAATATTACAGTCCGAATAATATACAGATTCCTAATTAATTAACAAATTAATTACAAAAAAAGTAAAACTGGCATGCAAGCCGGGGACTGCTTCGCTTTTGATGAATATTGCATGCCGGGCTGCTCTGGCGCGAAATCCACTGGGATGCCCCAATTAGCCTCTGTTTGCACTTTTCTCGAAATGCGTGCCAGACTCTGGAAATTTGCTGATTCTTCATTTTGCTGCAACAGAGAGCAGGAGAAGGGCATAGCAATGTATTTCACAAATATATGCATGCCTCGATCCTCGTGCCACCAATCACGCATATCGATGCATGATGGCCGAGGAATCGGATTGCACAACTCAATATAGGATGAATGCGGATGAATGCTACAATGAAAACCTAACTCCATCATGGGTAATCCGGAGTGTCGGTGAACTGGGAATTGAGACCCGTTCCGTTACTCGGAGTACGAAACGTGCCTCGTTTCCCGTGCAATATGCATGATATGCATGAAATGCAACTAACATGCGATATAGTATGCACAATGCTATGAAAATGAGATGAAAATGAGATGCCTCGAAAAGCGTGCACGCGGGCACGCAAACCGAGGCGATGATGAAATGTGGAAATCGGATAAAATCGAAGTGCCTCGAAATGTGCGCCCACAGGCACGCGAACCGAGGCGGAGGCATACGCAATGCCAAGCGGATAAAACAGAGTGCCTCGAAATGCGTGCACACGGGCACGCAAACCGAGGCGGAGGCATACGCAATGCCAATCGGATAAAACCAAATGTCTCGAAATGCGTGCACACGGGCACGCAAACCGAGGCAGAGGCATACGCAATGCCAAGCGGATAAAACAGAGTGTCTCGAAATACGTGCACACGGGCATGCAAACTGAGGCGGAGATGTGAAGTGCAAATCGGATAAAACCGAAGTGCCTCGAAATGCGTGCACACGGGCACGCAAACCGAGGCGATGATATGAAAATGCAAATCGGATAAAACCGAAGTGCCTCAAAATGCGTGCACACGGGCACGCAAACCGAGGCGATGGCATACAAGCATAAAAATGCAAATTGGGCTTACGCCAACATGAGAGGGCCTCAACCACACTCACATAGGCTGCCGTGAGATGAAAATGAAGTGCCTCGAAATGCGCGCACACGGGCACGCAAACCGAGGCAGTGACATACAGGCATGAAATGGCATGAAAATGTAGATTGGGCTTACGCCAACATGAGAGGGCCTCAACCGCACTCACATAGGCTGCCGATGAATGAAAATGGAGTGCCTCGAAGTGCGTGCCCATGGGCACGCAAACCGAGGCAATGCATTAAGGCATGAAATGACATGGGAAATGATATGCAAGCATGCAAATCAAATTCAGCCACTCACAAATGATGTAAAATAGCCCCGAAATGATACGAAATGACAACCGAAGCATGCAATCATCCCGAAAATGTGAAATTAAGCCCCGAGATGGCCTATAGCCATGCTATACATGCAAAATATGATCATGGCAGCAATAACAGTAGCAAGGCAGTCCCAAATATGGCATTTTTTCAGTAATAAACATGGCCAAAATGCAAGCATAGATATGGCAACAATAGCTCGCAAGAATACGGTAAAAGAGAGGAATTACAAAGCAAATGGTATCTACAATGCTTAAACCCAAAAACTCAGTTCTACAAAATTAAAGAGGGACTAAAAATATGCACATTTACAGTAGATGACATCCTTCAATTCAGTGTGTTGGTATGCTTAATATGGCATGCAAAAATGAGCCAATAAAGGGCTATAACATGGGGTACCATAAGAAAGCATCAAACAACTTTGAACCCTTAACAAAAGATGAAGAATAGACAATTCTAAGACACTTTCTAAGCCTGATGAAGGCTCAAATCAGTGGCTAAGCAAGCCTAAACAAACATGCAATTTTACGGTAAATTGAAGGATTACAAAACAAGTACCAAAACCAGTCATCAAATGGCCTAAGACCCTTAACAAAGAATGAATAATGGACCAAAATAAGGCACTCTCTAAGCCTGATGAAGGCTGAAATCCGAAGCATGGTGAGCTTAAAAATGCATGCAAAATGGGAGTGGAACAAGAATTCAAAGCAAGTGATACGTAGAGCAAGAAAACCAGGTTGAGCCCTTCTTCAATGTTGAAGAGGGGCTCAAAATAAGCACAATCACAGTATATTACAAGTTCCAACTCAGATCACAAATAGGCCAAAATAATCATGCAATTTTACGGTAAAATAGAAGGATTTCAAAGGAAGTGAATGCTAGAGTCACCAAACATGATGGAGCCCTTCTTCAATGTTGAAGAGGGGCTCAATATAAGCACACTCACAGTTTGTAGTATGCTCGAAATCAGATCACTCAAAAGCCAAACATAGCTTGCAATTTTATGGCATAAAGAGTGGTATTGAAAGAGGTATGTGATAGAAATACCAAATGAGGTTGAGCCCTTCTACAATGTTGTAGAGGGGCTCAAAATAAGCACAAAATCAGTAGGGGTCGGAGCCCAAAACTGAGAGCAAGTAGAGTAAAGAATTGATCCAAGAAAATGCTAGAAAAATGGAATTAGGGACTTACCCTTGAAGATCCAACTTTGGTGGCCTCTTGGCTTGAATTTGTTGATCCCTAACCTCTGAAAATTACTCCCTTGCTGCTGAAATGGAGGTGGTGTTGGTTGTGCTTGGAGTTGATGAAGGAATGGAAGCAAAACTTGAAGCTTTGAGCTTGGAAATGGAGGATATAAACATGCAAGGCTCCAAGGATTTTTCTCCACCAACCAAAACCAGCTGGGAGCTGCTGGTTTTTATAGCCAAAAGGGTGGAAATATCTTGCCTCAAATATCTAGATATTTTGAGGGCAAAATATCTAGATATTTTGAGGGCAAAAAGAAAAGATTTTGTTCAGCCACGAAGTGGGCATCTGAGACCGCAGTGTTCTTCGGAATGATGAAACAGAGGTACCTGCCAAAATTGAACAAAAAATAATGCAAAACGAAAGCTCGGGGACCAAAACCGCGCGGGGTCCCGAAAATGGGCTGCCGGGCACCGGAAGTGGTGTTCGGCTGCGAAGTGGGTCTCAGAGACCCCAGTGTCCCTCGGAAGGACCAAACAGAGGTGTCTGCCAAAAATGAACAGACATCGATGCAAAATGAATGCTCGGGGCCAAAACCGCGTGGTTCGGGATCCCGAAAATGGGCTGCCGGGCACCGGAAGTGGTGTTCGGCTGCGAAGTGGGTCTCAGAGACCCCAGTGTCCCTCGGAAGGACCAAACAGAGGTGTCTGCCAAAAATGAACAGACATCGATGCAAAATGAATGCTCAGGGCCAAAACCGCGCGGTTCGGGATCCCGAAAATGGGCTGCCGGGCACCGGAAGTGGTGTTCGGCTGCGAAGTGGGTCTCAGAGACCCCAGTGTCCCTCGGAAGGACCAAACAGAGGTGTCTGCCAAAAATGAACAGACATCGATGCAAAATGAATGCTCGGGGCCAAAACCGCGCGGTTCGGGATCCCGAAAAAGGGCTGCCGGGCACCGGAAGTGGTGTTCGGCTGCGAAGTGGGTCTCAGAGACCCCAGTGTCCCTCGGAAGGACCAAACAGAGGTGTCTGCCAAAAATGAACAGACATCGATGCAAAATGAATGCTCGGGGCCAAAACCGCGCGGTTCGGGATCCCGAAAATGGGCTGCCGGGCACCGGAAGTGGTGTTCGGCTGCGAAGTGGGTTTCTGAGCCCCCAGTGTCCCTTAAATGGGAGTAAATGAGATGCATGCCAAAAACCGGAGAAATCAGAGATGGTTGGGCGGTCCCGAACCGAGGCACACGGCCTAACGGCTCCGAAAACCGGGAACCGGGCTCCGAAATGGGAAAAATGGCCTACGGCCACGAAAAGTAGCGCACGGCCACCGAGAGATGGTCTACAGGACCACTCCCTTCCCTCAGGAAAGAAAACAGAGAAAACCGAGTCTGGTTCGCAAACCGAGACAAGGCACAGAAGAAGGTTCGGAAGTCCGGAGGCGGGGCGCACGGCCGCGACTCTGAGACTTCTGAACGAGCACAGTATGCAACATCACCGAGCGCTCAATCGGTGACGTCTGAGTCTTAAGGTCGGTCAAAAATGGGGTGTCTACAATCATGTGTGTTGTATTACCTTGGGAGCATTGTATATGCCATGTACACTTCTTGAAAATTTGAATTTTGATTAAACATTGTTAATGTAACGCCCTCAAAATAATAACATTAAAACCCATCAATTTAGACATGCATTGATATAAAAGATAAATATTCTTCTATTCATCATAGTAGTTCATTACAATGAGTATTACATGTTAATAACAAAAGCAAATACCCTACGGGCTTACAGCTTTCCAAGTTAACACTTGGTTACAAAAAGGAGAGTACTAACTCAATACACATTAAGCCCTTGGCTTGAATTTACATGTAATACATCCAAAAGATAACAAAATGACAAAAAGTCTCTCTGCCTCTAGCCTCCCAAGCTATGTCCTTGGAGGTGGCATGCTACCTGTACCTGAAAATGATGTCCCATAAAGGGTGAGCCACAGCCCAGTAGAAATACACTAAACCAGCTATGAACAATGACTAAAAGATTAGCAGTTGATAGATGGTCAACACAGATACATCCGCATATATCACATTCCAGTTTCATGACATTAAGTCCATGTTACATTTCATTTCCCATTTCTTTTTCAACTTTGAGTTTGAAAACAAGGCTCAACACCTAGCCAAATAACTTAATGAGATTAAGACTCATCTTTAAAACACTTTCGAAAGTCATGATGGGTACACATTTTAATGCCATATCGATAATACATAAACCACTTCCACACTTTACGAAAGATACACATTTCGGTGTTGTATCAACATAACATAGAATCACTTCTATACTTCACAATTGATAACGATATACATTTTAGTGCTATATCAAATCAATTCGAACACTTCCATAATCAACACTTGATACACATTGTAGTACTGTATCAATGTCACACAAAATCCGGTTTAGAGGTCCATCCCCTATCTTCCCCCAAACCGTGGAGTACATCCCCTATCTCCTCCCACACAACACATGTATATAAACATAGATCATATACAATCAATCAATACATAAAGTTAATTTATTATTTCAGTCGCTATATTCGATAGCATACTCAATCGATTAGTTTCAGTTTGCCTAATCATCATGCATTGTCTACAACAATCAAGACTATCCTCCACCGATAGCCCAAAGCAGTTATTTCTATACCGAAAATAAATGCACCAAATGGATATATAATCAACATTTCAACTAGGTGAGCGATGAATGAATCTAACTACACCCTTTAATCCCATACACATCCAATTCCAACATTTTCAATTCAATTCCTCTTTTCTTCAAATTAATTATACCAATTAATTTATCAATGTAATTAGGGCATTTCCCATAATTAACATCACAACCCTAAGGTTCCATTTTCACTAATAATCCAATATTGATCTCATTTCTCTATGCTAAACATGCCTATAGGTTTATATAAACAAAACCCCAACTTTTGTAAAATTATACAAAAGACCCAAACTTTCTCATAATTACACAACAACCTCCAACATATCAAAATACCAAAATTCAAAGACAAAGCTCATAAAGAGGAGTAGGATATCCCTACCTCGAAGTTTGAGCTCAAACGGAGATGAAGACCAAAGACCAACGTGCTCCAAATCCCAAGTTTTTCAGATTAAATCAAAGCCCTCAACCCACTCTATCTTTTTAATAAAGGACTAAGGGTAGAAACTCACTCTAGATAGATCAAACCTTAGAGAGAAGACAAGTATAGAAAGAGAGAGAGAGAGTCGGATCTAGGGTTTGCAAAAAGAAAGGAGATGAAAAAGTGATGTTTTCCCCGCTGCTGCCTACTGATATATAACAGGCTCGCTCGAGCGAAGGATTGGTCGCTCGAGTGACCAGACACAAAGAATACTCGCTCGAGCGAAGAAAGTCTCGCTAGAGCCAACAACTCGAAGCTTCAGGTCTGCAACCCAGAAGCACGCTCGAGCGATAGAATGCTCGCTCGAGCGAGGAAACTCAAAACATACACCTCGCTCGCTCGAGCGAAGGAAAGCTCGCTCGAGCCAAGAAACACAGCTCTCAGGTCAAAATGAGACGCAGATGCATGCTCAAGCGCAAGACTTCTCGCTCGATCCACCAGACACAAAACTCAACTCTCGCTCGAGTGACCAAACCCTGGCTCGAGCGAAGGATCCAAAACAAAGAGCTCGCTCGAGCGACAAACTGCTCGCTCGAGCGAAGGACCAAAATTCTGGGCAGCAACCATTTGCTCCCAAACACAACCAACCTGTAACAAACCTGCCCAACACATCCTATAACTCAAATACAAAGTACGAAAGGATGCAAACAAGATATAAACAACTACTAACATCCACAGAAACAAGTCCGGATCACTGTACAACAAGGGGTAAAACTCGGGATCGCTATGGTTAATGTTTTGAAAATTGTGAATTTCATTTTAATATGGGGCTCGTGTATCGAGTCGGTGGGAATGAATGGTCGGAGGATGGATCATGGTATCAGATTTGTAAGAATAACATGGTTGGGAATGACCAAACGTTGATTTTGAACTTAATTTGTAATTTCGGGGACGAAATTCTTTAAGGGAGTAGGTTATAGCGATCCCGATTTCTAACTCGACCTTTATGGTGCTTCAGACTTGGGTCTTGTGGTTTAATGTTGTTGTTTATGTCTTTTCCCCTTCTTACCCTTTGAATTTGAGTTTTGAAATGTCTTGGGCGTGTTCAGAACAGGGTGGTTGGTTGTTGGTCAAGAACCTTGTTGCCCAGAATTTTCGTCTTCCGCTCGAGTGGGTCTTCTTCCGCTCGAGCAGGGTTTGCAATCATTCAGTACTTTGTGCGTCTGCAAAAATACTGCAGAAGTATTTTTTACGCGCGAGCGGTGTTTCTTACGTTTGAGTGGGTTTGAGCTCGAGAGGCCCCTATGGCGCTCGAGCGACTGTCTGAAGTCTGTAAAATACTGGGCGAGTGTATTCTACGCTCGAGCGGGTCTCATTATGCTCGAGCGGGTAATGCCTTACTGTTGTGTCTTGGCGCTTGAGCGGCCCTTATTACGCTCGAGCGGGTCGAATTTATGTGTTTGACGCTCAAGCGTCAAACTCTCCGCTCGAGCTGACTGTGCGTATATCAGATCGCGAAAGTGACTTTTTAAATCACTTTTTCTATCATTTCTCTCTTTAAAACTTTCCAAAACCCTAAGTTGAGAGCTTCTCTCTCTAATATACTCTCTCTCTCTCTCTCTCTCTACATTTTGACCTAGATCTAGTGATCTCCTCACCTTCCTTCCTTTGATAAAAAGATTGAGCTCTTCAAGATCTCCATTTTTATCCGCGTAGGAGTTGATTTTGTCATCTTTGGAATTCATCTCTTGCTTGGCTCATCTTCTCTTCTTGAGGTAGGGATAATCTACTCATTACTATGAGTTTTAACATAAATATTGGTCATTTTTGTATAAATGGTTGGTTTGGGTGAAGTGAGGGTTTTGAGTTTGAAATAAGTAAAAGAGGGGTTTCCTATTTTGGGTTCTATATGTATGTGAGATCTTAAAAATGGGGTTGTTTGTGTACAATGGGGGAAAATTTGGCCTTGGGTGCAATGTTTGAGAAAATTGAGAGAATGCCCTAATTTGCATTATATAAATTATTTGTTTAAATAGTGAGATCATTATGGAAATATGAAATTGGTTTGGAAATTATGAAATTGGGGAAAATTGTGATTAAATCGTGTAGTTGGATTGATAAATCACTCACCTATGGAAAAGTTAAAAAATTATCTATTTGATAGATTTATTTATCTATTTAGAGATAACTGTTTTTGGGCTATTGGTAAAGGATAGCCATGATTGTTGTAAAAACTACATGATGATTAGGTAAATTGAAATTAATCAATTGGATTATGTCATTGAATATGACGGTTGGACTAACACATTGAATATGTGATTTTATTGGTTATTGTATATGACAACATGTTTAAATACATTGTATATGTATCTTTGTTTGGAAGGAGAAATGGGACGTACTCCATTGTTTGGGATGAGATAGGGGATGGACTTCATTGACAATTAAGTTGGCCGGAGTGTCCAGCGTGAAAGTCCCGAAATCTTTTATACATTTGAATGATGTTGATGATTGAAGTGTTGATGATATGAGTTGTAGTCTCATTTTGAATTGATTGGATAAAAATGAACCATGTTAATGAATTGATTTGGATAAACAAATGGAAGTGGATTGAAATATATGGATGTCAATGTATATTGGTTATGGAAAGAGTGTAACTTGGTTTTCAAGTGTTAAACCTTTATTGGATGCTAATGTTTTAGTTGATTCTCATATAATGTTTAGTATATCTCTACTGGGCATTGGCTCACCCTACTTGGGACACCATTTTTCAGGTACAGGTGATATGCCATCTCCAAGATCTTAGCTTGGGAGGTTTTGGAGTTGAAGACTCTCTTTTGTTATTCATTTTGATGTTAAATGTATATTCAAGCCTAGGGTTTTCTAGGTATAGAGCTAAGACTCTTTTGTTGTAACCAAGTGGCGACTTGGAAAACTGTAAGGCCGTAGGGCATCCATTTTGTAGCTAACATGTAATATCTTTTGTAAAGAATACTCTGATGAATGCAATATGTAATATTTTTATTATGTTTTAAGGATTTGTTGAATGGTTGATTTATGTTTTATTTTGAGGGTGTTACATACAAACCAATAACCTTCCGTGGCGTTGGCCATGAGTTTCGGTAGGATAAGTGGATGTGGAATGGTAGTTTCTTTTTACGAGGGGTTGGGGGTTATTTAATGTAGATTATCTTACCGGTAAAAAAAGTTTTATTATGTATTACCGGTAAGAGAATTTTGATTTCCAGTTCTTCTCATCTTCCCACTGTAATCAGTCCAAATCTCTCACTCGTCCATATCTCTCTTGCTCGCCGCGTCCATATCTCTGTCGCTTGCGCCTCTTCCCACTAAAATCAGTCCATCTTCCAAAGAAATCTCTCTTGCTCGCGCTTTTACTCTCTTTCTCCCTTGCGCTGCTACTCTTTTAGCCCAGGTACCCTCGCTCTTACTCTCTTTTCTTCCTTTCCTCAGTTTCTTATTATGTGTAGTGGTATCTGTTGTGTGGGAGTGAAATGTTTCTATGCGATGTTTGAAGATAGGATCCACATTGTAGTTGTGGATAGTCAACTGATTTTTTCTCTCTCAATTATTTTATTTATTTATTTATTATGATATATCAATTGTTATAAACTAATTTTGTTTTAAGTGTGTAAAACTATAACCTAGGGCTAATCATTGTTTCTTTTCATTAGAATTATTATTATCATCTCTATTAAAATATGATTTTGTTGGTTGTTTGAGTACATGCTTGATAGTAGTAAATGCTTGCATGTCATCTGTTTGATTTATTGCTTCAAAGAACTAATTTTTTTATGTAGAAAATATATAGATAAATAAATTTTGATTCAGACAAAAAAGTTGACAAGAATTGGAGGTAATATAAATAAGTTTATAAACATATAAAAAAATAATTTGGGCCAACATAATTTTTAGGGCTAAAAAATAAGGCCTTTGGGTTTGTATCTAAAAATAATTTGGGCCGACATAATTTCTAGAGCCTTAGTCCAAAAAGAAACCCAACTACTGAATGAACTTAGAGCCTACTAAATAAATTAAACAACAATTTAGGCCAAGAAAATTTCTAGGGCCTCAATACAAAACAGATGACTAAATACAAATAATGTATAGCGATCCCGGTTTTTCCTTTCGTTGTTTAACTGTAATCCGGACTCGGTTCCGTAGATGTGTTATTGTCTTATTCTCTTTCTATCCCTTACTCTTTGTGTTTGAGTTTTGGGTTGTGTTGGGCAAGTTGGGAATAGGTTGGTTGTGTTTTAAAACATAGAATTTTTGCCCAGTTTTTGGTCTCTCCGCTCGAGCGGGGGTTTTTGTAGACGTCCCGAACGCCCCGGGAGGGTGAGTCCCGTTCTGTTCATATTGGGCTTACTACAGTTCAGACTCGATTTGTCACGGTTCTTAATCTTGAACCAAAGAGTCCAAATCCGGCAAATTATTTTTAGAAAACAGATTTTGAAAGAAGTGCCAAACATGGACTGCTTTGCCAGATACAGAGTCGCCACCTAAATATTTTTTAATGGGGGAATTTAGGAAACCCTGACTCGGTGCCAAAGGCCACGTGTCCGTCATCACCAAAGTTGCCTCGGCTCGGGAACTTGGGTACGATTGGGGAAGGTCAGCTATGAGCACCCCCTCTCGCCCGATCAAAGATCGGCCTCTACTAACCGTGATATCTTGTTTTGAAAACGTTATGTGCTCTTATTCTGGTTATTAGCCTAGAATTACTATGTTATGCGCGCAGCAAACAAGTATAGACCAAATCGCCTAAATTGGAACAAAACATTTCATATTTGTTTTGAAAATGGTTTGCTACTCGCAAGTAGGCTAAAATGCAGGTTTTGCTACCCTTGAGTGGGCTTTTTTAGAAAAGATGGTTTTGCCACTATCTAGTGGGCTTAAAACTCGCGTTCAATGCATTGTTCCAATTTAGGTAATTCAACCTCCATCCACAGGTATTCAAGCAGTTATAACACATAAGCAGCTAGCCTCATGGTAATCATGCTATTATGGCAACACTCACACGCATGCGGTATGCTAAAGCATAAAAGCTTACCTAGTACTCCAAGCCAAAACAGAAACTAGTTAGTAATCATAAGCATGATCCTAGTTCATGTTAAGATGGCTAATGCAACACATGCGGGATGCAGCTAGAATAGGCTCGGCTAGTCTATGGATGGCATGTGAAATGCAACAACTAACACGTATTCAAGTTAGATTTGAAATACAATGCAGTTTGCATGATGCGCTGAGCCCGGTGCATGCAATACAAATGAATGATGCACGCATGCATAGCATAAGGTATGCTAATTTAAATATGCCCTAATACTAACCATCAAAAGCAGGTAAGTAAAAGGGAGAAAGAAGTGGGGGTTGGAAGACATACACACACTCACGCACACTTATTACACAATTGCCCTCGCTCGGAGGGTCCGAAAGAATATACAATTTAATTAACCTACAAGCTAATTAAATAATTACAGTCCACTTAACTAATTAATAAATCAATTAAGCTACTGAAAGCAGTAAAGGGCCTCGGGAAGAGGGATGCACGCATGCTCAGATTGGCTTCGCCCGGAAATCCACTGCCATGCGCAAGTTGCCTCTGTTTTCCCTGCTTTGCTCCTCTGAAAATTGCACAATTCCCAAGGTATGCTCCATGGACATTGGGGAACACTACCGGCCAAGAGGAATGGCCACCGGCCAAGGAGATGATCACCGGCTACTTGTGAAGCCATCGGCCACTGATGGATGGCCGGTCGGCACTGCAGATGGCCGGCCGGCCAAATCTTCCTGCAGAATCCTGTTTTGACAGCAGCAGAGGGCAAAACAAGGCATGGCAATGCATTTCAAGCAAATGTATGCACCACCACATCCCTTATCATATTTATGACTCAAAGGGGCATAGTCCTTGATTCTCGGACCACCAATCGCGCATTTCAATGCGTGATGGCCCAAGAAACCAAGTATGCATTTTGATTTCAAATGAAATGCAATGCAAACAAGCACAAAGAGACCCAACCTCTATCATACTCAATTCAAGAGGCAAGGCAATGCATGCACAATGCAATGCAACCTAGGCATGTGAGCTAAGGATGCAATATGTCAATGCAAGCAAACATACAAGGTATATAACAACCTAGGCAAGCAAGCATACAAGGCATGAAGCAATGTGACCACATTTGAACAACATGCGAAAGGTGGTCTTAGACCAATATGGACAAGCCTCGGCCATGTCTAAATAGGAAGCCAAAATGCTATGGAATGGAGGCAAATACACACACAAACAATGCATGCAAACATGGCCCAACACTTAAGCATTAAAGAGCATCTTTTAAGCACACTTAAAAGAGGATAATCATGGACGAATAGCATGCATGGAAAGCTCTGAAATCATGTCATAGATGGTGCCAAACCAAGTAAGCAAAACAAGCAAAGCATGCATAGAAGCTTGGAATTAGCCCAAGGACTTAAACCATGATCATATGACACATGAAGCAAATGATCAAAGTGAATCAAAACAGTCCCAAATCATGTCAAAGTAAGCCCCAAAACATCACTTAGATGGCATCTAAATGACCTACACATGGAAGCATACACAAATGTCTAAACATGGAGCATGAAACACCAACCTTATAAAGCATTAAAGGGGCATCAAATGCAAGCATACGAGCATGGAGCAAGGACTGAAATATCATAACCAATGGTGCCAAACCACTGAAATGATGCAAATAGAGCATGGTAGAGGAGCCAACACTTAAGGCATACAAGCTAGATTGCATGGTAGCTATACAAAGCAAGCCATGGATGACCCAAATAACCAAAATCAGACCTAAATCATGCCAAAATATGCATAAAAGCTTCACAAAGCTAAGCCAAAATCATGCTAGAAACAAGGCTCAAAACACAAAGCATGTTAAGGCAATTTCATGGCATTACAAGACAAGTATGCTAAGCATGCATGGTGTGTCTAAAACAAGTAAAAACAAAGGTAATACATGGCAAAATATTACCAAATAACACTTAAGACATGGCCAACATGCACTTAAAAATGGTGCTCACACATGAGGCTAAAATGGCACTTTTTGAAGACAACAAGGAGAGGGGGTGGCCCTCTCCTTCTTAGGACCTTAAACCACCATCCTCACCACTAAAATCCCTCAAGATTTCAGTGGTGAGGAGGCCCAAACAAGGTGGTCCCGAAGCTTACCAAAAACACACAAAAATGAGGCCAAACAAGGCCTAAGAGGGGGTAAACGACCCCAAACACAAAAGTGACCTTAATGAAGTATCTTAAACACAAAAAAAATAGAACTTTTTTATGTTATACACAAAGCTCAAATCCGCAAGAAAGACAGGCTAAAAGTGTGTGTAAAAACGGAGAATAAAAGAGGGTTAGATGCTCACCCTTGTAGACCAACGGGGACAACAGCCTTTGGTCCCAAAAACCAGTTCCTTAGCCTCTGAAAATGGCCTCCAAGAAGCTTAGATGGATGATGGAGAGGTGTGGTTGAGAGTTGGTATGCAAAGGGGCCAAGAACCAACACTTATGGAGCTTGGATGTAGAGATATAGAGAGATACAACTCTTGTATCCCTTAGACCAATTCTTGGAACCCTTAAAATGGAAGAGGAGCTCTTCTATATATAGACAAGGCAAGGTGCCAAGCTTCTAAGAGAAGCTAGAAAGGTGCAAGCTTCTCCAAGAAGCTAAAAAGGTTCAAGCTTCTTGGAGAAGCTAAAAAGGGTCAAGCTTCTTGGAGAAGCTAGAGTAAAGGTTCAAATGGTTCAAGCTAGGACCAAGGGTTCAAAAGGTTCAAGCTTCTTCAAGAAGCTAAAACAGGGGTTCAAAAGGTTTAAGCCTCCCCAAGAAAAGGTCTCGGCCAGAAAAGGAGTCAATCGACCAAATTAATGGTCGACCGACTAAACAAAGTGCCGACCGGCCATCACCAATGGCCGGTGGCAAGAAAAGAGGGCCGGTGGCCTCAAGCCATGGCCGGTGAGGTGTTGGGGTGGCCGACAAGCCATTCCCTGCCCTCAGAAGCAAAAACACAAGTCGAGAGGTCTCGAGGCAAGGCGCGCGACCGAAACCTCCGAGAACTCAAGACGAACACGAACATGAACATGGATGATCACCAAGTGTTCAAATGGTGACGTCCAAGTCTTGAGGACGGTCAAAAATGGGGTGTCTACAGTTGCCCCTCTTTGACAGAACTCGAAAGTCATAACAATGACGGGAGTGAGTGTCAAAGCCCAGAGACGACCTATTTTTGACAAGGCCGAAGACTTAGACAAAGCATACAAGCTACAAATAAAGATATGCGCCCGAAGGTAGGGGCAAAATGCAAGACAATGCACAAAGCCGAGCATAACTTATGATGATGCAAAGAAAGCTATAACGAAGCACACATGCAACAGTTTTAAGCTAGCATACACCAAACTACACTACAATGCAGAAAGGATGTAAGAGAATTATGCGATTCTCGATACGTCTCACGCGGAGGATACAATACCTATCCGGTTCGTCTGGTTCCACCAGTCGCAAATGAACCGTACATACAATATCGTGCCTGCGAAGAAAACAAACTTAACAGGTACAATGTGATTAGCAACATGCATATTAATGTACTTGAAAATGCGTGACAACTCAAAGTAAGTGGGAAGCATAACAATGCTGTGAAGACACAGACATGTAAGTGGAGCATGCGTTCTACGCAATCAACGAAATTGAACACGAGCATGCGGTCTACGCAAGCAATGAAATTGAACATAAGAATGCGGTCCACGTAAGCAATGAGATTGATTACAATCATGCGGTCTACGCAAGTAGTGTAATTAATTATAAACATGCGGTCTACGCAAGTAATGAATTTGAACATGAGAATGCGATCCACGTAAGCAAAACATGCGGTCTACGCAAGTAATGGAATTGTTCATAAACATGCGGTCTACGCAAGTAATGGAATTGTTCATAGACATGCGGTCTACGCAGGTAGTGTAATTAGTTATAAATATGCGGTCTACGCAAGCAAAACATCCGGTCTACGCAAGCAAAACATGCGGTCTACGCAAGTAATGAACTTGAACATAAGAATGCGGTCCACGCAAGCAAAACATGCGGTCTACGCAAGTAATGAATTTGAACATAAGAATGCGGTCCACGCAAGCAAAACATGCGGTCTACGCAAGCAAAACATGTGGTCTACGCAAGCGATGAATTTGAACATAAGAATGCGGTCCACGCAAGCAAAACATGCGGTCTACGCAAGCAAAACATGCGGTCTACGCAAGTAATGAATTTGAACATAAGAATGCAGTCCACGCAAGCAAAACATGCGATCTACGCAAGCAAAACATGCGGTCTACGCAAGCAAAACATGCGGTCTACGCAAGTAATGAATTTGAACATAAGAATGCGGTCCACGCAAGCAAAACATGCGGTCTACGCAAGCAAAACATGCGGTCTACGCAAGTAATGAATTTGAACATAAGAATGCGGTCCACGCAAGCAAAACATGCGGTCTACGCAAGCAATGTGTATAAAAAGAGACTCGAACATATGTAAGTAAAGCATGCAGTCTACGCAAGCAATGTGTATAAAAAGAGACTCGAACACATGTAAGTAAAGCATGCGGTCTACGCAAGCAATGTGTATATAAAAACTTGAGGCATGTAATGCAAGCACTGCAACACAATACAATCGAAGCGTGTTGTGGAGCTCACAAGATACAAAAGGATACGGGAAGAATGTTCCTCGCTCGTACAGAGCGTCGCTCAAAAAGATACGGCCTGAGGTCAACTCGAAAACCTACTAATGTTTTAAAAGTGCGCTTTCTTGCGATATCTTGAATAATGAAGGTGCCAAACCATATAATTGACCCTGAACAAGGACGCAGGTGGTGTATCGACCTCAAGAAAAAGGAGGGGGTTATCAGTAGCAATCCCGATACTCTGCTGCCCTACTTTCCTTTTGCTTTGCAGTCTGGAACCTATATAGCTTCAGATAGGCCCTAGTTCTACTGTTCTCACATGACCTGGGTTGAACCCTGCGGTTTATGAAAGAAAGAATCTTGTTTTGCACAAATGTGGAGAATGGCACAGCACTCTGAGCACAAACGATTTTATGAAATTGAGAGATGGGTTCTTGACCGGGGTATTAAGCCTACGACTGAACACAGCAAAGACGACCCAACACGGAAAATAAAGGTAAACAACCTAAACACATCGAGACACGCTCGGAACGACTCAAAGCAAGAATCGAGAAAAACAAAACAGAAGACACGACACACAGACGTGTTACAAAGACGAGAGACCTCTCAGTGCATGAGGAGCCAGTTTCTCCGGGTATTATTTCCCACCATTTCTCATTTGTGATTCTCACATCACTCGGCCCTCAGGCTCTGTTTTTCTGAAAAAAACCCCTTTTGTCACTTTTTCTCTCAGCGCACATCTCTCTATTCTTCAATCTCTCATTTTTTATCCCTCCCCTGGGTGATTGATGGATAAACAGGAAGTTGCGGGCTCTTGCCCCTAGCATTCCGCTAGATTCTTTTTCTTCTGCTCATAACAGTGAGTTTCTCCCACAGAGGGGTTGCGCTATAACTGGGTGTGTAGCAAATCTGCAGCTGATATCGGTTGACGATGCCCTGCTGGGGAGTTTGGACGTGATCAGATCTATCCAGGTGATGGAGTGGAATATCTTATCCCATTCCAGTTTGTGCTTCGCACTTGGCTTGATACCTCACTGCTTGGAGGAGGAGAGAGCTTTCAGACCTTTGTTGTTGACTTCAGTTGTGCCCTTTCTGGCAGGTAGAGTGCCCTTCTTGGCGAGTATGGTGCCCTTTCTGGCAAATGCATTGACAACAGGGAAAAGACAGGAAACCTGACTCAACTATGCCCCTAGTTCATCATTTTGACCATTTTTTATTTTTGCTTTCTACTAAAACAATCTTGACCAAAATGAGAGTTAGATTAACATGCTTGTTCAACTTTTGATTTAAAATCATGCAAGTCAGGCTATGAGCACTGAAAATTTTCCCTTTTTGGGTCCAAGAAATGGTCCAGTTTTTGGAAAAATGGAATAATTTTCGAGAGAATAGTCAACCTCAGTAAAAATTCTCAAAAACTATTTTGCAAACGGCCAATGCTCAACAAGCACGGAACCAACTCTTGAGATGCACAACCTCGGACCCATAGCAATGGAAAATTGCCCCTTGTTTGAACGGCACCGCAGTGCGTTGGATGGCAACGGAAAGTTGCCCCTTGTTTGAATGGCACCGCAGCGCATTGTAGTTAGTCCTCAGAGTGACGAACACAACCAAATCCTTAGCTTCAGAGAAGGCAAAGATGCTCAAAACCAATACATGGACACACTTGTTTTGTAGGTGTTTGTGGCTGGACTTCAGAGTGAAGTTGCCTACGTATCCCAAACATGGGAATCAAGCCTTACGTAGTTCGGGGTTAAGGTACACTCGGGTATTTAACCTCTCCTTTTGCGCTCTAACTTTTGCCAAGGCGCCCGTTACAGGTTTTCGACCTTGCGAGCTATGTTTTTCTTTTCTTTTCAATTTTTTTGTTTAGGATTTTTTTTTTTGCATTTTTTCTCTTTTCATTTCTTCTGCATTTTTTGTATTTTTTCTTTTCTTTTCTTTCCTTGTATTTTTTGTCTTTCTTCTTTTTTTTTGTATTTTTTCTTCTCTAACTTTTGCCTGGGTCGCCCTTCCGGGTTTTCGGCCCAGCGAGCCTCTCAAAGGGTAAAAGTGTAATAAGTCCATGCCAAATGGTTTTAGGGTTTTGAAGCCATCCGTATTGTAACAAGCCCGCGAGGGACCTCGGCTACAGTTCGGACTCCCCTTTGTTTTTGTTGTTTGCGGTTCTTAATCTGAACCAAAGAGTCCAACTCTGGCAAATCGTTCTGAGAAAAAACAGATTTTTGAAAAGAAGTGCCAAACATGGACTGCTTTGCCAGATACAGAGTCGCCACCTAAATATTTTTTAAAATGGAAATTTAGGAAACCCTGACTCGGTGCCGAAGGCCACGTGTCCGTCATCACCAAAGTTGTCTTGGCTCGGGAGCTTGGGTACGATCGGGGAAGGTCAGCTATGAGCACCCCCTTTCGCCCGGTCCGAAGACCGGCCTCTACTAACCATGATATCCGATTTTGAAAACGTTATGTGTTCTTGTTCCAATTATTAGCCTAGAATTACTATGTTATGCGCACAGCAAACAAGTATAGACTAGATTGCCTAATTTGGAAATAAACATTGCATATCCGTTTGTTTTGAAAAGCGCTTTGGAATTTGCTACTCGCAAGTAGGCTAAAACACGGATTTCAACGAGTTTTTCCAACTCAAGCAATCCAACCTCACCCCACAGGCATTCAAACAGTTTATCTCATATAAGCACTTAGCCACATGGTAAGCATACTGTCATGTTAACATTCACACGCATGCGAGATGCTAAAGCATAAATACTTACATCGTACTCCGTGCCAAAACAATAAACTAGTTAGCAAACATGCATGTCCTAGTTCATGTTAAAATGACTAATGCATCGCAGGCAAGGGTGCAATCTAGAGTAGGCTCGGCTAACCCTAAAATGGCATGTGAAATGCAATCATTCGATACACGTATTCAATTTGGAATCGAAAATACAATGCAGTTTGTATGATGTACCGAGCCCGATGCATGTAACAAATGCATGAATGCACGCATGCATAGCATAAAGTATGCTAAAATGAACGTGCCCTAATCTACCATCATAAGCGGGTAAATAAAATGGAAGAAAGAAGTGGGGTTGGAAGACATGCACACCACTCACACACGCTTATTACAGATTTGCCCTCGCCCGGAGGGACCAAAAGAATATACAAATTAATTAACTACGCAAGCTAATTAAATTACAGACCCATTAAATTAATTAAACGAATTAATTAATCTAATTAAAACAGTAAACCGCCTCGGGAAGAGGGCCAGATGCAGCGCATGCTCGGGACTTGCTCGGAATTGCACTGCCATGCATAGTCTGCCTCTGTTTTCCCTGCTTTGCTCCTCTGAAAACTGCTAAGTCTCAGGAATGCCTCACAGGACACTGGGGGATACCACCGGCTGAGGGGGAGAGCCACCGGCTGTGTAGGATGGTCATCGGCACAAAATGAATCCATCGGCTGAGGACTTACTGCCGGTCGGCAGAAAATGTTGCCGGTCGGCAAACAATGCCTGCAGAACCTGCAACTCACAGCAGCAGAGGGCAAAACTTGCATGGCCATACAATTCAAACAATGTATGCACCAATCACATTCCTTATCATGTTAATGACTCAAAGGGGGATGTGCCTCGATTCTCGGACCACCAATCACGCATTTCCATGCATGATGGCCCAAAGAATCAAGTGTGCAACTTTATTTCAAATGAAATGCAATGCAAATGACCCAATGAAGGGGGCTTAACCTCTATCACACTCACTTCAAGAGGCTAAGCATGCATGCTCATGCAAGGCAACCCTAAGCATGCGAAGCTAGGTATGCAACATGGCAAGGCAAGTAATCATGCAAGTCATGAGGCAATGCAACTAATGAAAAGATGGACTTAAACATGACTTAGGCAACTCTAATTAGGCCCAAAATCAGTGGCCAAAACCAAGGAAACGAAGGCCAAAATGCACACACACATGCATGCAATCATGGTCCAACACCTTAAGCATAAACAAGGCAACTCTTAAGCACACTTAAAGAGACCAAACAATGGACAATTAGCATGCATACCAAACTCTGAAATTGCACAAAATAGAGGTGCCAAACCAACTAATTCAAGCAAGTAAAGCATGCAAATGGTCCAAGTACTTGAGGTAAGCCAAGAGGCTTAAACCAAGTCAAACCCACCAAGCCTCACAAGGCTAAGGGGACTCAAAACAGGTCAAAGGCAGACCTAAACAACACCCAAGGGACACCTAGATGGCATCTAAATGGCTCAAATCCAAAGGCATACATAATGACCAAAACATGGAGCATACAACACGAGCTTTCAAAGCAACAATGAAGCCTCTAAGGCAAGTATGCAAACATGTTAAGTGGGCTGAAATTTCATGTTAAGTGGTTCCAAACCACTAAAATAATGCAAACGAGGCATGCTATACACTTACATACTTAAGGCCAACAAGCCCGAAAATGCAAAGAGGCTATATAATGCATGCTAGGGTCGACTCAAACAACCTAAGACAGACCTAAAGCATGGAAAAATAAGCACAAAAGCTTCACAAATCTAAGCCTAAAACATGCTAAAACAAAGGCACACAACCTAAGGCATATTAAGGCAATCACAAGGCATTACAAGGTAGGTATGCAAGGCATGCATGGTATACCAAAACCAACTTAAAACCATGTTATATTATGGCAATATAAGCATGAAAAACAGTCATGGCATGCTCAACAAACATTCTCACAAAGGCTTCCTCTAGAGGCCAAAAATGGTCCCTTTCAAGGACAACAAGGAGGAGGGGTGGCCCCCTCCTTCTTGAGACTTCAAGGCACCGTCTTCACCACTGAAATCCCTCAAGATTTCAGTGGTGAAGAGGCCCAAACACCAAAGTCTCAAAACTTGCACAAAATAGCACAAAATGGGGCCTTTCAAGGCCTAAGGGTGGTCAAACACACCCAAACCACAAAACACTCTTAACAAACAATCAAGAGGGCCTAAAAATAGAACTTTTTTATGTTATACACTAAACACAAAAACAGCTCTAAGATAGGTAGAAATAGGATGCAAAAATGGGGTAAAAATGACTAGTTCTTACCCTTGAAGCCTTTCTTCAACAATGGTGGTCTTGTTGCCTCCTTGAGCTTCAATCCAGTCAAAAATAGCAAGGACAAGCCCTTAGAACCTCAGTATCAAGAGGATGGTGTGATGGTAGGTGTTTGTGCACAAAACTAAGCCTAAAACACACACAAGGCAAGAGAGGGAGAGATATAGATATAGGTTAGATACACTAATTTAAACCTTAAAACCAGAGCTCTCTAACTCTCTCTCCAATTTGTCTAACCCTTGAACAAGGAGAGAAGGCCTCCTCTTATAGAGGAGCCAATCTTGTAAAGCTTACAAGGTAAGCTAACAAGAGGGCCATCCCTCCATACACGTGTATGGAGGGGAAGAAAATGCCAGCCAGCTGTTTCAAAATATCTCCAAAAGCAGCTAAACAGTAGTCGGTTGGGCAAAAATATCATTTTGACAAAAATGACTGCCGACCGGCAATAAAGAGTGCCGACCGGCAACATAGATTGCCGATGGCAACAAAAACCAGCCGGTGACCTCTAGCCACTACCGGTGGTGTGTGGGGATGCCTCACAAGGCATTCCCTGCCCCTCCAAGGCAAAACACAAGTGTTTGGTGTAAAACCAGACACAAAACGGTCGAGTTCGGAGATCCTGAGGCAGGGCGCGTAGCCGAGGACTCCGGGAACTCCAAACGAACACAAACATGGATAATCACCCAGTGTTCAAACGGTGACGTCCAAGTCTTGAGGACGGTCAAAAATGGGGTGTCTACAGTTGCCCCTCTTTGACAGAACTCGAAAGTCATAACAATGACGGGAGTGAATGTCAAAGCCCAGAGACGACCCATTTTTGATAAGGCCGAAGACTTGGACAATCATGCAAGACAAACAAGGTATGCGCCCGAAGGCAGGGGCAAAATGCAAGACAATGCAAGAAGCCGAGCATAACTTATGATCATGCAAAGAAAGCTGTAATGAAGCACGCATGCAACAGTTTTAAGCTAGCATACACCAAACTACACTACAATGCAGAAAGGATGTAAGAGAATTATGCAATTCTCTGTACGTCTCACGCAGAGGATACAATACCTGTGCGGCTCGTCCGATTGCACCGGCCTCAAATGAGCTGTACATACAATATCGTGCCTGCAAAGAAAACAAACTTAACAGGTATGATATTGTTAGCAATATGCATGACAATGCAATGATGAATGCAAAATGATATGCACTATATACAAAACTACGTATAAACAATGCAAATGATATGCAATGCAATCGAATCATGATTCAATCATGAGCGGTTCGAAACCACACAAATGTCAAATAGATTGATGGAAGTAACAAGTCTGTCTACCATAGAAAAGGTGCCGCAACCCTAAAACAACATACCAGCGTGGAATAGGCGCGCACACATGCAGAACTATGAGTGATGTAGACAGACACAAGAACGAGTATTGGGTGGAATGACATAAGTGGGGAAACAACCCGCTGGGGAAAGAACAATGATCCTAATGCCGGATGCAAAACTTACACTACTACGTAATACCGACAATGGATATGGCACGCGGGCCAAAACCGTATCTTGCCTAGGAAAGGCATGTACGCATACAAGCCGCATCTAATCACAGAACTGTACGCGTGCAGAACTGTGCTTTGACGTGAAAAGTATGGACACATACCAGACCAAGCTCAACAAGGAAAGGCGCAAGCCATAAATGGGGGGGGGGGAATGCAGTGGATGCATGAAAAGGGATAGACACAATGGATATGGCACGCAAGCCAAACCAAGTCTTGCCTAGGAAAGGCATGTACGCATACAAGCCGCATCTAATCACAGAAAAGGTGCCGCAACCCTCAAACCAACATACCAGCGTGGAATAGGCGCGTACACATGCAGAACTGTGTTTCAACGTGAAAAGTATAGGCACATACCAGACCAAGCTCAACAAGGAAAAGCGCAAGCCATAGGCGGAAGGTGATGCAGTGAAATGCATGCAAACTATAACGCAATATCTACAAACATGCAATGGAATGGAAATGCGATGGACATGTATGACATATACACTATATTACAATGATGCATGACAATGCAGTATGATGCAATGGCTGCAATTGCAGTTTTCCCTATTCTCTCAACAGAGCAATATACTAGGTTGGTTCAGTATCCAGAATTGAGGCGTAGACACGCCGCCTCAACCTATGGGGCTTCCATACAGATTTCAAGCCGAGGGTACACCTTCTGGGTATTTAAACCAGACTTTAGTCTCGGAAATCCCGAACCTTGTGTTCTAGGCATGAGCCGTTCAAACTCTAGTTTTCACCGTCCCCATTGGTCTCCTAGGAACTCACCGCAAACACAGGCTGGTGGCTTTACTAGACCACCGGAAGTCGTTCGGGCACGACAAACACCAAAGGAATCGCATCTTCAGAGGATTTAAGGTCTCCTAGACCGGGATGCAATGCATGACAATGCATATTGTATGGAGTGCGTGACAACGCCAGTTTACTTGAAATGCACGACAATGCATGAAAATTTGACGCGTGGCGACGTGCGGCTCGAGATGCATGGAAATGCAAATGAATCGTGCACGCCAATGCACCGAAGGTCTTGCACCTTCCAAGGATTTAAGGTCTTCTAAACCGTGCGTGTTTAAGGTCTCGCCAGACCCAATTGGGGCAATGCATGAATTGAAATGTGGTGCACAAGACAGTGCGATGCGCGAGATCGCGTGATGGAATGCATGCCAAATGAACCGTGTACACCAATGCACCGAAGGTCTTGCACCTTCCAAGGATTTAAGGTCTCCTAGACCGTGGCGACGTGCAATGCAAGTGAGACACGCATGCCAATGGAAATGTGACACGCGTGCCAATGAGAATGAGGCACACGTGCCAATGCAAATGAGGCACACGTGCCAATGAAAATGATAAGCGATGCAAGCGAGGCACACGTGCCAATGCAAATGAGGCACACGTGCCGATGCGAATGAGGCACACGTGCCAATGCAAATGAGGAGGCACACGTGCCAATGCGAATGAGGAGGCACACGTGCCAATGGAGATGGGGCACACGTGCCGATGCAAATGCGGCACACGTGCCTATGCAAATGAGGAGGCACACGTGCCAATGGGAAAGCGGCACACGTGCCTATGCAAATGAGGAGGCACGCGTGCCTATGGAGATGAGGCACACGTGCCTATGCAAATGAGGAGGCACACGTGCCTATGTGAATGAGGAGGCACACATGCCTATGCAAATGAGGCACACGTGCCAATGCGAATGAGGCACACGTGCCAATGCGAATGAGGAGGCACACGTGCCTATGCAAATGAGGCACACGTGCCAATGCAAATGAGGAGGCACACGTGCCAATGCGAATGAGGAGGCACACGTGCCGATGCAAATGCGGCACACGTGCCTATGCAAATGAGGAGGCACACGTGCCAATGGGAAAGCGGCACACGTGCCTATGCAAATGAGGAGGCACACGTGCCTATGGAGATGAGGCACACGTGCCTATGCAAATGAGGAGGCACACGTGCCTATGCGAATGAGGAGGCACACGTGCCTATGCGAATGAGGCACACGTGCCAATGCGAATGAGGAGGCACATGTGCCTATGCAAATGAGGCACACGTGCCAATGGGAATGCGGAGGCACACGTGCCTATGAAGATGAGGCACACGTGCCAATGAGAAATGAGGCACACGTGCCAATGAAAATGATAAACGATGCAAGCGAGGCACACGTGCCGATGCGAATGTGGCACACGTGCCGATGCAAATGACGAGCGAGACAACGCAAGTCACAAGGAATGCAAAACAATGCAAGTGACGAGTGAGACAACGCGAGTCACAAGGGATGCAAAAACGATGCCAATGAGACACGCATGCCTCAAGGGAATGTAAAAAAGACGCAAGCGAGGTACGCGTGGCTCACAAGGATGTAAAATGAAGCCAATGAGGTACGCGTGCCTCACGGAGATGCAAAATGAAGCCAATGAGGTACGCGTGCCTCACGGAGATGCAAAATGAAGCCAATGAGGTACGCGTGCCTCACGGAAATGCAAAATGAAGCCAATGAGGTATGCGTGCCTCAAAGGATGCAAAATGAAGCCAATGAGGTACGCGTGCCTCACGGAGATGCAAAATGTTGCCAATGAGGTACGCGTGCCTCACGGAGATGCAAAATGATATAAGTGTGACACACATGCCACACGGAAATGTAATATGATGCCAATGAGGTACACGTGCCTCAAAGGATACAAAATGATGCAAGTGAGGTACGCGTGCCTCCCGGAGATGTAATATAATGTCAATGAGGTACGCGTGCCTTACGGAGATGTAGAACAAAGCAAGTGTGACAAGCATGCCACACGAAATATAAAACAATGCAAGCGTGACACGCATGCCACACGAAATATAAAACAACGCAAATGTGACACGCATGCCACACGAAATATAAAACAACGCAAATGAACTCGAGTGCGCTACAACGCACATTTTTTTTGAAATGCATGATAATGCAAAACAAGGAGATGCACGACAACACGAATGATGTGCGAGGCGACGTCAACACGAATGATGTGCGAGGCGACGTATGTATTGAGGTGCATGACAATACATGACAACGCCTGTAATAACATGCATGACAATGCATAAGGGATGTGCATGACGGCGCGACACAACGCACCGGACAACATGATGAATGCATGCAACGCGCGCGGGGCAACTTTTGAGTCTTGTAAGAGGCAAAAGGATACAAAAGGATACAATCATTGCATGAATTTGAGTGCTACGCACAGAAGACACGGTCCGAGGTCAAAACAGAAGCCGATTGAGCGTTGGAGATGCACTTTCTTGCACTTTCCCGAGCTATGAAGACCAAAACCACTCATATGGCCTAAACAAGGTTGTGGGAACACCACCGGCCGAAAGGGGGAGCCACCGGCTGTCCATCAGCTACAAAATAATTCCATCGGCACAATATTCTGCCGGCCGGCACAAAATGTTGCCGACCGGCAAAAAGTTCCTGGATCGGGGCAGATTCGACATTTCACCATGGGTGTTTTAAAATAGGGTTCCAAACCCTATTCTATTCACTTCCCTCTAGCCGAAAATCATACTTTCTCTCTCTAGAGCCTTTTTCCTTCCTCGATCCCTCGTTTTCTTCGCGTTTTACGCCCGTTTCGTCGTCGGATTCGCGATTTTCTTCGCGTTTCGGACATTTTCAACCGAACAAATCTTTGTTTCGGTGTCTCTTTTGCCGTTCCCACCTTTTTGGGAATTGTTCCCCTCGAGTTTCTCTTGAGTTTCACGTCTTTTTCCCATTCCAGCTTTTCCGGCCATTTTCCACCCTCCCTGGAGTTGACTTTTCGGTTGACTCTTCGTATTTCGGCCCGATTTTCGTTCTCCGACCATTTTCTCACCACTCTTGACATGGCCGATGATATTCCACGTGTTGGGACTCCCCCGGATCACGAGATGGATCCCGGGGTCGAGCTTCTTCCCTTGAGCGAGCGTCCGTTCGACCCGGCGACCTACCGGCCGGCGATTCATGTTCTGCCACCCGACGGACTGCGCCAGTTCAGGAGTTTTGACATGGCGTTGGATCCTGAGCTCCTGCTACGTGAGCCTGCCTCTCACTTATCCTTCGGCGCTTCCGAGGTAACATTTTTTTCTCTGCTTTATTTTCTACAATGTAGGAATTTTAACTGTCAACTGCCATAGCTGATTACATTCTTTGACTGCTTAGTTCCGATACGCTGATACACTGTATATCGTAGTTGATTGCAAATGCACTTGCAACTGATTATCCGTTTAAGATTCACATGCGCGCACACGCTGCACTAGCCTTGAACCACTTAAAACACGGCACACACCGTATTTCACTGCAAACACCGACACCCGATACCTGTTTGAATCTGAAAATATGCACGGATGCCACATTTGCACTGAACCACTCAAACATGCTGACGCATCACACGTTGTAGTTCACTGTAAGCACACCAGCACCCGGTATCTGTTTGAATCTAAAAATATGCACGCATGCCAAATTTGCACTGAACCACACAAACACGCTGACGCATCACATGTTGTAGTTCACTATAAGCACACCGGCACCCGGTATCTGTCTGAATCTAAAAATACGCACGCATGCCAAATTTGCACTGATTTTGACTGTTTCTTCAAAACTGTACATTTATATTGCTTCGCAACTATTTGTTTGAAAACAGGGAGATTCCCATACCATCCGCGGGTATGGGAATACTGCCTCTCGTGAGTGGTACGCCGAGCTTCCCGACGCAATTCGCCACATTGTGGAGCAGGCCGGCTTTGGCACATTTTGCATGGGGCTGTCCCGACTCACTACATGCAAACCTCTCCTCGCCGCTCTGGTGGAGAGGTGGTGGGACACCACCGATTCGTTTCACTTCTCTGCGACTGGGGACATGACGATGACCCCTTATGATTTCTCGGTGCTCACAGGCATTGGGGTAGGGGGTGATCCGATCCCTTTTGATTCAGACATGGACGAGTGGACCGCGGCTCAGGTCTACTTGCTTGGCGCAGCACCGCCTCTTGCGCGTCCCGGCTTCGTCCGATACTCCTGGTTTGAGGTGCAGTTCAGGGTCCAGCCCCTCCTTGTCGATGCAGCCCCGATGACTCAAGAGGCCGTGGAGAGATACGCACGCGGCTTCCTCATGTTCCTGTTTGGGACGACCATTTTCGCCGACCGGGCGAACACAGTGCCTCTCTGCCTGCTCAACGCATTGGTGGACGTCATGGACATCTTACATTATGACTGGGGTGGCGCCGCTCTGGCCACTCTCTACGGATATATGAGCTCAGCTTCCCGCGGCAGCGGACAGTTGCTCGGGGGCTACTGGCGTGTTTGGGAGGTACATTTCTTTTTCTGCCTTTCATTTCTGTTCTATACTTTCTGTATTCTGTACTGTACTCTGTAGTCTGCTTTACACTTGCTGTATACTGTACACACGGCGCACACATACTCTGTTTTACACTGACTGTACACTGCCCACTCTGTACACTCTGCACAATACAATACACTGCACAACACATGGCTCTGCTATTTCTGCCCTTTATTCTGTATTCTGCTTTATCTGATAAATGCACTGGTATTTATCTTGCAGTTGTGGATTTATGCCTACTTTCCCAGGCTTGCTCCCGTACCCGACGCAGAGACCCCTCTCGTCATCCCGTTCTCACGCCGTTTCGACGGGAGGTGCGTGCGGAGGCCCCGAGAGACCTTTAGCTTCTTCCACCGCTACTTCGACACCATCACCCCCGTGGAGGTATGTTTTACTTGCAGTGTAGTTAAGCTCCGCTTTTCCACTGCATATTTCAATAACAGTAGATAACAAATTGTATTTCATTTTCAGATCGTCTGGCAGCCTTGGGCTCCTTTGCCAGCCGTGGCGCGGGATCGGTTTACCAGTGCCGATGAGACCTCGCGTTTCCGGATTCTGCTGGAGGGCCCGGTCTGTCGGGCTTGGTACCTAGGCGAGCGTTTCCTACGTCAGACCCTGGGTTTGCCTAAGCAGATAGTCCCGATGCACCCTCCTGAGCATATGAGGGATACCGAGAGATTCATCGCCGAGCAGATGACGGACTACACCATTGGCTGGGAGGCAGACGGCTTCAGAGGCGAGGGCGATTACTTGGAGTACGTCCGGACCTTCATCATGCGACCTCTGAGCGGCGGCCGCTGAGCGGAGAGAGAGAGACCAGCGGCGCCAGCGGCTGGAGTGGGAGTGTCGAGGAGAGCTCGAGTCCGTGGCAGGGGCGGAGTCCAGCGAGGGCGAGGGACTGGTTGGCCTGTTCTGCCCGCTTCATTGACTTTTCGAGGGCAGGGTGGGGCGACCTATCAGATCCCTTTTGCCCCTCCACCGGCTGATCACGAGTTTGTCGGTGTCTCCGACTTACCTCCGGTATGTATTACTGCATTCTCGTACAGTCATTTCATTCCAGTTTATTTGATATTCCGCAGAATACTGATGCATCTGATACTTTCGCAGGTGTCTTCCGAGTACACCCGGCAGTCATTGGAGATGAATGCCTCCATGATGGGGATGCTCCAGCGGACCTTCGACCTCCTGGCCTTTACAGCATTCCGGTATGTTCTTTCTGACCACAGCCTCAAACCATACACAAGCTGCTTTACATAATCTGATGCAAACACAACATCTGATAAACTGCTCTCAGCATTGATACACGATACGTACACACTGCACCCTGCACTGATTTACTGTTCACAGCATACATACACTGTATTCATACACGGTATTCTGTACTGATAAACTGCTCACGGCACCCACACACTGTACTCATACATCGCATTCTGCACTGATAAACTGCTCACGGCACCCATACATTGTACTCATACACTGTATTCTGCACTGATAAACTGCTCACAGTATTCTGATGTATTCGCCTTTCATGCTTTTTCAGCCTCCCTTCCAAATTCCTCCGGTGGGTGGCGCTCCGGCTGGACCTCCCATTTCTACCCGGGATGGCAGAGTATATCCCCACACCAAAGGGGGGCACACTCATGTTGAGAGCAGCTCGCGGGCTCCAGTTCCAGATGACGAGTCTGAGGCAGAGACAGAGGCGGAGGCGGAGTCGTCGGAGGAGGAGACCGGGGACAGCTCAGGCTCAGGCTCAGACGGCGATACTCCTGGTGATGCTCCTGGTGATGATGCTCCTGGACCTTCGTCTAGGAAGAGGACTAGGACAGACTGACAGCCTCGGAGTCATTTTTGACATTCGATACAGATTTTTGCTATTTTTCTTCTTTTTGCATTTTCCCCTTTTTGTTAGTAGTTAGGGTACTCTGTACTGCCGCAAGCAGATTTTGTTTCCAAAACTTATGTACTTGAAAAGATTATGAAATGAAACAAACCTTTTGTCTAAAAGAGTGTTATATCTGCGCATTTCATACCGTATTGCATCATATTACACCTCAAATGTAAATGATATTGATCTGTTGTCTGAAAATTAAGCACTTGCACTATGATAATCAGATAACCAACCAACTAACGGCAAACCACTCATACAAACCACTGCTCAACCTGGACACACAGCCCATACTCTACTGGGGATTGATCTGCTACAACCCATAACACAGCTCTCGGTTCATTCCGCACACAGCAAACCTTGAACAAACAACCCCAATCTGACAAGACGGACCGCAAAAGCTGACACGGTTGCAGTTGAAACACACTCGGATGTCCCAAATTTTCCCATTTCTTTCCTTGCTTCGCACGAATGTAGAGAATGGCACAGCATTCTGAGCACAAACGATTTTTTTGAAATAAAGAAGGGTTTTCAACCGGGGTATCGAGCCTACCACAGAACATAGCGGAGGGACTAAACAAAGAAACAAAAGGCACACGACCTGAACACAACGAGACATGCTCGGAAAAGACTCAAAGCTAAAAAAAAATGAAACGACAAATCAAAAGACACGACACACGGACGTGTTTACACAAGGAGAGACCTCAAATCTCGGGAGCCAGTTCCTTCGGGTACTTCCCACCCTTTCTGATTTGTGATTCTCACATCGCTCGGCCCTCAGGCTCGGTTTTTCTCTCAAAACCCTCTCCTTACTTCTCTCTCTGCTTACACCTCTCTATTCTTTATTCTCTCATTTTTTATCCCTCCCCAGGGTGATTAATGGATGAATAGGAAGTCGCAGGTTCACGCCCAGCACTATTAGCTCACGGCTATTTCTCTCAGTGGGTAGAGTGCTTTTCCGGCGAGTATGTTGACGGGGGAAAGACAGAAGACCTGACTCAATTGTGCCCCTAGTTCGTCACTTTGACCATTTTTGTTTTCTCCTTAAAACAATTTTGATCAAGAATGAGAGTCGGATTGACGCACTTGTTCGATTTTTTATTTGAAAATCATGCAAGTCAGGCTGTGAGCACTGAAAATTTTCCTTTCGGTCCAAGAAAAATGGTCCGGTTTTGGAAAATGAAATAGTTTTCGAGAAAATAATCAACTTCAGTAAAAAATTTCAAAAACTATTTTTGCGAACAATCAACGCTCAACGAGCGCGGAACTTACCCTCGAGATATGCAACCTCGGATCGGAGGCAATGGGAAATTGCCCCTGGCTTAAAAGGGGGAAACACGGCAACGGAAAGTTGCCCCTGGTTTGGGCAACAACTCAGGGCAACTTATGGCAATGCATGGCAACGGAAAGTTGCCCCTTGTTTGGACGATGCCGTGGCATGCCGTAAGCCAGTCCTCGTTGATGACGATCGGACCCTCGGACGCGGAGGAGACGAAGACGGTTTAAATCAATATATGGACACAGTCACCTGGAAGGTGTTGGTGGTTGGACTTCAAGAGGAAGTTGGTCACGTAGTTCCAGGTTGCTGCAAACGAGACACCGGATTCGGAGAAGGCACAAGTGATCAAAACCATGACATGGATTGAGATGCTATGGAAGTGTTGGGGGCTGGACTTCAGGATGAAGTTGCCTACGTATCCCAAACATGGGAATCAAGCCTTACGTAGTTCCGGTTAAGGTACACTCGGGTATTTTAACCTTCACTGTTTAGGCTCTAACTTTTGCCAAGGTGCCCAATGCGGGTTTTCGACCTTGCGAGCTATGTTTTTCTTTTTCTTTTCTTTTCTTTTGCATTTTCATTTTTTTATTTCTTTTGCTATTTTTTGTTCTTTTTCCTCTTTTTGCTTCTTTTTTTTTTCTTCTTTTTTTTTATTTCTTTTTTTTCTTTGCTCTAACTTTTGCTTGGGTCGCCCTTCTGGGTTTTCGGCCCAGCGAGCCTCTCAAAGGGTAAAAGTGTAGCAAGCCCATGCCAAATGGTTTTGAGATTAAAGCCTCTCTGTGTCCAAGAGAATGACTGTTATGTTGATTTGCAGGAAAGTCCATCACGGTTGCTTCACGAGCCTTGCCGGGTGGGATCTGATCTCCTTGATCTGATTTTGATGCCTCTTGCTCGAGGGCTGCCTCAAAATGGGCCACACAGGCATTTCATGGCACTGTTGAACATTTTGAACGGATTCCAGTTTGCAACAGATAAATTGAATTTTGAGGCTGAAAGCGATCCTGGGCTGCACAATCTCAAGAGCAATTCCACACAAGTCTTCACAGGACCGCGCAAAACATTTTTTGAAAGTTTTTAAGAAAGCGACGAATCGCTCGCGTTGAAGATAGTGTGGAACCAGTCTGGATCAAACCAGGGTCCTTCTCAGTACTCACACCGACAGGCATGATTTCATTCATAAAAAGGCTTAGCACGCCTCTCCTTCTCTAAAAAATGATCAAAATTTTGCAAAACCTGAGGAATTCCTTCCTTTTCGTTTTTATCACCGCAGTGTTCAAAAAGGGTTTTTATGAAAAGCTTAGGTCATTACAACGATGTTTAAGGCACAAAAGAGTAGGTGGTATGTACTGTTGTTCCATTCACCTCCTCTGGCACAACTAACTCCTACTGAGAGCAAGCATGAAAATGAGATAGCTACAGCTGTTTCATCCAGATTTGTTGGTATAACTGGCCCCTCGGCAGAGACAGACTCAAAAACCAAAAGTGGGTAATTACAAGACAAAGCGGTGTCCGAGGCAACAACCCCGGAATCACCTGGCATTCTATACAAAGAGGACTGACTCGATACAACAAGACAGACCTTTAGGCAAAAAGACTGACTCAAAATAAAGAGACAGACTCAAAACGAAAGACTGACTCGATACCCAAGCCAGAATTTACACAGCTAGTGTTCACAAAATGTTCAAAAATGCGTGCCAAACGCCGCATCAAAAATATGCCAAGTGTCGCCCGCAGGTGGTTCACTTCCTGATTACGTGCTTGCACTATCGGTATCCTCAAAATCCAAGAACTCTGTAGTGACTGACTTGGCCGAGGTAGGCGGGAGGATAACCTCGTTGTCAATCAAATCCTGCACCTCATGGCAGAGGCGAAAGCAATTGTCAGTAGGGTGGCCTGTCTGCTGGTGGTACGCACAGTACTGAGCAGGATCATGCGTAGCAGGGAGATTCTTCGGGAGGGGTCGGGGCTCAAGAGGTGTAAGATGCCCCTTTTTGGCCAAAATCAAAAGTGCCCTAGACAAAGGCATGTAGAGAGGATGGAAGACTCGGCGCCCTCGAGGCAGGTACTTTGGAGCCTGAGCACTTTTGCTAGATGCACTAGCGAACGGATCGGCGGGTGCGGCCTTGGATTTCTGATCCTTTCCGAATGCAGGGTTGGGAGCGGGAAGAATTGTTTTGGCATGACGGGGCCTATCCCGGTTCTCTAATTGACTGGAACTGCCCTCAGGCGGAGTGGGGAAATGGTCCAAGAAATGGTCCAGTTTTTGGAAAAATGGAATAATTTTCGAGAGAATAGTCAACCTCAGTAAAAATTCTCAAAAACTATTTTGCAAACGGCCAATGCTCAACAAGCACGGAACCAACTCTTGAGATGCACAACCTCGGACCCATAGCAATGGAAAATTGCCCCTTGTTCGAAGAGAGCTGCATGGCAACGGAAAGTTTCCCCTTGTTTGAACGGCACCGCAGTGCGTTGGATGGCAACGGAAAGTTGCCCCTTGTTTGAATGGCACCGCAGCGCATTGTAGTTAGTCCTCAGAGTGACGAACACAACCAAATCCTTAGCTTCAGAGAAGGCAAAGATGCTCAAAACCAATACATGGACACACTTGTTTTGTAGGTGTTTGTGGCTGGACTTCAGAGTGAAGTTGCCTACGTATCCCAAACATGGGAATCAAGCCTTACGTAGTTCGGGGTTAAGGTACACTCGGGTATTTAACCTCTCCTTTTGCGCTCTAACTTTTGCCAAGGCGCCCATTACAGGTTTTCGACCTTGCGAGCTATGTTTTTCTTTTCTTTTCAATTTTTTTGTTTAGGATTTTTTTTTTGCATTTTTTCTCTTTTCATTTCTTCTGCATTTTTTGTATTTTTTCTTTTCTTTTCTTTTCCTTGTATTTTTTGTCTTTCTTCTTTTTTTTTGTATTTTTCTCTTGCTCTAACTTTTACCTGGGTCGCCCTTCCGGGTTTTCGGCCCAGCGAGCCTCTCAAAGGGTAAAAGTGTAACAAGTCCATGCCAAATGGTTTTAGGGTTTTGAAGCCATCCGTATTGTAACAAGCCCGCGAGGGACCTCGGCTACAGTTCGGACTCCCCTTTGTTTTTGTTTGTTGCGGTTCTTAATCTGAACCAAAGAGTCCAACTCTGGCAAATCGTTCTGAGAAAAAACAGATTTTTGAAAAGAAGTGCCAAACATGGACTGCTTTGCCAGATACAGAGTCACCACCTAAATATTTTTTAAAATGGGAAATTTAGGAAACCCTGACTCGGTGCCGAAGGCCACGTGTCCGTCATCACCAAAGTTGTCTTGGCTCGGGAGCTTGGGTACGATCGGGGAAGGTCAGCTATGAGCACCCCCTTTCGCCCGGTCCGAAGACCGGCCTCTACTAACCATGATATCCGATTTTGAAAACGTTATGTGTTCTTGTTCCAATTATTAGCCTAGAATTACTATGTTATGCGCATAGCAAACAAGTATAGACTAGATTGCCTAATTTGGAAATAAACATTGCATATCCGTTTGTTTTGAAAAGCGCTTTGGAATTTGCTACTCGCAAGTAGGCTAAAACACGGATTTCAACGAGTTTTTCCAACTCAAGCAATCCAACCTCCACCCACAGGCATTCAAACAGTTTATCTCATATAAGCACTTAGCCACATGGTAAGCATACTGTCATGTTAACATTCACACGCATGCGAGATGCTAAAGCATAAATACTTACATCGTACTCCGTGCCAAAACAATAAACTAGTTAGCAAACATGCATGTCCTAGTTCATGTTAAAATGACTAATGCATCGCAGGCAAGGGTGCAATCTAGAGTAGGCTCGGCTAACCCTAAAATGGCATGTGAAATGCAATCATTCGATACACGTATTCAATTTGGAATCGAAAATACAATGCAGTTTGTATGATGTACCGAGCCCGATGCATGTAAACAAATGCATGAATGCACGCATGCATAGCATAAAGTATGCTAAAATGAACGTGCCCTAATCTACCATCATAAGCGGGAAAATAAAAGGGAAGAAAGAAGTGGGGTTGGAAGACATGCACACCACTCACACACGCTTATTACAGATTTGCCCTCGCCCGGAGGGACCAAAAGAATATACAAATTAATTAACTACGCAAGCTAATTAAATTACAGACCCATTAAATTAATTAAACGAATTAATTAATCTAATTAAAACAGTAAACCGCCTCGGGAAGAGGGCCAGATGCAGCGCATGCTCGGGACTTGCTCGGAATTGCACTGCCATGCATAGTCTGCCTCTGTTTTCCCTGCTTTGCTCCTCTGAAAACTGCTAAAGTCTCAGGAATGCCTCACAGGACACTGGGGGATACCACCGGCTGAGGGGGAGAGCCACCGGCTGTGTAGGATGGTCATCGGCACAAAATGAATCCATCGGCTGAGGACTTACTGCCGGCCGGCAGAAAATGTTGCCGGTCGGCAAACAATGCCTGCAGAACCTGCAACTCACAGCAGCAGAGGGCAAAACTTGCATGGCCATACAATTCAAACAATGTATGCACCAATCACATTCCTTATCATGTTAATGACTCAAAGGGGGATGTGCCTCGATTCTCGGACCACCAATCACGCATTTCCATGCATGATGGCCCAAAGAATCAAGTGTGCAACTTTAATTTCAAATGAAATGCAATGCAAATGACCCAATGAAGGGGCTTAACCTCTATCACACTCACTTCAAGAGGCTAAGCATGCATGCTCATGCAAGGCAACCCTAAGCATGCGAAGCTAGGTATGCAACATGGCAAGGCAAGTAATCATGCAAGTCATGAGGCAATGCAACTAATGAAAAGATGGACTTAAACATGACTTAGGCAACTCTAATTAGGCCCAAAATCAGTGGCCAAAACCAAGGAAACGAAGGCCAAAATGCACACACACATGCATGCAATCATGGTCCAACACCTTAAGCATAAACAAGGCAACTCTTAAGCACACTTAAAGAGACCAAACAATGGACAATTAGCATGCATACCAAACTCTGAAATTGCACAAAATAGAGGTGCCAAACCAACTAATTCAAGCAAGTAAAGCATGCAAATGGTCCAAGTACTTGAGGTAAGCCAAGAGGCTTAAACCAAGGTCAAACCCACCAAGCCTCACAAGGCTAAGGGGACTCAAAACAGGTCAAAGGCAGACCTAAACAACACCTAAGGGACACCTAGGTGGCATCTAAATGGCTCAAATCCAAAGGCATACATAATGACCAAAACATGGAGCATACAACACGAGCTTTCAAAGCAACAATGAAGCCTCTAAGGCAAGTATGCAAACATGTTAAGTGGGCTGAAATTTCATGTTAAGTGGTTCCAAACCACTAAAATAATGCAAACGAGGCATGCTATACACTTACATACTTAAGGCCAACAAGCCCGAAAATGCAAAGAGGCTATATAATGCATGCTAGGGTCGACTCAAACAACCTAAGACAGACCTAAAGCATGGCAAAATAAGCACAAAAGCTTCACAAATCTAAGCCTAAAACATGCTAAAACAAAGGCACACAACCTAAGGCATATTAAGGCAATCACAAGGCATTAAAAGGTAGGTATGCAAGGCATGCATGGTATACCAAAACCAACTTAAAACCATGTTATATTATGGCAATATAAGCATGAAAAACAGTCATGGCATGCTCAACAAACATTCTCACAAAGGCTTCCTCTAGAGGCCAAAAATGGTCCCTTTCAAGGACAACAAGGAGGAGGGGTGGCCCCCTCCTTCTTGAGACTTCAAGGCACCGTCTTCACCACTGAAATCCCTCAAGATTTCAGTGGTGAAGAGGCCCAAACACCAAAGTCTCGAAACTTGCACAAAATAGCACAAAAATGGGGCCTTTCAAGGCCTAAGGGTGGTCAAACACACCCAAACCACAAAACACTCTTAACAAAAAATCAAGAGGGCCTAAAAACAGAACTTTTTTATGTTATACACTAAACACAAAAACAGCTCTAAGATAGGTAGAAATAGGATGCAAAAATGGGGTAAAAAGGACTAGTTTCTTACCCTTGAAGCCTTTCTTCAACAATGGTGGTCTTGTTGCCTCCTTGAGCTTCAATCCAGTCAAAAATAGCAAGGACAAGCCCTTAGAACCTCAGTATCAAGAGGATGGTGTGATGGTAGGTGTTTGTGCACAAAACTAAGCCTAAAACACACACAAAGGCAAGAGAGGGAGAGATATAGATATAGGTTAGATACACTAATTTAAACCTTAAAACCAGAGCTCTCTAACTCTCTTCTCCAATTTGTCTAACCCTTGAACAAGGGAGAGAAGGCCTCCTCTTATAGAGGAGCCAATCTTGTAAAGCTTACAAGGTAAGCTAACAAGAGGGCCATCCCTCCATACACGTGTATGGAGGGGAAGAAAATGCCAGCCAGCTGTTTCAAAATATCTCCAAAAGCAGCTGAACAGTAGTCGGCTGGGCAAAAATGTCATTTTGACAAAAATGACTGCGGCCGGCAATAAAGAGTGCCGACCGGCAACATAGATTGCCGATGGCAATAAAAACCAGCCGGTGACCTCTAGCCACTGCCGGTGGTGTGTGGGGATGCCTCACAAGGCATTCCCTGCCCCTCCAAGGCAAAAGTGTTTGGTGTAAAACCAGACACAAAACGGTCGAGTTCGGAGATCCTGAGGCAAGGCGCGTAGCCGAGGACTCCGGGAACTCCAAACGAACACAAACATGGATAATCACCGAGTGTTCAAACGGTGACGTCCAAGTCTTGAGGACGGTCAAAAATGGGGTGTCTACACGTATCCAGGAGAATGGCTATTGTATTGATTTACAGAAGAATCCATCTTCGGCTCTTCGAGCACATCGGACATTTGTGCCCCTAGTTCGGGGGGTGCTTCCGTTCTAGCTTCACAAGCTTCTTCTGATGAGATCTGATCTTCTTGATCTGACTTTGGTGCCTCTTGTTCGAGGGTTGCTTCAAAATCTGGCCGCACAGGCCTCTCTTGATGGTTGATCGTTGAATACTCTGAACCCAAGGTCAAAGTTTTTCGAGAGCAAAGGGATTGAATCTTGAGGCTGAGAGCGATCCTAATCTGCACAATCTCAAGAGCGATTCCACACAAGTCTTCGCAGGACTGCGCAAAACATTTTTTGAATTTTTGAAAGTTTTTAAGAAGGCGACGAATCGCTCGCGCTGAAGATGGTGTGGAACCAATCTGGATCAAAGCTAGGGTCCTTCTCAGTACTCACACTAACAAGCATGATTTCATTCATTAAGGGCTTAGCACGCCTCTCTTTCTCTCAGTTGATCAAAGTTTTGCAAATCCCGAGGAATTCCTTCCTCTTTGTTTTCACCGCAGTGTTCAAAAAGTTTTGAAAAACTCAGGTCATTAAAATGACTTAAAAGGCACAGAAGAGCAGGTGAAAAGTACTGCCGGTTCATTCCAAAATTTTCTGGCACAACTGGCACACGGCCGAAGCAAGCACAAAGGCATGAAAAACCACTGTTGTTTCATTCAGATCTTCTGGTGTAACTGGCTTCAAGGCAAAAACAGACTCAAAAGAAAGCAAAAAGACAAATACAAAACAAAATGGTGATGTCTGAGGTAACACCCCCGAAATCACCCAACTCTAACAAAACAGGACTGACTCGACACAACAAGACAGACCCAACTGACTCAGTATGGGAAGACTGACTCAAAACAAAGGGGCAGACTCAAAATAAAACAACAAGACTGAACCAAAACCCAAGTCAAAATGTACACAAAAACCAACATTCGCAAATGCTCAAAACAGTGTGTGCCAAACGCCACATCTAGAGTAAACTGAGCGCCGCCCGCAGGTGGTTCATCCCCCGATCATATGGTCACATTATCCCCCGCAAGTTCATTGATCAAGTGCCGATAGACTTCGCAAGACTGGCACGGCAATGATCCTATTGTCGATCAAATTTTGTATTTCGTGACAAAGACAAAGGCACATGTCAGTGTCATGGCCAACTCGCTGATGGAAGGCACAGTAGTCAGCTGGGTTATATGAGGGAGGGGGTTTCTTTGGTAATGGTTGTGGCTCCAGGGGCTTCAGATACCCCTTTCCAATCAGGACCCTCAAGGCCGCTGATAGAGACATGTACAGTGGGGTGAACACCCTCTGGCCCCGAGGTAGATAGTCTGAAGTTCGGGGGTTTGGAGAAGATGCGCCAACAAAGGGGTCGGCAGGTGCTGGCCGGGTTTGCTGATCTTTCCCGGGAGTAGGGTTAGAGCTGAAAGGAACATTCCTGGCATGACGGCCCTTTTCCCGGCCTACCCCTCGATTCAAACTGCTCTCACTCTGAACGACAAAAGTGCCATCCACGATCGTTGCAACGACTGCTAGTACTTGCTGTTTGTTCAGTCCTTCAGCTTTCCAAGCCTCAACAGCCCACTGAAGATGTTCATGGGGACTAATGCTTGCCCCTGGCTTGTTCTTATCACTGGCCTCCACTTTACTAAAAGATTGGCCTTCTTTCAACGCAACCCGTCCCAAGGTTGGGGAGCCTTTTGACATGAACTCCCTGGTATGTGATGTGGTTGATGACGGAGCCAAAACTCCAAAGGTTAGATCTGCCACAGTTCTCTGAAGATCTTCGATCATCCTCATCAGCTCAGAAGTAGTGGGCTCACAGGTTTGAGATGATTGGGATTCAGGTGCATCCATCATGCACAAGTCTGTGCTTTTTGGAATGAACACCGCAGGCTTGGGTAGATGGGCTGGGGTGATGTATATGCTGGGGTTGTAGCCGGATGGCATTGTATGGATTAAATTGAGATGTAGGGGTGACAGGTTTGTGGTGGCCTGAGGTCCCTTTGGTGGAGCTATGATCTCTTCGTCAATAAGGTCCTGAATCTTATGACGGAGGCGGATGCAACGGTTCGTATCATGACCGTGCTGTTGATGGTAGGTACAGTGTTTAGTTGGGTCATATCTGGGTGGAAGAGGACTTGGAAGGGGTTGAGGTTCTAGGAGCTCTAGGTATCCTTTTTCCCGCAGCATTTGCAAAGCTTGAGAAAGACTCATGTACAGAGGATGGAAATTTCGGGCTTGGTGCCGAGTTGAAGTGGTTGGTCTTTGGCTCTTGAGGGAAGTGGTGATAATGTCTACTTCTGAGCATTTCACAGTTGTGCTACCATCAGTAGTAGCATTGGGACTGTGAACAGCATCCTTCTTCGAAGGCTCATTATCTTCCACAAAGATCCCCTGTTGGATGGCCTCATTGATTTGAACCCCAATGTCATGGAGGTCCTTAAATTTGAATATCATATGTTGCAATGTTTCGGCTTGCCTAACCATGTCTTGTTGCAACGAATCCACTGATTGCTGGAAATGGATAAGCAAATCCTCCAAATTTGCCAAAGGCTGCGCCATGATAGAGGGAGATACTAGCGCTCTGACCAAGGTGATGTGACTGGTGACTAGCGGATCAGATGAACCGGTAAGCCCTGACTAGCCTTTCTTTGCCTTACCTCAGTGAAGGAACACTGGTTGCCTTTGAATTGAATCTCTGACCTGACAAAGTCTATCAGCACAAATCCGATGAACCTCGAGGGATATCGGAGCCTTCTGAAGCTATGGTTCTAGGACTACCTAGCAAAAGAGAAAACAGACAGCACCTCAGCCTGATTTCACCAAAACAGATATGAGCATACTAGGACGACTATGCCCTCTACTGAATTATGCCCCAAAATTCTGCCTGTAAACCGATACCCTCAGGTAAACTGAATCCCACCAAATACTGATGCCCGCAGGCTTGATGCCCAAACTTGCAGACTGATACACGCATTCCCTGTAGAGATACACTCTAAAAGCACATAGCATGTAAAAGAGAGCCAAAACACCCCTATGTTGGGGTAGGGTTTCCCTGTCCTTTTTTGTCAGGAGCTAGGGTTTCACTATACACGCAGCGGTTTCAAACAACCTAGATTGGGTAAGCAACCTGTCCTAGTTTGGAATGGTCACTATGGATTTCGATATGCACTAGGTCGAATGGTCGAAAAGGGTGCCCTGGTAAAACCGGGGTTTGTGTTCCCATACTGGCAGAGCCCGCAACCGGTCAGCCTTATGGCATGCTTTGACAAAGTCATGCCTCCGGCAAACTGCTCAGGAATAGCAAATGGCCAACACGGTGTCCTAGGCGCACCAATGCACATGCAATGCAAAGAAACACATAAGTGTAGTCAAAACAGGATATCACGAGTTCGAGTCAAGCTCTCTAAACTCCCCAGCAGAGTCGCCAGAAACTGTAGACGTCCCCGAACACCCCGGGAGGGTGAGTCCCGTTCTGTTCATATTGGGCTTACTACAGTTCGGACTCGATTTGTCACGGTTCTTAATCTTGAACCAAAGAGTCCAAATCCGGCAAATCGTTTTTAGAAAACAGATTTTGAAAGAAGTGCCAAACATGGACTGCTTTGCCAGATACAGAGTCGCCACCTAAATATTTTTTAATGGGGGAATTTAGGAAACCCTGACTCGGTGCAAAGGCCACGTGTCCGTCATCACCAAAGTTGCCTCGGCTCGGGAACTTGGGTACGATTGGGGAAGGTCAGCTATGAGCACCCCCTCTCGCCCGATCAAAGATCGGCCTCTACTAACCGTGATATCTTGTTTTGAAAACGTTATGTGCTCTTATTCCGGTTATTAGCCTAGAATTACTATGTTATGCGCAGCAAACAAGTATAGACCAAATCGCCTAAATTGGAACAAAACATTTCATATTTGTTTTGAAAATGGTTTCGCAAGTAGGCTAAAATGCAGTTTTGCTACCCTTGAGTGGGCTTAAAACTCGCGTTCAATGCATTGTTCCAATTTAGGTAATTCAACCTCCATCCACAGGTATTCAAGCAGTTATAACACATAAGCAGCTAGCCTCATGGTAATCATGCTATTATGGCAACACTCACACGCATGCGGTATGCTAAAGCATAAAGCTTACCTAGTACTCCAAGCCAAAACAGAAACTAGTTAGTAATCATATGCATGATTAGTTCATGTTAAGATGGCTAATGCAACACATGCGGGATGCAGCTAGAATAGGCTCGGCTAGTCTATGGATGGCATGTGAAATGCAACAACACACGTATTCAAGTTAGATTTGAAATACAATGCAGTTTGCATGATGCGCCGAGCCCGGTGCATGCAATACAAATGAATGATGCACGCATGCATAGCATAAGGTATGCTAATTTAAATATGCCCTAATATAACCATCAAAAGCAGGTAAGTAAAAGGGAGAAAGAAGTGGGGTTGGAAGACATACACACACTCACCACACTTATTACACAATTACCCTCGCTCGGAGGGTCCGAAAGAATATACAATTTAATTAACCTACAAGCTAATTAAATAATTACAGTCCACTTAACTAATTAATAAATCAATTAAGCTACTGAAAACAGTAAAGGGCCTCGGGAAGAGGGATGCACGCATGCTTAGATTGGCTGTGCCCGGAAATCCACTGCCATGCGCAAGTTGCCTCTGTTTTCCCTGCTTTGCTCCTCTGAAAATTGCACAATTCCCAAGGTATGCTCCATGGACATTGGGGAACACTACCGGCCAAGAGGAATGGCCACCGGCCAAAGGAGATGATCACTGGCTACTTGTGAAGCCATCGGCCACTGATGGATGGCCGGTCGGCACTGCAGATGGCCGGCCGGCCAAATCTTCCTGCAGAATCCTGTTTTGACAGCAGCAGAGGGCAAAACAAGGCATGGCAATGCATTTCAAGCAAATGTATGCACCACCACATCCCTTATCATATTTATGACTCAAAGGGCATAGTCCTTGATTCTCGGACCACCAATCGCGCATTTCAATGCGTGATGGCCCAAGAAACCAAGTATGCATTTTGATTTCAAATGAAATGCAATGCAAACAAGCACAAAGAGACCCAACCTCTATCATACTCAATTCAAGAGGCAAGGCAATGCATGCACAATGCAATGCAACCTAGGCATGTGAGCTAAGGATGCAATATGTCAATGCAAGCAAACATACAAGGTATATAACAACCTAGGCAAGCAAGCATACAAGGCATGAAGCAATGTGACCACATTTGAACAACATGCGAAAGGTGGTCTTAGACCAATATGGACAAGCCTCGGCCATGTCTAAATAGGAAGCCAAAATGCTATGGAATGGAGGCAAATACACACACAAACAATGCATGCAAACATGGCCCAACACTTAAGCATTAAAGAGCATCTTTTAAGCACACTTAAAAGAGGATAATCATGGACGAATAGCATGCATGGAAAGCTCTGAAATCATGTCATAGATGGTGCCAAACCAAGTAAGCAAAACAAGCAAAGCATGCATAGAAGCTTGGAATTAGCCCAAGGACTTAAACCATGATCATATGACACATGAAGCAAATGATCAAAGTGAATCAAAACAGTCCCAAATCATGTCAAAGTAAGCCCCAAAACATCACTTAGATGGCATCTAAATGACCTACACATGGAAGAATACACAAATGTCTAAACATGGAGCATGAAACACCAACCTTATAAAGCATTAAAGGGGCATCAAATGCAAGCATACGAGCATGGAGCAAGGACTGAAATATCATAACAATGGTGCCAAACCACTGAAATGATGCAAATAGAGCATGGTAGAGGAGCCAACACTCAAGGCATACAAGCTAGATTGCATGGTAGCTATACAAAGCAAGCCATGGATGACCCAAATAACCAAAATCAGACCTAAATCATGCCAAAATATGCATAAAAGCTTCACAAAGCTAAAGCCAAAATCATGCTAGAAACAAGGCTCAAAACACAAAGCATGTTAAGGCAATTTCATGGCATTACAAGACAAGTATGCTAAGCATGCATGGTGTGTCTAAACCAAGTAAAAACAAAGGTAATACATGGAAAAATATTACCAAATAACACTTAAGACATGGCCAACATGCACTTAAAAATGGTGCTCACACATGAGGCTAAAATGGCACTTTTTGAAGACAACAAGGAGAGGGGGTGGCCCTCTCCTTCTTAGGACCTTAAACCACCATCCTCACCACTGAAATCCCTCAAGATTTCAGTGGTGAGGAGGCCCAAACAAGGTGGTCCCGAAGCTCACCAAAAACACACAAAAATGAGGCCAAACAAGGCCTAAGAGGGGGTAAACGACCCCAAACACAAAAGTGACCTTAATGAAGTATCTTAAACACACAAAAAAAAAGAACTTTTTTATGTTATACACAAAGCTCAAATCAGCAAGCAAGACAGGCTAAAAGTGTGTGCAAAAACGGGGAATAAAAGAGGGTTAGATGCTCACACTTGTAGACCAACGGGGACAGCAGCCTTTGGTCCCAAAAACCAGTTCCTTAGCCTCTGAAAATGGCCTCCAAGAAGCTTAGATGGATGATGGAGAGGTGTGGTTGAGAGTTGGTGTGCAAAGGGGCCAAGAACCAACACTTATGGAGCTTGGATGTAGAGATATAGAGAGATACAACTCTTGTATCCCTTAGACCAATTCTTGGAACCCTTAAAATGGAAGAGGAGCTCTTCTATATATAGACAAGGCAAGGTGCCAAGCTTCTAAGAGAAGCTAGAAAGGTGCAAGCTTCTCTTGGAAGCTAAAAAGGTGCAAGCTTCTCCAAGAAGCTAAAAAGGTTCAAGCTTCTTGGAGAAGCTAAAAAGGGTCAAGCTTCTTGGAGAAGCTAGGCAAAAGGTTCAAATGGTTCAAGCTAGACCAAGGGTTCAAAAGGTTCAACTTCTTCAAGAAGCTAAAACAGGGGTTCAAAAGGTTTAAGCCTCCCAAGAAAAGGTCTCGGCCAGAAAAGGAGTCAATCGGCCAAATTAATGGTCGACCGACTAAACAAAGTGCCGACCGGCCATCACCAATGGCCGGTGGCAAGAAAAGAGGGCCGGTGGCCTCAAGCCATGGCCGGTGAGGTGTTGGGGTGGCCGACAAGCCATTCCCCCCCCTCAGAAGCAAAAACACAAGTCGAGAGGTCTCGAGGCAAGGCGCGGACCGAAACCTCCGAGAACTCAAGACGAACACGAACATGAACATGGATGATCACCAAGTGTTCAAATGGTGACGTCCAAGTCTTGAGGACGGTCAAAAATGGGGTGTCTACAGTTTTGGCGCTTGTAAATGTCCCCAAAGTCCCGGGGGAATCCTGTTGTGTTCTTTTTGGGCTTACTACAGTTCAGACTCAAATTGTCACGGTTCTTAATCTGAACCAAAGAGTCCAAATCCGGCAAATCGTTTTGAGAAAACAGATTTTTAGAAAAAGGAGTGCCAAACATGGACTGCTTTGCCAGATACAGAGTTGCCACCTAAATATTTTATTTGGGGGAATTTAGGAAACCCTGACTCGGTGCCAAAGGCCACGTGTCCGTCATCACCAAAGTTGCCTCGGCTCGGGAACTTGGGTACGATTGGGGAAGGTCAGCTATGAGCACCCCCTCTCGCCCGATCAAAGATCGGCCTCTACTAACCGTGATATCTTGTTTTGAAAACATTATATGCTCTTATTTCGGTTATTAGCCTAGAATTACTATGTTATGCACGCAACAAATAAGTATAGACCAAATCGCCTAAATTGGAACAAAACATTTCATGTTTGTTTTGAAAATGGTTTGCTACTCGCAAGTAGGCTAAAATGCAGATTTTTGCCACCCTCAAGTGGGCCTAAAACTCGCAGTTTTAATGCATCATTCTAATTTAGGTAATTCAATCTCCATCCATAGGCATTCAAGCAGTTATATCACATAAGCAACTAGCCTCATGGTAATTATGCTGCCATGGCAACACTCACACGCGTGCAAGGATGCTAAAGCAAAAGAACTTACAGAGTACTCCAAGCCAAAACAAGAGCTATGTTAGAAATCTATGCATGATCCTAACTATACAGAAATGCCTAATGCAACGCATGCAGGAATGCAACTATAATAAGCTCGGCTATCCTAGAATGACATGTGAAATGCTACAGCTAATCATGTATTCATTTTGGGAATTGAAATACAAATGCAGTTAGAATGATGCGCCGAGCCCAGTGCATGCAAAATGAATGAATGAATGCAAACATGCTATCATACTGTATGTTAATTAAAACATGCCCTAATCTAACCATTGAAAGCTAGTAAATAAAAGGGAAGAAAGACGTGGGGTTGGAAGATATACACACACTCACGCACACTTATTACACAATTGCCCTCACTCGGAGGGTCTGAATAAATATTACAAAACAAATAAATAATTAATTATTCTAACTAATTAAATGTTACATATCTTCTATTTAATTAACAAATCAAATGCAGAAAGAGGATGGCTGCAGCCTTGCCTCGGGATGCATGGATGATGCATGCTCGATCCGTCTTGCCCGAAAACTTGTTGCCATAGCATTGCTGCCTCTGTTTACACTGCCTAGCTCCTCTAAAAATTGCACAAGTCTTGGGATAGATTCTCTGCACACTGTGGAACACCACCGGCTAGTAGGAATGGCCACCGGCCATGGGAAATGGACACCGGCCACTAATGATGTTATCGGCCATTGATGGATGGCCGGTCGGCACTGGAGATGGCCGGCCGGCCAAAACTTCCTGCAGAAACTGGTTTTTGACAGCAACAGAGGGCAAGCAGTGCATGTCATGGGATTTCAAGCAAATGTAAGCATGGCCACACTCCCTGTCATGCAATGGACTCAAGGGAGCATGGCCCTTGACCCTCGGGCTATCAATTATGCATGATGGCCTAAGAAGCCAAGTTTGTCCTTCAATATAAAAATGCATGCAACAATCAAATGAAAGCTAACACCTTATCATGTTGAGATCAAAGGCATCGGCGACCGAGGATTGAAACGTGTTTCGTCACTTTGAGTACGAACACTCCTCAATCCTCATGCTTGGTTTGACACCCCAAACCAAGCCATGCAATGCATGTATGCAATGTTCAATGCAAAGTGATGCAACATATGCAATGCAAGGTGAACATGTTAGGCTAATGCAACATGACACTTCCTAACCATGCAAGCTAAACTAAATGCAATGTGATAATGTCAAGCATACCATGAGATTATGTGATGCAACTTAAATAAACAAGGTGCAAACATGCAAATAAGATATAATGCAAGCATGCTCCTAATGTAATGCAACATGCTCATGCAAAGGTGGATTTAAACCACAAAGGGGCAGACCTCAACCCACCTCCCAAAACAATAGCTAAAAGTGCCAGAATGATAGTGTCAACATGCAAAACAAATGTGCAAACCAAAAGGCCTAAAGCTAAGGTAGGGAAGGCAACCTTCAAGGACTCTTACAAGAGAACAAGCATGGATATCAAACCAACAAAATCAGAGACATGACATGATAGAGTAAGCCCCAAAACCCACATAAATGACATCCCCAAGGACTCAAGCAAAGAGGCATTCACCAAAGCCAAAACATGGAGCATAAGACTACACCTCTTTAAGGCATTGAAAGGAGAACAAATCCATGTATGCAAGCATCAAACATGGGCTGAAATGATCTAATAAGTGATTCCAAATCACTGAAATAGCCTAGCCAATGCATGCTAATGACTCACACACCCGATGCCAACATGCTAGAATGCAAAGGGGCCATACAAAACATATCAAATACGACCAAACCAGCACTCAACAGACCTCAAGCATGATAAATCATGACCAAAATCTTCACAAAGCAAAGTCAAAACATGAGAGCATGGTGGTCTAATGGCATGATGCACTTCTAGGCAAAATGAGGGAATACAAAGCAAGTGTATTAAGCATGAAAGGGACCACTAATCCGACTAAAAACAGAGGCATATTATGTCCTAACAACATACAAAACCCTCTGAAATGGGACCAAAAACACCTAATCATACATGCTACCCTTATAAGCCAAGAACATGCAAAAATAAGAGACTAAGGGAGAGGTGTGTCCCTCCCCTATGCAAGACCTCAAGACCCCTTCTTCACCACTGAAGATCCACTAGATTTCAGTGGTGAGAAGGCCAATACACAGAGTAATCAAAGCTTAACAAAGAGAGCACCAAAAGGGCCAAACAAGGCCTAATAGGGGGAGGTCGACCCCAAACCACAAAACAACCTTAATGAAGTATCTTAAGCATGCAAATACAAGATTTTTTTCAGTTATACACAAAGTCTAAAACAGCAAGCAAGATAGGAAAAAATCTAGTGCAAGATTGGGGAATCTAAAGTAAGAATGTTACCCTTGAAGAACCCTTGAGGAACAGCAAGATCAGCCACCTTTCTATGATCAAAACTAGTCCAAAAACTCAAGAACAAACCCTCTAAGCCTCTCAAGGTCGAAGTGTGGTGAAATGGTGTGTGTCTTAGTGCAAAACTAAGGTCAAAACACACTTTTAGGCCACAAAACACACACAAAAGAGGAGAGAGAGGGAAATATAGAGAGAGAGAGAGAGAGAGAGTGATGTATATCAGAATATATGTATATGCTCTGGTTTTTTTGTTCAACCCCCAACAAAGGAGGAGGGGGGCTCTATATATAGACAAAACAAAGGTTTGAAGCTTCTTAAAGAAGTTAAACAAGAAAAGGGTCAAAGGGGGCAAGGGGGGCAAGGCTTCCTGAGGAAGCTAGGACATCTGGCAAGCTTCTTGAGGAAGCTAAGACAAAGGTCCAAGCTTCCTCAAGAAGCTAGACCAAAAGGGTGCAAAAGGGGCAAAACAGCCACATGGATGCCCCGGGACAGGGTTAGTGCATTCCAGCTAGCACAGCTGGCATGCACCATGCCTGAAAAAGTCAAAAAAGTTCTACCGGCCAGAAAAGGAGGCCATCGGCCAAACAGATGGCCGGTCGGCCACACTGAATGCCGACCGGCCAATAGTATACTTTACCAATGGCCGGTAGCCTCAAAACACGGCCGGTGGGTGCCAGGGGTAGCTAACAAGCTACTCTCCACCCTCAAAAACAAAAACACAAGTGTTTGGTGCAAAACCGAACACGGAACAGTCGAGTTGAGAGATCCTGAGGCAAGGCGCGTAGCCGAGACCTCCGGGAACTCAAAACGAAACACGGACATGGGTAATCACCGAGTGTTCAAACGGCGACGTCCAAGTCTTGAGGACGGTCAAAACTGGGGTGTCTACAGCGCTCGAGCGGGAAAATCACCTTCCCAGTATTTCTTCTGCAGTGTTGGACGCTCGAGTGTGAGGTTTGACGCTCGAGCGGGAGTTTGTGTGTGATGCTCGAGCGGGGACCTGTTCTGCAAAACATCTGGATGGTTGTATCCGCCGCTCGAGTGGGCGTTTCGACGCTCGAGCTGGAGTCTGTGAGTAACGCTCGAGCAGGGCGACTTGTATATCACACCGGGTTTCACCTTTTTGGATCACTTTTTGATTTCCTTTCTCTCTCTTACTTTTTCAAAACCTCCATTGGAGAGCACCTTACTCTAAAACCTAACTTCTCTCTAGGGTTTGATCTAGCTAGAGTGTTTTCCTACCCTTTGGCCTTTGTAAAAGTTGTGTTGATCGTCGAGGGCTTTGTTTTGATCCGAGAAATTTGGGATTTTGAGCAACTTCGAGATTCTTCATCTTCTCCATTTGAGCTCCGAATTTGAGGTAGGGATTTCCTTGTTCTTTTTCAATGCTTCGTCTATAGATAGACATGTGGTAGTTTTGTATTGCATGAAAATCATATCCACGTTGGATTTGTTTGAAATCATGAGAAGGAACCTAGGGTTGGTTGTTTGAAAATGGTTATTTTATCATTGATGGTTGTTTTGGGCTAATTGGAGTGTAAATTAGCATGTTATAGTTGAAAGAAGAAAAAGCCCTAAATTATATTTTGATTTGGTAAATTAAAATTGAGGGTAGTTAACCTATGTTGTAAATCTTGATTGTTAATGTGAGTTGGGTGAAGGTGTTAATGCCTAAGGGGTTAACTTTGGCTTTGGAATGGTTTTGAATGAATGTAGTGGACTAATGTGAGTTATGGTTTTGAATGAATGTAGTGGACTAATGTGAGTTATGGCTTTATTATCAATGGAATTGGTTTTGTGGAAACAAAAGGGATGGAGTTGGTTTTGTGAAAACAAAAGGAAATGGAATTTGTTTTGTGAAATGAGAAAAGTATCTTTGATATAAGTATGAAAGTTGGATTGTTGTATCTCGAGTGTTGAATACACACATGTGGAGGTTGTATCTTTAACTACCATGTTAGTGTTGTTGTTGGGTTGTGATCTCATGTTAATTGAGTCTTTTAATAGATGTACTAAATACATGCATCTAGAGGTTTTGTCCTTGGTCATCGGTGGAGGATGACATGGTTGTGTTGAATTGTCGTGTATGCATTACACCACTGTTGATTGAGCATTGTATGTGATGAAGTACTGAGACACATTACATATGTGTACCTGTTCGGGAGGAGATAGGTGATGTACTCCAGTGTGTGAGAGGAGATAGGGGATGGACTCCACACACCTATGTGTTCATATATTTTAACACATTGCTTGTATTTGATTGTTTATGTGTATGCATGGCACATGTTGGTTGTACCCGGTTGTATTGTGGAATTTGGTGTTATACCCCGCGCTGATAATCAGAGGTACTGTTACCTTCCAACTAGCGCCTGGAGAACTGACTGCGCTGAGAATCAAAGGCACCATACCCTTCCAGCTAGCGCCTGGTAAACTGGTATGTTGTTGTGAGAGGTGTATCTTTGGCTTACTACGCACATAGCTGGTAGAGCAAAGTTTTGTTGTTGTTGCTTCAGTGTATTTGAGAATTTCATGGATTGGGAAGATTACAGTTTTGGAGGGCCGAGTTGCCTCATTAGTTGATTTTATACATGTTGATAATTTGTTATCTCCCTTTTATATAAGGTATGCATGTATAGATATGATTGTATCGGGAAGGAACCAAAACGTCATTTTTGTCTTTTGGAAAGTGTGAAGAGGATCGAATACTTTGAAAATATGTTTTGAAAAGGTACATCTATTGTAGGTGTGGGAAATGGAAGAAAGTAATGGGCTTAGTGAAATTATTTCCTAAGTAATTGTTAATGCTATGAAAGATTGGGAATGGGGATTATTAAAAGGAAAAAGGAAAGATGAATCGCCTTTGGCGTTGATTGAAATGGTTGTTTTCAAGAAAAGTTCATACTTATGTATATTTTGTGTAAACTGTCACATTACTATCCTAGTATGAGATTGAGCATTCATGATCATAACTATTTGTAAGTTGTTATTGTTGAGGGCCATGTTGAGATCCCTACTGGACTATATGTTCATCCTACGTTGTTGAATCTTTTTCAGGTGTTGAGCTGAATGTGCTGCAAGATTTTGATCTTCTTATTTGTTGGCCACGGGGCCTCTCTTGTATTGGCGGAATGCCATATGTGTAAAAGGGTTGCACCCTTCTTCTTGATTCGTTAATGATGTACGCCCAAGGGCAATTTATTTATTATACTCATGTTGTATTTACTTGCATACGAAAGAGAGCAATGTTATTCACTTCTACGAGTTGAATATACGAGTTTATTTCCGCATGTTATCTCTGAAATGGAACTAAGTAAATGAAATTGGTAATACTCCGAGTACTAAAAAGTGGGGCGTGACATAATGAATCTGCCACTTGTTTGGTTTTGATTTGAAAATTTATTTTCAGAATTTTTTATTTTAAATTTTGAAAGTTAATTTGGTTTTAAAAAAAAAACTAAAAAAATGATATTTAAGAATTTATTTTTGTCAAACTATTTATTTTTTTTAAATGTCAAAAAAATTGTTTGAAAGTTTAGTTTTGGTCTTGATTTTGTTATCTGAATCTAAGCTTAAAAAAATTTACTATGAGACCAAAATTAGACAATTAAAAAAAGTAAGGGTTTGTAGCAATTTTGTGGGAAATTATTTTTGGTCATGACTTCATAATTTGTTAAATTTCAAAAAAATTGTTTGAAAGTTTATTTTTGGTCTTGATTTTGTTATCTGAATCTACGCTTAAAAAAATTTACTAGATACCAAAATTAGACAATTAAAAAAAAATAAGGGTTTGAAGCAATCTTTTGGGCAATTATTTTTACTCACAAAATTTGAATTTGTTTTGTTAGTCTAAATTTGATATTGCAGTAAATCTGTAAAACTAGATTGAGTAAAAGATATAAGCATAGGCTGAGGGGGGTCACAGGCCCCCTCCCCCCTCAGTTTTGCAAAAAAAAAAAAATTTTTTCCGTTATTGTCATATATAAAATGTATTCTCTTTTTTTTTTTTTTTTTTTTTTTTTTTTTTTCTTAACATGTTCTTTGGCCAATGATTTACTATATTGTTCACAACAAGTAGTTATTTGATATTTTGGAAGCACTATGTGGTATTATTTATGTAATAGTTTAAATCAATAGTGTAGCGAAAAATATTATAGATTGGATATAATTAACTCATTATTTTCAAGTAGTTGACATACCACTTAGTGTGATTTGTGATTTTCTATACTTTGAGTATCACATAGGTAACGTCATATGGTACTCTAAGACTGTTTAATAATTTTCATTCAAAACACATCATTTGTAAGCAATGTCTTCTCTTTAATATTTTTCTGTCAAATAAAAATTAAATAGATTCTATAATAATTTGTGCTATAAATGATGTGTTTTTATTTTTTAAAATTAGGAATTTTGATCCATAATTTTTTGTGCTAAAATTGCAAACTTACATCATCATCTCACACTGAGTTATTCCACATTATTATAAAATTTTGATTTATTCTTATTAATAATGAATATGTAATTTTTATGTTTAAATTTATCTCAGAAAATGATTATTATCTTAATGTTGCTCATGAATTTTTTTTAAATAAAAAATTATAATTAATAAATGTCCCCTCTGACCTAATTTTTTGGTTTCACCACCGATTGTTACTATGTGTTGGTCATTACTTATTATTGATTTTGCAGATAATAATTTCCTTCGTTGTAATAGATGTTTTCTCTTGATTGGTTGCTCTCTTTTTTCCTCCTTTTACGCATCATCAGCCAAAAAAATGGTACATATAAGAAATAATTGGGTATTTTGACTTTTGTTGTATTATATATTATTGTTTATTGTGTTCTCTATCATTTAGATAAATGGTATTTATATTTTTGTAGGGAAAATTCTATGTAGGTTTTAATGGTCGAGTACCTGAGGTTTATGACAAATGGGATCTTGCAAATGTTCAAGTATTTGGATTTTCAAATGCAAAATATAATTCTTTCAAGACTAGAGAGGAGGCAGAGAGAGCGTTTTTTGAATTTTTGAATGACAATAGTGGTTCGTTCAACATTCCGCGTTGTTCTAGCTCAAGTTCTCCTCTTGATCCTTCTAGTGTCAAATAAACACTAGAAAATGAATTAAAACTAGCACTTGAGGAGAGGGATCAAGCACTTGAGGAGAGGGATAAAGCATTAGGAGAGTTAGCAAAACTCAGATTTCAATTGGTTTCTTTAGCTTTTGAAAAGTGATTAGTTAGAACTTTTTTATATTTTGTATTTTTTTTATTGACCATTTTATGTAGCTTCTTATTTTCTAAATTAAAAATAAAAAATAAAAAAGTAGTTTACGAATGTAAGATTATATATATTTTAGAGTTAAAATGTTAATTTTTTAAATATTCAGATTTATATACGAGTTAATAGAATCTATATCTATATTATATATATAACCAAATGCAGTGATTTCTTAAAAAATTTCAAATTCTCAATCTTAATATTTGATTGAACTCTTTTTTAAGTGGCACGCCTATTTTTCTCTGATTCGATTTTCTTTTTTTTTTCTTTTTTATATATTTTACTTTATTTTTTAATTACTTAGGGCATGTATATATATAATATCATATGGATAGGATATTTTTAAAATATTTATGGATAAAAGATTCATAAAAATTCATATCAATACCAAAAGTTTGTTGAGTGAATTGTTAAAAATTTCATGATTTTCATGTTGATAACACATTTTTGTTTGACACTGCATGCTAAAAATGTCCATAGCCGTGTAATAATATTATATTTTTTGTATTTATTTTCATTAATTTGTTTTATTATTCTTATTATTATTTTTAAAATTAAACATCTGCTTGGCTTTCATTTCAAAATTCATTTTTTAAAAAAATTTTACTTTTTTGTCTTTCGTATTATTTTGTTTTCATTGAATTTTTTTAATATTTTAAACATTTTTTTTTATTTTTAGATACACTTAAAAAACAAAATATTTGTAAATTTTTTTTAAAAAAGTATTTGTAAAAAAAAAATTTTTTAAATTATTAATTACCAAACAAACAAGAAATCACTAAGAATTGTTTGGAACAAATTTATTTATTTCGAAATTTACATACTAAATTTTTGATTAATTTTTAGTAGTTATTAAAAAATTTAAATCAATTTTATTGGGTAATACTTTTTCAACAATAAAAATATTACTATCTAATGATTTATATTGGATATATGAAATTTAAATGGAAAGTTTATTAACCTATTTTAAAATTTAGAAGTGTGGCATCTAATCATTAAAAAAAATAATTTTGCTTAGTTAAAGTTTTCCAAAAACACTTTTTAGAAAATTTTACTTTCTTGTTTTCTAGGGCTGAACAAGGAATCCGTGAAATCCGTAATCCGATCCAGTCCAATCCAATCTAGTAGGTTTGGATTGGTTTTTTGAATCCGTGGTTCGGTTCTGGATTGAAAAATTAAAAATCCATAGTTCACGGATTGATTCCGGATTGAACAGCACGGTTTCGGATTGGAACCGATCCGGACCGTATACAAATAGTCTATATTTTTATTATACACCCTCCTCCATAGTATCTTATCTTATTTCATATAAAACTTAAATCAAACCTAAACTCGCATAGTATCTTCTTTTATTACTTTTGTTTGCTAGTTTTTAGCGTTAATTTGTAATGGTCTAAATATTTATGGTGGAACCAGTTTTCTTATGATTATTTAAATTCTAGAATAATATGCCGCTATTATGAAAAGACATGTTGCTATTGTGAAACTAATATGGTGTTATATTTATATTTTTAAAGTGTTATATATATTTTTTTGTTATTTAATTATGTAAATCCGTGGTCCTAAACCGATCCAATCCGTGTTTAAATGGATTGGTTCAGATTGGTTCTACGATTTAAACGGATTGGATTGGTTCCAATTTTTCAGGAACCCTAGATAACAAATTGGTCCTGGTTTTACCCCAATCCGGTCCAATCCGAACCATGCTCACCCCTATTGTTTTCCGTATTTTTTTTGTTTTTACTGAATTTTTTTAATATTTTAAGCAATTTTTTTAATTTTTAGACATACCTAACATAAATATACCTAAAAAGTAAAAAATTTGTGAAAAAAACTTTTAAAAATTCACTAAAAAACTCAAACCAAACACACTGATTAATTTTTTCAAAATTTCGGACTTTTAAAAGGAAAGAATACTAATTCAATTTTAAAATTGTAAATCACCAATTATGTGAAATAATATATTTTATAAATCTTCTCTTTGTGCGCATTGGAGTCGAGTCAATTTCTAATATTTAGTCTTCTGAAATTTTATTTTTATTATGCATTTAACAATTATGTTAATTTTTAAAATTTATTGCATGTTTATTTAATTTAAGTGTATTTTTATAGAATAAATTATCAATCTCTTTGATCGTAGGTGTGACAATGATAAAGCAAGTCTGCATTATCAGGACCTTGTCTTTTGTCCCGCTCTTTCTTTCTCTTTACTTATTTTTCAAAATATTTTGACATATTCTTTGCCAAAAAAAAAAAATGAAAAAAATGGCAACTTTAAAATAAAAAAATTAGAGAATATATAGTTCGAAACATTTTATTAACTTAATTTGAGTAGATAGATAATTTCCTAATTGAAAATAAAACATTAAGAGAATGCATAAAAATTGAAATTTTTCTTATCGTTATAGGTCAAAATTACATAATGAAAAAATTAAAAATAATTGTGATCATTATTCAAAGAACTTAAGTTATTTAAAATATAATGAAATAAATCCTCTAATAGAAGTTAATATGTAATATAATTTATTTATTGAAGAATTATGTTACGTTTTAGTTACGTATTTTTTTAATTCTTTTTTAACTATTAAACAATTATTTTTACTATATTTTGGGGTACCAATGAAGAATTAGCAGAGCATTCAACAAAAACAAGACTTATTTTCATTATCATTGTCATCAACCTAACAAAGAAGAAATCACCAAGCATTGTTCGGAATGAATTCGCCTAAAAAGGAAACTCAAATGATGAATATCGCTATAACAAGTAAAGACACCACAATAATTCCAGTTGGGGAAGGATTTAGTAAGAAAAAAGGTATTAACGAAATTGGCAGCACCATAAGATACACTACAAGAAAAAACACCTTTGGCGACTAAATTTTTAGTCGCCAAAGGTCTTACTTTAGTCGCCAAATGTCAAAAATTCACTTTTCCCGACTAAAAATTTTGGTCGCCCATGTTGTCGCCAATACTTCGTCGCGGAATGGCTTCGGCGACTAAAACACTTTTAGTCGCCCATATAACCGTCTTCAGCGACTAAATAATTCGTCGCCAATAGTCAATTTGTTTTTGGAAATTATACCATTGCCGACTAAACTTTTAGTCGCCAATAGTTTATTTTTATTTTATTATTTATACCTTTGGCGACCATTCCCTTTAGTCGCTGAAAGTGTTTTCAGGAAAAAAAATTTTTTTGCCTCCGCAACTCCCAACAGGTTTCGAACTTGTGACTTGCCACTTCCATACGCCAGACCCTTTGCACAACACTCCATCCACTATGCCAGCACATCATCACATGCACATATATACAATATATATTATTTATATAATATGTTAACCGCAATTAATACAAAATAATATTTATAAATATAATTTTTTTAATTCAATATAATTTATGTCAAAAATAAATTATTTATTTAAAAAAAAAATTAGGCAACTTTTGGCGACTAAAACCAAATTTTAGTCGCTAATTGTATTATTTTGGGCTACTAATTATTTATTTGTCGCTAAAAAACAAGTTCTCAATTAAAAATCAGCACTTTTGGCGACTAAACAGAAATTTCGTCGCCAAAACCCGTACTTTGGGCGACTAAAATTAATTTTCGTCGGCAAAACCCCAGCTTTCAGCGACTAAATTGTTTTTAGTCGGCAAAACTGCTATAATCAGCGACTAAACCTGTTTTTAGTCGCCAAAACCATACCTTTTCGCTACTAAATTATTTTTGTCGCTAAAAACCTTGACTTTTGGCTACTAAACAAACTTTAGTCGCTGAAAACCCTATATTTGGCGACAAAACTTCCTTTTAGTCGCTAAAAAGCTGCTGTTCGGCGACTAAACTCTTTTAGTCGCTAAAAACCTGATTTTCGGCGACGAAGTCCAATTTAGTCGCCATTTCTCGAACTTTCAGCGACGAAATTTCATTTTTTGGTCGCCAATTGTGCTTTTTCTTGTAGTGATAGTTTGGAAACATTGATTCATGATTGGCGATGAGTTTCTAGAGCCGATTCTTCCTAATGATTAAGAGGTTCCTGATTACTCATGCCAATCCACTTGTCATTTTATCTTGTTCAAGTCTGTCATTATGAATATAAGATCTTGTTCAAGTTTGTCATTATGAACATAAGATCTTGTTCAAGTCTGTTATTATGAATATAAGATTTGAACAAGATGAAATGACAAGTAGATTGACATGAGAATCCAGAACCTCTTGATCACTAGGAAGAATCGGTTCTAAAAATTCATCGTCAATCATGAATCAATATATCAATAGAAGTTAACGATCACGAACCATGAATCAATGTATCAATAGAAATCAACGATTAAAAGGGTGTCAAGAATTCTTAAATCCCAAGGATAGGTGGCTGTTTATTAGGTTTTTTACAATAAGGTAGACGTTTCTTAATTTTAAAAAAAAAAAGAAAAAAAAGATTAGTTTATGAATGTAAAATTATATATATTTTGGAGTTAAAGATGTCAATTTTTTAAATATTCAAATTTATATATGAGTTAATAGAATCTATATCTATACTGTGGACATAATAATATTTTTTTGTTCTTATCTTCATTAATCTCTTTCATTATTCCTATTATTATTTTTAAAATTACACATTTGTTTGATTTTGATTTATAAAATTCACTTTTCAAAAAATTTTATTTTTTTGTTTTCCGTATTTTTTTTTTATTTTCATTGAATTTTTTTTTAATATTTTAAGTATTTTTTTAATTTTTAAATACACTTAACATAAATATACTTAAAGAGTATAATATTGTAATTTTTAAAAAAATATAAAAAAGTAAAAAAAATTGCTTAAATCAACCACACAAATAAGAAATCATTAAACGAATTTATTTATTTTAAACTCATATATTAAATTTCTTGATTAATTTTTAGTTATTATTTAAAATTTTAAAAAAATTCTATTAAGTAATACTTTTTCAACAATAAAAATATGACTATTTAAAGATTTATGAAATTTAAATGGAAAGTATATTAACCTATTTTAAAATTCAAAAGTGTGTCATCTAGCCATTAAAAAAAATTAATTAATTTTTTCTTAATTTCGGACTTTTAAAAAGAAAGAATACTAAATTAATTTTAAAATTGTGTATTACAAATTATGAGAAGTAATATATTTTCTATAAATCTTTTCTCTTCCATGCATTGGAGTCCAGTCAATTTCTAATCTTTAGTCTTCTGTATCTTTACTTTTATTATTCATTTAACAATTATGTTAATTTTTAAAATTTATTGCATGTTTATTTAATTTAAGTGTATTTTTATAAAATAAATAATCAATCTCTTCGATCGTAGGTGTGACAGTGACAAAAGCAGTTAAATTGGCAAGTTATCATCATCAAGATCCTGTCTTTTGTCCTACTCTCTCTCTCTCTCTACTTATTTTTTGAAATATTTTAGCATATTCTATCCCAAAAAAAATGTTATATTCATTATTCTTTTGACTAAGTAGTGAGTTCCCATCCAAATCTAAAGTACCAGCAACGGAGTACACATAGTGAGGTGTGCACACCAAAGAATTTTTCAACATGTAGCTACATACCAAACCATTCTTTGTAAGCACTTGACGACAAGAACTGTTGGGAGTAGTATTCATGTGATTGTGTCTGAGATTTCCACTTGGGAACAATACAGGAGCTTGCATGGAAATCTCAGGCACAATCACATGAACACTACTCCTAACAATTCTTGTCGTCAAGTGCGTACAAAGAATGGTTTGGTATGTAGCTGCATGTTGGACAATTCTTTGGTATACTCACCTCACAATGACTGTGTACTCCATTGCTGGTACTTTAGATTTGCATGGGAACTCACTACATAGTCAAAAGAATAGCGAATGTATTACTTACAAGCAATACTAAAAATCACGGTGGAAAACAGCATCGGCGTTGGTCGAAGGTTAATTAAAAAAAAGTGAAAAGTTACCTAAAACCATAATTACTGCTATTCTTAAATGAACCAAGCTCAAGCACCCTAAACTATATAACCAGATAAACAAAAAAAATTTTATTATCACTTGAATAATAAAAAGTTCAACAATTAATAAAATAATAAATCTTATTATCTACGCACTCAAATATAGCATCAGCAAGAGCACGGTCGCTATCCTCTTCAATTAGTTCCTCCTCAATGAGTTCCCAATTATCATCTTACAACTTCAAAAGATTCTTGAGTATTAGTTTCACAGTTTCTATAGGAATGTTCAATACCTTCATTGCACTGAAAGCCTTCAAAACCTTTGGATTAGGTGCCATCAATTATTCAAAAAGAATAATGCTATATGCACCAATTAGTGTACTAACTAGTATACCAATTAATGATGTGACATAATTTAAGAAGTTTTTAGTATTTGTAATTTATATAATGAGTGTGGTCAATAATAATGTCATAATTAGTATCGGTACACTAGTTTGTACACTAATTAATGCATGTAGCACCACCGATTCAAAAGTTAGAAAATTTCAACTCAGTAATATTTCCTTTTCTACCTGTTCATATTCATCAGTCTTGAAAGAAAATGCTTAGTTAAGTGATGAGCAATATAGTGGTAAATTCATCAATTCATGGCATGAACTCAATTGAGACTGAATGCAAAGGCACAAATGTCATCCACTTGGTCAACAAATCAATTGATACTAAAAACCCTACGGAGATGGTGGTTTTGGCAATTTACACAAGAAGAACTTACTCTGTCTTAGATGCTATTGATAATACATCGACTAAGAATCCTTTTGATGGGAACTCTGATGCAATCCATTCTAGTTATTCCTCTCAAAATACTATTTTGTCATTTTGAATCATTTACTAAGTGGGAACAATACAGGAGCTTGCTTAGGAATTTACTCTGTCTTAGGAGTTGCTTGACCGTACTCCGAACCTTGTCTTTGGTTAACTCATAAGGTACCATCTGATCAATTGCAGCGTCCATTCTCGTCAAATGCAGCCGGGTTTGACGAGAATGGACGCTACAAGTGATCACTATGCCCATAAAAAGCGTAAATGTTTTGTTTGTTCATGGAACCCATTTACCATATATGAACTCATCCACCATTCATGACACAAAATTGACAAATTTGCATGAAAAAATAAAAATAAATATGATTTAATAGGAAATTATTTGACAATAGTGATCAAGGTATTATTAAATTAAACTCAGCTCGAGTGGAATCATCAAAACTTCCTGAAGTTATAAACCAACCTGATGGTAACCTGGCGGTAAGCTGCAAATAGTCTGAAATACAGTGAGGCACCCTTCAACAAGAGTCATCGGATAATGGCCAAACCACCTTTACAAGAAAAAAGTTAACTTCCCATCAATTAAAATCAAACAAATAACAATCAATTGAACTAAGAATTACAACAAAGTAATGAACAAGACAGTGCAGCTAACAAATAAAACATCAAAATCACACATGAGCATTTGAGTCTCACCCTATAAAAGAGCCACAGAGAAAAACACTTCCTCCCCCATGAGCATTTTAGTTACGTATTTTTTTAATTCTTTTTTTAACTATTAAACAATTATTTTTACTATATCTAGGGGTACCAATGAAGAATTAGCAGAGCATTCAACAAAAACAAGACTTATTTTCATTATCATTGTCATCAACCATACAAAGAACAAATCACCAAGCATTGTTTGGAACGAATTCACCTAAAAAGGAAACTCAAATGATGAATATCGCTATAACAAGTAAAGACACCACAATAATTCCAGTTGGGGAAGGATTTAGTAAGAAAAAAGGTATTAACGAAATTGGCAACACCATAAAATAGTTTGGAAACATTGATTCATGATTGGCGATGAGTTTCTAGAGCCGATTCTTCCTAATGATTAAGAGGTTCCTGATTACTCATGCCAATCCACTTGTCATTTTATCTTGTTCAAGTCTGTCATTATGAATATAAGATCTTGTTCAAGTTTGTCATTATGAACATAAGATCTTGTTCAAGTCTGTTATTATGAATATAAGATTTGAACAAGATGAAATGACAAGTAGATTGACATGAGAATCCAGAACCTCTTGATCACTAGTGTAACGCCCTCAAAATAAATGCATAAATCAATCATTCATAATATCCATGGACATGAGAAAATAAAATATATTCCTTCATCAGAGTGTTTTTCACAAAAGATATTACATGTTGACAACAAAAATAAATGTCATACGGGCTTACAACTTTCCAAGTCAACACTTGGTTACAACAAAAGAGGGTCAAAAGCCCTTTACAATTAAAGCCCTCGGCTTGGAAATAAAAACATGTAATACAAAAGAAATATCAACAAAAGAAGCCTGTTGCCTCTAAATCACCCAAGCTAGGTCCTTGGAGGCGGCATGTCTCCTGTACCTGAAAATGATGTCCCATATAGGGTGAGCCAAAGCCCAGTAGAAATATGCTAAACCAAATATGAGATATAACTAAAACATTAGCATCTGATAAATGGTTAACACTTATAAGCCAATTACACTCTTTACAAGGCCATCAACAAGTACATCCGTATTTCAAATCCGCTTCTATTCATTTATCCAAGTTAATTCATAAGCGTGGGTCATTATTCACTCAAATAATTCAAAATGAGACTACAACTCATATTATTAATACTTCAATCATTAACAATTCGAAATGAGACTGCAACTCATATTATCAGCACTTCATATATTCAACACTTCATGTATTCAACACTTCAATTATCAACATCATTCAGATGTACATAAGGTTTCGAGACTTTTACCCTGGACACTCCGGCCAACTTAATTATCAATGGAGTCCATCCCCTATCTCCTCCCAAACAATGGAGTACATCCCCTATCTCCTCCCAAACAATATACATATACAATGTATTTAAATAAGTTGTCATATACAATGACCAATTCAATCACATATTCAATGTTATAACCCATTCGTCATATTCAATGACATATTTCAATCGATTAGTTTTAATTTACCTAATCATCATGCAATTCTACAACAATCATGACTATCCTCCATCAATAGCCCAAACAGTTATTTCTAAACAAATAATTAAATTTATCAAACAAATAAATTAATACACTTTCCATAGGTAACCGATTTTCAATCCAACTATACCAATAATCACATTTTTCTCCCAATTTCATCATTTCCAATTCAATTATGCATTCCCATAATTAATTTCATTATTTTGACAAATAATTCATTTAACCCCAATTAGGGCATTTTTCCTTCTTTCTCAAATAATACTTTTAAGGCTCAATTTCATCAATTGTACACCCACAACCCCATTTCAAAACCTCACACTCACAATAGAGTCCAAAACCAAGAAACCCCTCTTTTATAATCCCAAATCAAACCCTAACTTTCCAAAATCCCTACATTTATACAAATGTTATGTCAAAACTCATAAGAAGGAGTAGATTATCCCTACCTCAAAGTTAAGAGCCCAAAGGAGAAGAAGAGTGAAACCCAAGATGCTCCAAATCTACAAATTTTCGGATCAATGGGAAGCCCAAGCCAAGCTCTAACTTTCTTACAAAGGGATTATGGTAGAAAACTCCTAGAACATGGTGTATTTATAGAGAGAGAAAGAGTTTAGAGAGAGAGACATCCGGATCTAGGGTTTGGATGAAAAAGATGTTGAAAAAGTGATGTATAACCCACTGTTGCGAACTGATATATTCGAGGCTCGCTCGAGCGAAGAAGTGGTAACTCGAGCGACCAGACACAACAAACACCTCGCTCGAGCGTAAGAAGCCTCGCTCGAGCACAAGAAGCCTCGCTCGAGTGCACAATTCAAAGCTTCAGGTCTGCAACCCAGACGCACGCTTGAGCGCAAGAGTGCTCGCTCGAGCGAAGGAACACAAAACATAGAGCTCGCTCGCTTGAGCGAAGAATACCAACCTTCAGGTTTTTCCAAGACGCAAACGCATGCTCGAGCGCAAGAATTCTCACTCGAGCGAAGAGCCACACCACACAAATCTCGCTCGAGCGAAGGAACCCTAGCTCGAGCAAGGAACTAAAACCCAATGCTCGCTCGAGTGACAAAAGCCTCGCTCGAGCGAAGAAAACAAAATCTGGACAGCTACCATTTATTTCAACTCACAACCAACCTGTCCCAAATCCAACCAACACATCCCGCAACTCAAATACAAAGAATTTAAGGATGGAAACAAGAATAAGACAACAACATACAACCATTAGACTCGAGTACGGAACACAATACATGACGGGGAAAACCGGGATCGCTATAACTAGGAAGAATCGGCTCTAGAAATTCATCGTCAATCATGAATCCATATATCAATAGAAGTTAACGATCACGAACCATGAATCAATGTATCAATAGAAATCAACGATTAAAAGGGTGTCAAGAATTCTTAAATCCCAAGGATAGGTGGCTATTTATTGGGTTTTTTACAATAAGGTAGACGTTTCTTCACTTAAATAATAAAAAAAAAAAAAAAAAAAGGAGAGTAGTTTACGAATGTAAAATTATATATATTTTGGAGTTAAAGATGTCAATTTTTTAAATATTCAAATTTATATATGAGTTAATAGAATCTATATCTATACTATAGACATAATAATATTTTTTTTTATTCTTATTTTCATTAATCTCTTTCATTATTCCTATTATTATTTTTAAAACTACATGTTTGTATGATTTTGATTTATAAAATTCACTTTTCAAAAAAATTTATTTTTTTGTTTTCTGTATTTGTTTTTATTTTCATTGAATTGTTTTAATATTTTAAGTATTTTTTAATTTTTAAATACACTTAACATAAATATACTTAAAGAGTATAATATTTGTAATTTTTTTAAAAAAAAAAATAAAAAATAAAATTTGTTTAAATCAACCACACAAATAAGAAATCACTAAACAAATTTATTTATTTTTAAACTCATATATTAAATTTCTTGATTAATTTTTAGTTATTATTTTAAAATTTTTAAAAAATTCTATTAAGTAATACTTTTTCAACAATAAAAATATGACTATTTAAAGATTTATGAAATTTAAATGGAAATTATATTAACCTATTTTAAAATTCAAAAGTGTGTCATCTAGCTATTAAAAAAATAATAATAATTTTTTCTTAATTTCGGACTTTTAAAAAGAAAGAATACTAAATTAATTTTAAAATTTTTAAAAAAATATTATCATGAGCATTTGAGTCTCACCCAATAAAAGAGTCACAGAGAAAAACACTTCCTCCCCCATAAGGCCACACAAACCACGTCAGGATTAGCGTCGTGCCTGCAGCGGTTTTACCGGTTTCCTTTGCATAATCCATGCCCGAATAGAACATTCACTCCCAAAATAATTGGTAACCCTCCAAGCAACAAACAAATTTCCTATTAATCCTAAAATGATAAATAAAAATCAAATAATTATTTACAACCCAGTACACCATTGAAGCACATTCAATTCCCATAAATAAAAAATTAAAATAAACCCAATACTTCAAAGTCGAATCTTCGAATTCTACCACCAAAAACCACAACTTTCCAATGAATAATGCCTCACGGAGTACACAATTAAAGATGCGATTTTAATGAAGCAAATACACGTACGATTCAGAAAAAATAATATTTTTTTAAAAAAATTGGTCAGGTTTGAATGTCTGCTAATTCAAATGTCTGCTGATTCACACTCAACAACATCCACATCAGTAAATGTTTGCTAATTCAATAATGTGAAAGAAAGATAACATTTCTTTTGTCAGGTTTGAATAGAAAATAAATGAAGGACAGAAGAAAGAGAAAAACAATGAAAAATCAAGATACAAAACTCCATTGAGCAACTAAACAAAATACAACTAGTACTACAAAAAAATTGTCTTCCAAATATCAGAAAAAGCCTCAACAATGACCCTGTGATGATGACGCGAATTGAGCGAGAAGAAACACTCCAATAGCTGCTCGAAGTCTCTCGCCTCAAACAATTGCTTCACTAATATCATCTCCATCATGGATGCCTTGAAATCCTCATATGGGTCCACCGATTCCATCACCACCACGAAGCTGTCCTTCACTTTCCCCTCCGCTAGAAACGACGGTAGCAGCTTCTTCGTCCTCTTCTTGCGATTTAGTGAAAACGACTCTAGTGTCACGATCTCTTCTTCTTCATCGTCTCTCTCGTAGCCACACAAACCACTGTCGGCCGAGGAAGTGGTGATAGGGTGTCGTGTCAGCGGATGAGGAGGAGGAGGGAAGAGCTCGTTGTCGGAATCGCCGGAGATGGAAGAGTTGTAGTCGCGACGTGGCGTCTCGTCCCACTTGCATGCCGGTGATTCGGAGAGGTCGTCTTCGTGTGTACGGAACCCACAGCCGAAGATGAAGGAGACGTAGTGCTTGAAAGAGAAGCGGTGGGGTTTGAAAGGGAGCGAGGTGGCCGGCTGGTAGTCAATGAAGAGAGGGTTTGGGGAGAGTTGGATGGGATTTTTTGGGATGTTGGACGGATTTTTGAAGTGGCAAAATTTGAAGGATGATGTGATACGGGAGATGAAAGCCTTGAATGCCATTGAATTATTTTTTCTCTCTTTCTCTATCTCTTTGTTTGTTGTATCTGTATGATTTCAGTGTACGGATTAGCTATGCAATATAAGAGGGTAAAAAGCGTAAATCTGGGCCGAGCTAGGACCAGGTGAAGGTGAGCTGAGCTATGGGCTGAGAACAATGGGCCTCACCATTGGGCCTAGATTAGCTCAGTCATAAATGATGGAGATAGCGCGGTTGGAGCATGCTGAACCAAGGTACATGAAGTTGCATTGTACAAGCAGGCTGGAACCAAGCTAAGTCAAGCAGGGTAGAACCGAGCTAAGGAGAGCTTAGTGAAACCTATCGCATCAGCATGTGTTAGCTCGGTTGTTTTGTCGTATTACCGCGGTAAATCCATCTCACTTGGTTAGGCAGTGAGGGGGTGTGGAAAGATAAGCTTTAACTTTCTGATTCCTATGAGGACTCCGCATTGGAGAAACAGAGTCCTACTAAGATTGTGCCACTTGAAATCTATAAAAGCTCATAGCAGGACCTATGTACAGGTATCACAATTTTGACTTTCGAATACACGGAGTTTTTATCTATTGTCTATTTGCTGACTTAGGCATCATAAGGGTTTCTGGCATACACCCGCCGGCTAGCTCACGTTTGTGTTTTCAGGAAGTAAAGCGACGACGTTTGGAGGAGCGCAAACTTGATCAACATGATCATACGAGAAGAATTATTTCGTGCTCGTACAATTGGCGCCGTCTGTGGGAAAGATCACAAAGAACAAACCTTTTGATTGAGTTTTCTCTTTAGTTAAATTCTATAGCGCACAATGAAGACTTGCCGTAATCTGTCATTGATGGGCAAACCCCGAAAGGGGGTGGGAGGCGCAAAGGTTTACCTTCCATCCCTCCCATGGCGGATTTAAAACCTCAGCGGAGAAACTCCCGGAGGGACACGAGGGAGAGATGGGGTACTAGCCCCCGTCGTTCTCAAATTCCTGAAAGACAGAGAAGAAGGCTGGATCCTCAAGTTTTGGAGAATTGCGCGAGGGAGCAAGACGAGTTAATAAGAAAGATGGCGGCAGACATGGAGACAATGAAATGCCAGATAAAAGGGAAGGTGGTGGCGACTGGAGAGGGGCGCAAAGGTAACACGCCCCCTCACCACTCTGAGGATCGTGATAGACATACCACGCCATCACACGCAGAAAGCAGGAGCCTTAGAACAGGTGACACTCAATCAAGGACCTCCAGGACTCATCGCTCCAGGTCTGAGAGAACGAGGACTGAAAGGTCATATACGAAGGGAAGCACCTATCGCCCCTCACACACGCACCAGACGACATCTAGGCACACTGAGCTGCCTAGGTCGGTGGACTTACGAGCAGTGCTTGAAGAGAGGGCCCGACGGAAGGAGGACACCAGGGCCTGCGACCCTCACAGAATTTTAGCACTACAGCGGTTAGCCCCTAGGACACATGGGAGTGTCGAGGTAGGGATACCAATGCTGGGCCTTACTTACAAACCAGCAGATAAAGTATTGGCAAGGTTACAAAGCTCGTCGTTCATTCCGGTAATAGAGAACGCACCACTACCTTCAGGCTTCCACCAGCCCAAATTCACCACCTATGAAGGAAAGACAGACCCCTACATGCACCTAAGCCATTTTCGCCAGGTTATGGCAGTATACCGATGGAACAAGGCCTTAATGTGTATCCTGTTTCCATCTAGCCTTGGCGACCTAGGTTTAACCTGGTTCGAAAGGCTACCAGAAGGCAGCATTGCCTCGTGGGCACAATTGGTAGAGGTGTTCGTAACTAGATTCAGAACGAACACCAAGACACCAATGGAGACTGATCAGCTACTCTCCATTGACATTGGCGAAAGGGAGACATTGAGGTCTTATAACAGTCGATATTGGGAGACTTTCAACCAAATTGGGGACTGCCCTACAAATCTCGACGTCGCAAAATACAAGAGGGGTTTACCAGTCGGCAACAAACTAAGGGACTCAATAACAATGATGCCACCCCTCACGATGGAGGCCCTAATGGAGAGGGTGCATCAACATATCCGAGTAGAGGAAGACAGTGCTTGTGCTAAAGCAAAATCTGGCACAACAACGATGCCAGATAAGAAGACTACCGCTAAAATTAATACGGTAGAACAACCAAGCAGGAATGGGTGAGGCAGGCGAGCTAACAAAGAGGACCCAGAAAAAAGGAAGTTAAGGGTCTGCACGGCCATCACCACCGTGTTCAATAAACCTATCTACCGGATTCTCAGCAAGATACGTAATGAACCCTACGTTCGGTGGCCAGCCAAGTTGGAAGAGGCACAAAGGGGTTACGACGAGAGGTCCCGCTGCACCTTCCATGATGAGAAGGGACACCGCATTGAAAACTGCACGCCCTTGAGGCAACATCTAGAAGAGTTGGTGGCTGCTGGACACCTGGACCAGTATATAGAAGGGGGGATGCAGCCAGCCCCACAGGACCCTGACAAACCAAATGGGATGTCGGTTGACGGTCCACCTCAAGGCATAATCAACGTGATACATGGAATCATCGAACCCGAACGGGTATGTGAGCTAAGGGGAACAGACAAAAAGGCTGAGCACTTGAGAGAGGTATTAAGTGCACAACCTACTGTCAAAAAAGGAAGAACAAAGGCCTCGAACGTCATATCCTTTTCAGATAGGGACCTAGCAAGGCTACATTGCCCTCACAATGACGCACTGATGGTGACTTTGCGCGTCAAGAATTTTGATATCAGACAGATCCTGATTGACCAAGGAAGCTCATGCGAGATAATGTACTATGAAACCGTCAAACAACTAAAATGGAGGACAAAGACTTGGCACCTGCAAATCTCCCCTCATCAGTTTCAACTCAATGCTAGAATGGCCAGTCGGCAAGATCATCCTACCAGTCAAAGCAGAAACCGTAACAAAACAGGTGGAATTCTGGGTATTGAAGGCCCCTTCCACCTACAACATCATCTTGGGAAGGACATGGCTGCATGCCATGCGCTCAATAGCGTCAACCTACCATCAGGCGTTGCGGTTCCCCAACGAAGCCGGGGTGATTGAAGAGGTCTTGGGAGACCAAATTATGTCAAAACAGTGCTTCGTCACAGTAAATGGCAGCTGGGCTACAAAAAGGTATGTCCAAATGGTGGAAGAGCCAGAGAGCAACGAACTGTTCGCAGATGTCGGCAAAGCAGCAGAGCAGAAAGCAGTGGAGGACTTAGTTGAGGTAAGGATAGATGAAAAGGACCCAGAAAAGTTCTTTTTGCTAGGCTCATCTTTGTCCAGCACTGAGAGAACTGAGATAATGGAATTCTTAATCTCAAACATTGAAGTGTTCGCCTGGACGTCATATGACATGCCATAGACCCTAAGTTCATCTTCCACCAACTTAATGTCCACCCAAACGCCAGACCAATCATACAGCGCACTCGCAAATCGGCACTTCACCACGCAGAGATAATGGCGGAGGAAGTGGGTAACTTACTGGAGGCAGGAGCCATTAGGGAAGTGTACTATCCTAGGTGGATCTCCAATACTGTAGTAGTGCCAAAGAAAAACGGAAAATGGCGTGTTTGCGTAGATTACAAAATAGTCAACAAGGCATGCCCAAAGGACAGTTTTCCCTTACCACAGATAGACCAACTGATGGACTTAACAGCAGGACATAGCCGACTTAGCTTTTTTGATGCGTATAGAGGTTACCATCAGATCGCTATGTTTGAGCCAGACCAGGAGGTCACATCTTTTATGACGCCTAGAGGACTGTACTGTTACAAGGTCATGCCTTTTGGCCTAAAGAACGCAGGGGAAACTTTTCAACAGATGATCACCAAAATGTTTGAACCATTGTTAGGTAAAACAATGGAAGCTTACATAGATGACATGGTGGTCAAAAGCAAGAATGAGAAGGACTACATCAAGGACCTAGATGAAATGTTCCAAATCTTGAAGAAGAACAAGTTACGCCATCCAAGTGTGCATTCGGTGTAGGATCAGGCAAATTCCTAGGCTTCCTGGTAACCAACCGAGATATGGAAGCTGACCCTTCTCAAATCATAGCAATCCAGGAACTTGAGAGGCCTAACATAGTCAAAGAGGTACAGCATCTCACTGGCCTAGCAGCCGCACTCAACCGGTTCATAAGTCGATCGTCAGACAGATGTCGACCATTCTTCCAAGCTTTGAAAGCCAAATTTGAGTGGGATGAAGAATGCGACCATGCCCTAGAGAGCCTAAAGGAGTATATGACCTCTCCCCCATTATTAGTAACCCCAGTACCAGGAAAAGAGCTCTTCTTGTACTTGGCAGTTTCATAGCATGCAGTCAGCACAGTGTTGGTCAGAGCGGAGGGAATCCAACACTTGCCTATCTTTTATGTTAGCAAAACCTTATTGGATACTGAAACAAGGTACCTACCACTGGAAAAGCTGGCCTTAGCTTTGATGATAGCCTCAAGGAAATTGGCACATTATTTCCATGCCTACACCATAATCATCCTAACAGCTTTCCCATTAAAGGCCTTGTTTGAGAGGGCGAACTTTTCTGGACAAATCTTGAAATGGGCAATAGAGCTGGGACAGTTCGACATCAAGTTTCAACCCAGAACAGCAATAAAATCCCAGGCTTTGGCAGACTTTGTGGCTGAGTTCACACCAGGAAGTCATCACATATGCCCAGTTGACTTGACCGAAACAACCGAAAGGGGGATGGAAAGTGCCGCAGGAACTACGCAGCCCCCAAAACAAGATGCCCAGCTACATTCCAAGCCATATAGGATTGAAGACATGAAAGAAGCGAAGACTCACCAATAAGTAAAAACTTGGGGCAGGCAGATAGTGAGGAGCAAACCCCAACAGCAGGCATGGACTTGGAAAAAAACATCAGCAACACATTTGACCCCAAGACATCATCCGACCCCTCTACTTGCTGGAAACTATTTGTCGGAGAGATGTGGAAGCTCTTCATGGATGGAGCATCCAATAGATATGGTGTAGGACTTGGCATAGTCCTCATCTCACCAGATGGCCTAGTAGTAGAATAGGCGATCAATCTTGGCTTCCCAACATCCAACAATGAGGCAGAGTATGAAGCACTACTAGCAGGCCTAAGATCAGCACTTTATATGAAAGCCACCGAGCTAATGGTTTACAACGACTTCCAGCTGGTAGTAAACCAGATTTCAGGCGACTACAAGGCGAAAGATGAGAGGATGGCTAAGTACCAAGAATTAGTCAGAAAGGAGATCATGAAGTTCAAAGTAGTTCGGATAGAGCAAATCGGCCGAGAAGAGAATAGCAGAGCAGATGAACTAGTAGGTTTTGCCTTAATGACAGATACATCTATTCCACATCCATTATTGATCGACTTCCTACCTAGACCAAGCATTGAAGAACCCGATGTAGCTGAGGTATGCTGCGCCGAACTAGGCCCTTCTTGGATGGACCCCATCATAATGTTCTTGAAAGACGGCATCTTGCCTGAAGAGAAGAAAGAGGCCAACAAAATAAGAGCAAAGTCACAACGATTCTGGCTCTCTCCATCATTGGTGTTATACAAAAAATCTTCACAGGACCTTACTTGAAGTGTGTCCATCCTAGCAAGGTCGAGGCATTTTTGTTCGAGATACATGAAGGCGTATGCGGAAGCCACCAAAGGGGAAGATCATTGGCCTACAGAGCAATTTCGCAAGGATATTGGTGGCCATCTATGCAAGCAGATTCTGAGAAGTATGTCAAGAGGTGTGAAAAATGTCAGAAGTTCGCACACCAGATACACCAACCGGCCAGAGAGCTTCTACCATTAACTAGTCCATGGCCCTTCGCAATGTGGGTGTAACAACGCCCGCGGGGGACCTCGCTACAGTTCGGACTCGATTTTGTTGCGGTTCTAAATCTCGAACCAAAGAGTCCAAATCCGGCAAATCGTTTTGAGAAAAACTGATTTTTTGAAAGAAGTGCCAAACATGGACTGCTTCGCCAGATAACAGAGTCGCCACCTAACTATTTTTTAAATGGGAAATTTAGGAAACCCTAACTCAGTGCCAAAGGCCACGTGTCCGTCATCACCAAAGTTGGCTCGGGAACTCGGGTACGATTGGGGAAGGTCACATCGTGAGCACCCCCGCTCGCCCGGTCAAAGACCGGCCTCTACTAACCATGATATCTGTTTTTGAAAACCTTGTGAGTTCTTATTCCGATTATTAGCCTAGGATTACTATGTGATGCTCGCAGCAAACAAGTATAGACTGGGTCGCCTGAATTGGAACAAAACATTTCATGTTTGTTTGTTTGAAAATGGTTTGATGGTGCTACCCGCAGGTAGGCTAAAATGCGGATTTGCCACCCTCGGGTGGGCTTAGAAAACATGATGTTGCCACTATCTAGTGGGCTTAAAACAAACAGTCAATGCATTGTCCCAATTCAAATAACTCAACCTCCACCCACAGGCATTCAAGGCAGTTATATCACATAAGCAGTTAGCCTCATGGTAAGCATGCTATCATGGCAACACTCACACGCATGCAAGGATGCTAAAGCATAAAAACTCACCGAGTACTCCAAGCCAAAACCGAAGCTTATTAGAAATCATGCATGATCCTAAATATGCTGAAATGCTAATGCAACACATGCAAAATGCAACTATAACAGGCTCGGCTATTCTAAAGATGGCATGTGAAATGCTACAACTATCATGTACTCAATTTGGAATTGAAATACAGATGCAGTTTGTATGATGCGCCGAGCCCGGTGCGTGCAAAACAGATGAATGATGCAAACATGCTGTCATACCGTTATGCTAATTGAAATATGCCCTATATCTAACCATCGTAAGCAGGTAAATAAAAGGGAGAAAGAAATGGGGGTTGGAAGACATACACACACACACGCACACTTATTACATTTGTGCCCTCGCGCAGAGGGTCCGAATAAATATATAGTCCGAATGAAAGAATAATACAGTCCAAATATTACAGATTTCTTAATTAATTAACAATTAACTAAGAAAAACAGTAAACTGGCGCGCAGGCCAGGGAGCTGCCTTGCTATGATGAATAGTGCCTGCCGGGCTGCCTCGGGCGGAAATCCACCGGGATGCCCTGATTAGCCTCTGTTTGCAGTGTTTCTCGAAATGCGCGCCAGACTCCGAAAGTTGCTAATCTCTGAATTTTGCTGCAACAGAGAGCAGGAAAAGGGCACAGCAGTGTATTTCGCAAATATATGCATGCCTCGATCCTCGTGCCACCAATCACGCATACCGATGCATGATGGCCGAGGATCGAATTGCACAACTCAATATAGGGATGAATGCAGATGAATGCTAAAACAACACTTAACTCCCTCATGGATAATCCGGAGTGTCGGTGACTTGGGAATTGAGACCCGTTCCGTTACTCGGAGTACGAAACGTGCCTCGTTTCCCGTGCAATATGCATGGTATGCATGAAATGCAACTAACATACAACCTAGCATGCACGATGCTATGAGAATGAGATGCCTCGAAATGCGTGCCCACTGGCACGCGAACCGAGGTGATGACATAAAGGCACGAAATGCAATGATGGGCTTACACCAACATGAGAAGGCCTCAGCCACACTCATACGGGATGCCGGAATGATAAAAACGAGGTGCCTCGAAGTGCGTGCTCACGGGCACGCAAGCTGAGACGATGATGAAATGGAAATCGGGTAAAACCGAAGTGCCTCGAAATGCGTGCCCACAGGCGCGCAAACCGAGACGATGATAAAATGCAGAAATCGGATAAAACCGAAGTGCCTCGAAATGTGTGCCCACAGGCACGCACACCGAGGCGATGATAAAATGCGGAAATCGGATAAAACCGAAGTGCCTCGAAATGTGTGCCCACAGGCACGCACACCAGGCGATGATAAAATGCGGAAATCGGATAAAACCGAAGTGCCTCGAAATGTGTGCCCACAGGCACGCACACCGAGGCGATGATGAAAATGAGAAATCGGATAAAACCGAAGTGCCTCGAAATGTGTGCCCACAGGCACGCACACCGAGGCGATGATAAAATGCAGAAATCGGATAAAACCGAAGTGCCTCGAAATGTGTGCCCACAGGCACGCACACCGAGGCGATGATAAAATGAGAAAATTGGATAAACCGAAGTGCCTCGAAATGTGTGTCCACAGGCACGCACACCGAGGCGATGATAAAATGAGAAAATCGGATAAAACCGAAGTGCCTCGAAATGTGTGCCCACAGGCACGCACACCGAGGCGATGATATACGGGCATGAAAAATGTAGATTGGGCTTACACTAACATGAGAGGGCCTCAGCCACACTCACATCAGATGCCGGTGACGAAAACGGAGCGCCTCGAAGTGCGCGCCCACGGGCGCGCAAACCGAGGCAAGCGGAATACAAGGGAAATGATATGCAAGCATGGCAATGGAATTTCAGCACTCACAAATGATGTAAAACAGCCCCGAAATGATACGAAATGACAACCGAAGCATGCAATCATCCCGAAATGCAATTCTAAGTGCCCGAAATGGCCTACGGCCATGCTAAACATGCAAAATATGATCATGGCAGCGATAACAGTAGCAAGGCAGTCCCGAATATGGCATTTTTTCAGTAATAAACATGGCCAAAATGCAAGCACAGATATGGCAACAATAGCTCGCAAGATTAATGGCCAAAAGAGCATTACAATGGGATGGTATATAGAAAATGCAAATGGACAAACTTTCTTCTACAACATCAAAGAGGAACCAAAAATAAGCATATATGCAGAAGATGGCAGCCTCTAAATCAAAGAAAAACATGCCAAAAATGGAAGGCAAAATGGAGCCGCAAAAGGGTATAACACAAGACATGCAATCTATACATCAAATGACCAAACCTTCTTCATGAAACATGTAAAGGGGGTCAAAATAAGACCAAAACCAGTAGGGGTCGAAGTCCCAAAAACAAACACAAATAGGTCAAAAATTGGATACAAAATATGGCATACTTGATGAAATTGAAGGAACTAGTAGATATAATGGCCAAATGAAGTTGAGCTCCTCTACAATGTTGTAGAGGGGCTCAAAATAAGCAAGAAAGAAGTAGGGTTCGGACCCCTAAAAACCAACACAAATAGGTCAATTTTAGCATGCAAAAATGTGACAATCTTGATGAATATTGAAGGAACTAGTATATACAAACACCAAATGAAGTTGAGCCCTTCTACAATGTTGTAGAGGGGCTCAAAATGAGCACAAAAGCAGTAGGGGTCGGAGCCCCAATTCTCAACCAATTAGAGTATAAAAAAAGATCAAGAAAAAGCCCCAAAAGTTGGTTTTGAATACTTACCCTTGAAGACTTGTCTTTCTTTGCTTCTTGGCTTGGATTTGTGGCTTCTCAACCTCTGAAATTCACTTCCTAGCTGCTGGAATCAAAGTTGGAATGGTGAGGCTAGGTGTTGGTGAAGAAATCAAGCAAGACTTGTAGCTTTTTTGAAGGTTTTGGCTATGGAGATTAGGGTTTTTGCTTAAGTGTTCTTGAAGGCAAATGCTCTAACCTAGGCAAAGGAGCCCTTGGTTCCTTTAAATAGGCAAAACAAGGTGTAAAAGGGGAGGGCAAAGCATCCAAGCTTTCCCTCCCAAAATATCCCCCGGATGGGGGAGATATTTGGCAAAAATATCCGGACAGCTGGAATGAGCTGGAAAGCAAGAAGCTGGCCGGCCAGGTGGTTTTCTGCAAGGTGGCCGGCCGGCCACCCCACCTGGTCGGCCAGCCACTCCCCCTGGCCGGCCGGCCATGCCCCAAAAATGAACTCAAGAATTTCTGGCCGACCACCATACAGTAGTGTCCTCCCATGTGTGTAGAACAAGGCCCCAAGGTCGGAATCTGGCAACTCTGAAGTAGAAGTCACAACATAGAGCTTGAAGAAGAGGCTCAAAAATGAAATCAACAATTGCTGGCCGACCACCAACTTTTTGTGTCCTCCAAGATGTGTGAACAAGGTTCCAAGGTCGGAAATTGGCAACACTGAAGCAGGAGCCACAACATAGAGCTGGAAGGAGGGGCTCAAAAATGAAACCTGGAATTTCTGGCTGACCAGTAGTTTTTAGGTCCTCCCATGTGCCCTCATCACAGATATGTAGCTTTGGTCGGAAGAAAATGGGCCTAGGGTGTTCAACATTGGCCCGGAAGTGAGCAAAACGGGCGCCGGAGGAGCGAAACTGGTTATCTGGGATAATTGCTGGCCTCCTACCCTCCAGTGATCTTCCCAATGTCGAAACAGAGGTACCTGCCAAATTTGAACAAAAACTAATGAGAAACGAACGCTCGGGGCCAAAAACCGAGCCATTCGGGATCCCGAAAATGGGCTGCGGGTGCCGGAAGTGTGTTCGGCAGCGAAGTGGGTATCTGCAACTCCAGTGTCCCTCGGAATAACAAAACAGAGGTTCCTGCCAAAAATCAGAGAAAACTGATGCAAAATGAATGCTCGGGGCCAAAACCGCGCGGTTCGGGGTCCAAAAACTGGCTGTAGGCACCGAAAGTGGCATACGGCCACGAAGTGGGCATCGAGGGCCCCAGGGTCTCTCAAAATGATAAAACAGAGGTACCTGCCAAGAACCGGAGAAATCGGAGACGGTTGGGCGGTTCCGAGCCGAGGCACACGGCCTGGTGGCCCCGAAAACCGGGAACCGGGCTCCGAAATGGGCAAAATGACCTACGGCCACGAAATGTAGCACACGGCCACCGGAGATAGTCTACAGGACCACTCCCTTCCCTCAGGAAAGAAAACAGAGAAAACCGAGTCTGGTTCGCAAACCGAGACAAGGTATAGAAGAGGATTCGGAAGTTCGGAGGCGGGGCGCACGGCCGCGACTCTGAGACTTCTGAACGAGCACAGTATGCAACATCACCGAGCGCTCAATCGGTGACGTCTGAGTCTTAAGGTCGGTTAAAAATGGGGTGTCTACAGTTGCCCCTCTTTGACAGAACTCGGAAGTCATAACAATGACGGGAGTGAATGTCAAAGCCCAGAGACGACCCATTTTTGACAAGGCCGAAGACTTAGACAAACAAACAGGATAAACAGAGATATGTGTGCCCGCAGGCAGGGGGCAAAATGCAAATGATATGCACAGAGCCAGATGATCATGCAAATGCAGCAAGCTGTAATGAAGCAAGTATTGACAAATAGATGCAACAGTTTTAAGCAAGAATGCAAAGCAACAACTACATTTCATGCAGTTAGGAATGCGGAGAATCATTCGATTCTCGTCGCGTCTTACACGGAGAAGATACGATACCTGCGCGATTCGTCTGGTCGCACCAGCCTCGAATGAACCGTACATACAATATCGTGCCTGCAAGAGAGAGAAATGCAACAAGAACAATATGCTAACAACATATATTCAACGCGATTCCCGGGATTCGAAAAGTCTGACACATACAGTGTCGGTGAACGAATGCAACATAACGCGAGAAAAGATAATGCGCGACAACGCATGTTCAAGCATAGAAGTATCGTACACCAAGAAATCATGCATGACAATGCAAAACATCCATGAGAATGCAAATTATGAGCCAAACAATGTAAAACGAGCACAAATCAGGATGCCCATTTGACATGAAATGACGAGCCGGAAAACGCGCATTTCGGCGACGGTAACTCAATCGCGGCCTCTGATACACCTCCCGGAGAGGTCACAACATGTTTAAAAAGGATACACTCTGATTTTGATGAATAATGGCGAGACACATGTCAGAAATTGCAGCTAAAGTTCCAACGGAGCAATTTCGCGCCAGAAAGTGCACTTTTCTCGAACTTTTTCAGGTCCCGGGAACTCCAAAATTCCTCAAAATTTGCAGAGAGGTAGGGGAGGGGGTGGAGGACATGGTCGGCCAGGCCTTGGCCCTAGGAGAGGCTGTCGGCCAGGTGGGGAAAAGTGAGAGGCCGGCCAGCCAGGTTAGGTGGCCGGCCGGCCATCTGCCCAAAGTAGGGGCATTTTGGTCATTTTCGGATTTTCTATATATACACATCCATTGCCTCCGAAATTGCACCCCCAAGTGTGGAATTCTCTCCTCTTGCTCTCTAAGCCATTCTCTTGCTCAGATCTGCATTTTATACGCGTCCCTCGGCCTCCCACGCAAGTTGTTTTTGCGAAATCCTTCAGTTTTAGGCACTTTGAGCCTACTAAAATTTGATTTCGGAGCTTCTCATCTCATTTTCACCACCTGAGGTAAGTTTGTCTCAATATTTGGAATATTTTCCCGGGGGTTGACTTTTGTTGACTTTTATTTCCCGAGAGTTGACTTTTGTTGACTTTTTCCAATTTTGGCTCATTTTTGCTCATTTTTGCAGATTCCTCGAAATGGCCGGCAATTTCCCCCACGGCGGAGGTTTCCCTGGTGCCGGAGACGACTTTGACTTTATGACTCTACCTCCGAGGGTCCGGCCTTTCTTCCCCGATCAATACGCTCCAGCGGTACACAGGCTTCCGCGAGCTGTTTTCCGTCATTTTACCGATTTCAACGATCGGGTTCCCGGGGATCTGCTTCTACGAGAGCCGGAGCAGCACCTCTCTCATGATGCGCGAGAGGTATTTTACTTCATTTTCTGTATTTCTCGTGCACTGCATACCCCTGCCATGCTTTAGACACTTGAATTTCATGAACACTTGGCATATTGAATAATTGTGAATGCACAGTGCACATTAGTTAGAAATTGAACACACAGCTCAAACATTGATTCACCGAAGACACAACCTGAAGTCAAAAATGAGCACACAGCACATACTGACTAAGAGTAGAACACACAGCCCCAAAACTCAGATTTTCTGAACACACAGCCCAGCTTGGAAGTGAACACACAGCCCACTGATTGAAAGGTAGAACACACAGTCCCTAACTTGAAGCGAACACACAGCCCACTGATTAGAAGTAGAACACACAGTCCCAAACTTGAAGCGAACACACGGTCCACTGATTGAAAGTAGAACACACAGTCCCAAACTTGAAGCGAACACACAGCCCACTGATTAGAAGTAGAACACACAGTCCCAAACTTGAAGCGAACACACGGTCCACTGATTGAAAGTAGAACACACAGTCCCAAACTTGAAGCGAACACACAGCCCACTGATTAGAAGTAGAACGCACAGTCCCAAACTTGAAGCGAACACACAGCCCACTGATTAGAAGTAGAACGCACAGTCCCAAACTTGAAGCGAACACACAGTCCACTGATTAGAAGTAGAACACACAGTCCCAAACTTGAAGCGAACACACAGCCCACTGATTAGAAGTAGAACGCACAGTCCCAAACTTGAAGCGAACACACAGCCCACTGATTAGAAGTAGAACGCACAGTCCCAAACTTGAAGCGAACACACAGTCCACTGATTAGAAGTAGAACACACAGTCCCAAACTTGAAGCGAACACACAGCCCACTGATTAGAAGTAGAACGCACAGTCCCAAACTTGAAGCGAACACACAGTCCACTGATTAGAAGTAGAACGCACAGTCCCAAACTTGAAGCGAACACACAGCCCACTGATTAGAAGTAGAACGCACAGTCCCAAACTTGAAGCGAACACACAGCCCACTGATTAGAAGTAGAACGCACAGTCCCAAACTTGAAGCGAACACACAGCCCACTGATTAGAAGTAGAACACACAGTCCCAAACTCTGATTTACTGAACACACAGTCCAAGTTTGACGTGAACACGCAGCCCACTAATTTTTCTGAAATTTGAACACGCAGCCCAAATACCAAATCCACTTCACTTGCACACAGCTCATTTACTTCATTTGCACACAGCTCATTCACTTCATTTGCACACAGCTCATTCACTTCATTTGCTGATAGCCGCATTCATTCTAAATGCAGGTTGGCTCTCGCACTGTGCGAGGATACGGCTCCACTGCCGCGAGGGAGTGGTATGCTGAGCTTCCGGAAGCTGTCCGGGACTTAGTTGACCTTGCAGGATTCGGACCATTCTGCAGAGGGTTATCTCATTGTCTTATCAGCAGGACATTATTTGCCGCTCTGGCGGAGAGATGGTGGGATACCACCAATTCATTCCATTTTTCTGCTACTGGGGATATGACCATGACCCCATTGGACTTCGCTGTACTCACCGGCCTAGACGTAGGCGGTGGACCCATTCCCTATGACGAGGATATGGGTGAGTGGGAGGCTGCTTGGATTTATCTGTTGGGGACTCGCCCACCCGTAGACAGAGGTACTGGGAGAGTCCGGTATACTTGGTTCTGGGAGTGGAGGCGAGGCTGAGGGGGATCCGGAGGACGACAGCTCCGATTCGGATGGTGATGATGGTGCAGAGGTCATCCCACAGAAGAGAATGAGAGGGCCTCCTCCTTCCCGTTCTCGAGGATACTGATGCTATTTCCTGCTTTATTTTACTTTTTTAGCTAGTAGTTTTGTAGCACTTTGCACATTATTAGGTAGTTTTATATTCTGTAAAACTTGTACCTTTATGTTGTAAAACATGATGGAATGAAACAGCTTTTGAAAAGATGTTTGTATTTGAGATTCTTAGCATCGCATCGCATCGCATCATTTTGCACGAAAATGGAATTGAATGGAAATGTGCTTCATGTATTTATCGGGTCAGGTAGTGAACCGACGCAACAAATTAAAACAAATGATTCACTAAGAAATAACAGAATCTTAGCAAGTTTACAACTCGATAAACAAAGTACAACAATGTTAACAACTCATTAGACCAGACTCAACAAAATTTGTATAACCAAAAAGAGTGACAACTCAAAACACAAAATGCGACAGCTCGACAAAACTTACAACTCGATAATCAAAACAACAACTCGATAAGCAAAAACACGACAAAGTGTATTTCAGACGGACGATCTGGATGATGGAATGTATCGGAGACTGATAGAAATGGAGGCCTTCGACATTCCCGATGCATGAAAGTACTTCAAACTTCCTTCCGGCGGGCAAAACAGGACCAACGCACGGCCGAAATCATTTTGCATCCGGAAAACGAAAAGTGGCCGGCCTACTAGGATAGGTGGCCGGCCGGCCACTCCTCCCGTGACCACCAAAATGTTGACAAGTGTCCCTTGAATAGTGTTTTAGCCTCCTATAAAAGCCCCAGTCTTGGAACTCATTCATTTCATCCCCTTTCCTTTCAAAAATGGAAGCATTTCTCACAGAAAATCTCACATCTTGGGTTTCTTCTTTAGATGGCTCGGAGAAGTTGAATTTTCGGGGTTTCGGCTTGAATGCACTATTCACGCTAAGCCGAACTCCACTGCATCTTCCTTTCCTCTATGCCGCGGCAAGGTTCTGGAACCCGGTGACGCACGTCTTTAGCTTTGGCGGGCAAGAGGTATGTCCTACTTTTGAAGATTTTCAAGCCTTAATGGAGTCTGACCGTTCAGAAGAGATCTTGCCTCAGTCTCGTTTTGGCCACGCCCAAGCTTTAGGGCGAATGTGCGGTCTCAACGCGCATAATGCTAGATCTTTGATTGGTAATGGGATGTTGGATATCCCGAGTTTGATTTATCGATTCTCTGATGCCGGTAACCGCAACGACCACCATTGGCAAGGTTTCCGACAGCATGCCCTTTGCTTGTGCTTGCTATCTCATTTTCTGTTCATCTCTGGCTCGGGAGGAGCCAACATCCGTTTGATCGAAGTCGCTCAAGGCTTGAGGGAGGGAAAGAGCTGTGTCGCTATGACTTTGGCCGAGACATTGATGGGTCTAGACGCCTTCTACCGTCAAGAAACAACCAGGTTTGCGGGGAGTCCACTACTGCTACAGGTAATGTTTCCCACCCAAGCTCACATGTATATTTGCTCACATCACTCGGCCCTCGGGCTCAACTTTTCCTCACAAAACCCTTATCTTACTTTTCTCTCCTCGTACATCTCTCTATTCTTTAATCTCTCATTTTTCATCCCTCCCCAGATATGGTTGATGGATAAATTGCAAGTTGTGGACTCTTGTCCTGCTTATTCAGCCCGCGGCTACTTCTTTCGTCAACGCCTGGTTGACGCCCTTGATGAGGGATGGTGGTATGAATGGATGTGCAACTTGTCGGCAGATCGCATCGCGTGGCGTTGTCCTTGGCTTAACCTTCCGGCGATGAGTTATAGCATGTTTCAGGATACTGGGATTCGGTTGGTCGGCTTGACTCACTGTGTATTTTACTTCCCATTCCGCATTCTGCGTCAATTTGGCCATGATCAGACTTGCCCTCTGGAGGGGACTGAATATCCAGCTACATTTCCGATTCGAGGCGCGCACCTTGCTCGACAGGCCGCAGCATGGAGAGTTAGAGAGCTTCTGGCCCCTGCTCCCATTTTCAGTTACACTTTATCTGATGAGTGCTGGGATTGGCTCAACGAAGAAGCACAGGTTGGGCCTAGGCTGGCATCAGAGGCTTCAACTAACTCTGGAAGGGGGCGCGGGAACACCTGACTGGACTATGCCCCAGATTTATTGCTTTATTAGTACTTTCAAGTTTTCTTTATGAGTGTAATAAAAAGCAACTTCAATTGTATGCAAGAGCAAAAGAACTTTGTTTTGAAATCAATGAAATTGAAGGTTGTGGTACTGAAAATTCTCCACTTTGGTCCAAAAATGGTCTTGGTTGTGAAAAGATTAATTTTGAGCAAAGTCAACTTTTATTAAAACTTTTCAAAACTATTTTCGATATGGATCAGAACTGGACACGCCTGAGATCTGTCACTGAGATGCACAACCCCGAATCCTAGCAACTGGAAAGTTGCCCCTAGTCTGAAAAGGTGCCTCGGCAAAGTGTGGCAACGGAAAGTTGCCCCTAGTCTGAATAGCACTGTACCGGAGATCACGATAAATGCTGATGAATAGAGATGACTGAGATGATCAAAAAGGACAAAGTTGATCGGGGAAAAGATTATGACTGAACTTCAAGATGAAGCTGCCTACGTATCCCAAAGATGGGAATCAAGTCTTACGTAGTTCAGGCTCTGGTTCGCTCGGGTATTTTCACTCTCCTTTTGCGCTCTAATATAATTGTCTATTCTTCATCTTTTGTTAAGGGTTTAAAGTTGTTTGATGCTTGCCTATGGTACCTCATGTTGTAGCCCCCTTATTGGCTCATTTTTGCATGCCATTTTGAGCATATCCACACACTGATTTTGAGGTTGTCATCTTCTGTAAAAATGCATATTTTTAGTCCCTCTTTAATTTTTAGAACTGAGTTTTTGGGTTTAAGCATCGTAGATACCATTTGCTTTGTAATTCCTCTCTTTTTCCGTATTTTTGCAAGCTATTGTTGTCATACTTGTGATCATAATTGGGCCTTGTTTTGTACTGAAAAGATGCTATATTTGGGGCTGCCTTGCTACTGTTTTTGCTTCCATGTGTCAATTTTGCATGTATAGCATAGCTGTAGGCCATTTCGGGTGCATTATATCGCATTTCGGGCATTGGGTGCAATTTCGTCATAATTCGGGGGCTGTTTATGCATCATTTTAGCCGCTGAAATTTGCATTTTCCATATGCCATTTGTCGCATCTCATTTGCATGTCATTTCTGTGCCTTAGGGCCATGCCTCGGTTTGCGCGCCCGCGGGTACGCACTTCGAGGCACTTCACTCTTATCCGACGGCCTCCCGTGTAGAGTGGCTGAGGTCCTCTCATGTTGGTATAAGTCCATTCTACATTCCGTATGCCATTTCATTCTATTTCATCATCGCCTCGGTTTGCGTGCCCGTGGGCACACATTTCGAGGCACTTCGGTTTTATCCGACTTGCATTTCATCATCGCCTCGATGTGCGTGCCTGTGGGTACACATTTCGAGGCACTTCGGTTTTATCCGGTTTCTCATTTCATCGCCTCGGTGTGCGTGCTTGTGGGCACACATTTCGAGGCACTTCGGTTTTATCCGATTTCCACTTCATGTCATCGCCTCGGTTTGCGTGCCCGTGGGCACACATTTCGAGGCACTTCGGTTTTATCCGACTTGCATTTCATCATCGCCTCGATGTGCGTGCCTGTGGGCACACATTTCGAGGCATTTCGGTTTTATCCGGTTTCTCATTTCATCGCCTCGGTGTGCGTGCCTGTGGGCACACATTTCGAGGCACTTCGGTTTTTATCCGATTTGCATTTCATATCATCGCCTCGGTTTGCGTGCCCGTGGGCACACATTTCGAGGCATTTCGGTTTTATCCGACTTGCATTTCATATCATCGCCTCGGGTTGCGTGCCCATGGGCACACATTTCAAGGCACTTCGGTTGTATCCGATTCACATTTCATATCATCGCCTCGGTTTGCGTGCCCGTGGGCACACGTTTCGAGGCACTTCGGTTTTATCCGATTTGCATCTCATTTTCATCTCATTCTCCCAGTATAGTGCATACCAGGTTGTATCTTAGATTGCACACATTTCGAGACACTTCGGTTTTATCCGATTTGCATCTCATTTTCATCTGCATTGCACCCTATATTGAGTTGTGCAATCCGATTCCTCGGCCATCATGCATCGATATGCGTGATTGGTGGCACGAGGATCGAGGCATGCATATATTTGTTAAATACATTGCTATGCCCTTTCCTGCTCTCTGTTGCAGCAAAATCCAAACTCAACAACTTTTCGGAGTCCGGCGCGCATTTCGAGAAATACTGCAAACAGAGGCTAAATCGGGCATCTCAGTGGATTTCTGCGCAACTCAGTCCAGCATACATTATATCAGAAGCGAGGCAGCCCCTGGCTTGCATGCCAGTTTTACTGCTTTCCTAGATTAATTTGTTAATTAATTAGAAATTTGTACATTATTCGGACTGTATATTTTGGACTGTATATTTCGGACTGTATATTTATTCGGACCCTCTGCGCGAGGGCATAATTGTAATAAGGGTGTGTGAGTGTGATGTATGTCTTCCAACCCCCATTTCTTTCTCCCTTTTATTTACCTGCTTACGATGGTTAGATATAGGGCATATTTCAATTAGCATAACAGTATGACAGCATGTTTGCATCATTCATCTGTTTTGCACGCACCAGGCTAAGCGCATCATACAAACTGCATCTGTATTTCAATTCCAAATTGAATACGTGTTAGTTGTAGCATTCCATATGCCATCTTTAAAATAGCCGAGCCTGCTATAGTTGCATCTTTGCATGTGTTGCATTAGGCATCTCTGCATTCTTAGGATCATGCATGGATTTCTAATCAGTTTTCTGTTTTGGCTTGGAGTACTCGGTGAGTTTTATGCTTTAGCATACTTGCATGCGTGTGAGTGTTGCCATGATAGCATGCTTGCCATGAGGCTATGTGCTTATGTGATATAACTGCCTTGAATGCCTGTGGGTGAAGGTTGAGTTATTTGAATTGGGACAATGCATTGACTGTTTGTTTTAAGCCCACTAGATAGTGGCAACATCATGTTTTCTAAGCCCACCCGAGGGTGGCAAATCCGCATTTTAGCCTACCTGCGGGTAGCACCATCACACAATTTTCAAACAAACAAACATGAAATGTTTCGTTCCAATTCAGACGGCCCAGTCTATACTTGTTTGCTGCGAGCATCACATAGTAATCCTAGGCTAATAATCGGAATAAGAACTCACAAAGTTTTCAAAAACAGATATCATGGTTAGTAGAGGCCGGTCTTTGACCGGGCGAGCGGGGGTGCTCACGATGTGACCTTCCCCAATCGTACCCGAGTTCCCGAGCCAACTTTGGTGATGACGGACACGTGGCCTTTGGCACTGAGTTAGGGTTTCCTAAATTTCCCATTTAAAAAATATTTAGGTGGCGACTCTGTTATCTGGCAAAGCAGTCCATGTTTGGCACTTCTTTCAAAAAATCAGTTTTTCTCAAAACGATTTGCCGGATTTGGACTCTTTGGTTCGAGATTTAGAACCGCAACAAAATCGAGTCCGAACTGTAGCGAGGTCCCTCGCGGGCTTGTTACACTCCCCTTCTTCTTCTTCTTCTTCTTCTTCTTCTTTTGGCTGTGCGACTGCTTGTTTTGCCCCTTTTCTCTTTTTTTTTCCAATTATGCCTTTGAGTCTGTTAGAAACAAAAAAATATATATATATACAAATACAAATACAAAATAATTAACTACAAAAAATTGATTATTGAAATAGATTATTATGCCTTTCAATTATGCTTTTTTTTTTTTCAATTTTTTTTTTCCTTTATCTGTTAGGGGAAAAAAAATAGATTTTGATTTTGATTAATTAACTAAAAAAAATACACTGAAAAAAAAAATTACAAATAAGTAATTATTCACAAATAATTAATTAATACAATGTTCTACTAGTCTTTTTTTTTCCCCTTTATCTATTAGGGGAAAAAAAATAGATTTTGATTCTGATTAATTAACTAAAATTATTTTCCAAAATTAGATTCCGATTCTGATTAACTAAAAATAGATTTTGATTTTGATTAATTAACTAAAAAAAATACACTGAAAAAAAAAATTACAAATAAGTAATTATTCACAAATAATTAATTAATACAATGTTCTACTAGTCTTTTTTTTTCCCCTTTATCTATTAGGGGAAAAAAAATAGATTTTGATTCTGATTAATTAACTAAAATTATTTTCCAAAATTAGATTCCGATTCTGATTAACTAAAAATAGATTTTGATTTTGATTAACTAGAATTAATTCATATTTTCCAAAATTAGATTCTTATTCTAATTAACTAAAATTAATTCATATTTTCCAAAATTAGATTCTGATTCTATTTCTTATTTTCCAAAATTAGATTCTGATTCTAACAAACTAAAATTAATTCATATTTTCCAAAATTAGATTCTGATTCTGATTCTTATTTTTCAAAATTAGATTCTGATTCTAATAAACTAAAATTAATTCATATTTTCCAAAATTAGATTCTGATTCTTATTCTTATTTTCCAAAATTCATATTTTCCAAAATTAGATTCTGATTCTAATTAACTAAAATTAGATTATGATTCTTATTTTCCAAAATTAACTGAAAATAGATTTTGATTCTAATTACAAATAATTAATCTTGATTACTTTTTATTTTTAAAAAAATTGTCTTAATACTATGAATGATTAGTCTATGTTAATTTTTTTTATTTTTTACTAAGACTGTGCGCCTTACTTCAATAAAGCCCACGCCTCGCCTTGCGCCTAGGCCCCAAGAGACCTTCAGCGCCTTAGTGCGCCTTGAGCCTTTAAAAACACTGGTCCATGCAATGCCATGCTTTCTTAAAGAAAATTTCATTTCATGCTCTTTTTAAGGATTTCCATTTTCAATAAAAGCTAGCAATCTCAACAGATTTCAAAGCTTCCAATTTTAATCAATAGGGGCGGTAAATACGACACTGGTAATCCCTAGGCTGGTGTCTGCAAATAGACTCTACAAGTACTACCAAACTGTCATTTTTACCGGTATTAACCGGAAGGCTCGACATCTATCCGCGCGGTTTTCTGGTCTTTCACCATGGACACTCAGGCCAACTTATCAAGATTAGCTACACCCCCTATCTGAACTTACCACGTACTTACCCCATGCCACATTTCCATAGTTCCTATTACAACATCATTTTCTTTCATGAAATAAATATCTTCAATCGAAATTTACAATACAAAATAATAATTGGATGAATATGCAATGCCATGTTCTTTCCATATCTCATAACACTTCTCCAATTTCAAATGTCTCCACAATAATGCCAACAATCACAATTCTCATTTTCTCTCTTCATTGTTCATTCACATGGAGGCCATGTGTCATCAACACATAGTTACAATTTTACATTCACAAGTCTTAACAATCTAGTCTCTTCAAGACCACAAAGTAGTTTTTCAAATATTAATCTCCCATGTTTATAATTCTCACAATTTCAAAGTGCACAACAATTTGTTATCTCACAACCATATATCATCATAACCTTAACCATAGTTTCTAAAACAAGTTTCTCTATTTCCATATGTCAAAAGCTTTCCATCTTTGCAACCACATTATGGAATCTACACACATTCATCTTTTTATCAAAAGAAAAGAAAGAATTCCATGGACATTTCCATGTTTTCCAAAAATCCCCAAATTCTAGGGTTTTCATCAAACCAACATTTTTCCCATTTTCTTAGTGAAATCTTACCAAATCATCCTTTTTATGTTTAATGAAAAGGAAAACCCCCTACGATTAACATGGGGTTGAGATTTTAAACCCACATTTTAAACTCTCTATATTTTTGCTCAAAAATAGAAATCTAACATGAGAACCACTAGAAAACTCACAAATCAACATTTATATGGCACAACATGTATATATAACTCAAGAAAATCCTACCTCAAGGTTTGATGAAGAAGTAATGATGAACCCTAGTTTTGATGGTAGATCCTTCAACTTTTACTACACCAAGAAGAGCCCAAGCTTGATCTTAAAGATTAGAGGAAGAAGATGGATCTTGACCCAAGAAACTTCAAGAAATCAAGAGTTTTGATGCTTGAGGAGGTTTTCTAGAGAGAAGGAGGAGAAAAATAGAGTTTAGAGTGAGATAGAAAAGCCCCAAATGTGTTTTAAGTTCGGCCAAAAAGAGGAAGAAAAACAGAGTTTCAGACTGCCCAGTTGGCCGCACGTGCGGTGCCCTTCCCCGCATGTGCGGTGTGCCTCTTCCGCACGTGCGGCCTACACCCCCACATGTGCGGTGCCCCCCTTCCGCACCTCACTCCGCACGAGCTTTTTAGACAATGTGCAAACCCCTACTACTCAAACTTCACCGCACGTGCGGGCTCACTCCCCGCGCTTCTCGGAAGAAAGAAACTTCAACACCAAATAAAAACATGAATAGAAATTATATTGAGACAAACCCTCCGGACAACACAAACCCCCAAACGCTCAACAAGGCTCCAAATTAACCCGACACTCCATTAAGGTAAATCCAATGTTAAGCAAGGGAAAAGCGAAACTAGTGACACAGCCGGTCATCACATAGACTGTAAGAGCATTTCCTATTAAAAATCCAAATCAAATCCAATTAAAGATTCAAACATTGGGATAAGGAGCATCCAAATTTCATTCATATCATAAAATCATATTCAGTATATTATGAGCATCCTATTAACCAATAAACCTTAGAATTCAAAACAAAATAGCTTATATGCGCCAATAAAACAACAGGTCTCGTACACCAATACACCCAGATTTTGTGCTGAAAAAATTCAGAAGCCAAAATCAACTTCACTGGTGCACTTCAAAAAAGAGGGTTTTGAGTGCTCTTCGTGGAACTTTGAAAGTCAGATGTTCTTAGAGCATCTCCAACGGTGAACCAAACCTAGCATCAGATTTAAATTTTGGTGAAAAAGTCACTTTTTTGAGCTCCAATGGTTTCAGCAAATTGGTATCAAAATGAGAATTCACCAAAAAATTCATCAAAGTGAGAACAGGATACAGATTTCACTACTTTACTGTGCGTGACCGTTGAAGGAGACCAACCGGTCAACCAGCCGGTTGACCGGCAGGTTGACCAACCGGTCGACCGATTCCCTTTCAAATAGGTAGGTTCAAACCGGTCAAAAAGGTTCAAACAGGTTTAAAAAAAAAAATTTTGCCTTACCGGTCGACCCACCCCTTTTGATGCACGGTTGGAGGAAGAAATATCAGATTGAGAAAATTAGCTTTTTTTTACTCAAATTTGATGAAAAATTTGATTCACCGTTGGAGATGGTCTTAGTCGAACATCGAACAAAGAACTATGGGTGTTCTTCGTTGTCGGGTTCTCTTTGAATAATGGGGTTAGGGTTTGTATTGAGGATGGAAATGCATTATCAGACCATCGTTCATTGTTGTTAAATGAAAACGAGAGATATTCTCAGAGATAAAATTGTTTGCTGACCTTTGACCAGATATTTTCTTGACATTTGTGGTCTGTATAGGGTTATGGCTGATGCAACTTCCAAGTCTGAGGGGGTGTCTGATATATTTTAAATCAAAAATGCTAGAGGACACAAAAGTTCTACTAAATATTGACCAAATATCTCACATGGGTGTGGGTCCCTCACGCATATTTGGTAGAATTTTTGGTATCCCTAGCATAACTCATTTTAAATGTGAGACGGTGTCATGTATTTTTACCAAATGTGAAGGGGTTGTCCTTGATTTTTACCCAATTTTATTTATCATTTTTTTTTTTGTGTTATAAATGGCAGGTCATTCCAAGGAATAAAATATGACACTTTTACAGAAGAAGATTGAGTTGAGATGAAAGAAAAAATTATCTAAGGAATGTGTCTTAAATTCAAATAGAGACGTTGTTAATCTAGTTTTGCCTAAGCCCTTTTTCCATACTACCACCTAGTTGGTAACCTGGCATGGGATTGGTTCGCTCAACCTAAATATGATGGGCTCAAGTCTGCTTGTTTTCTTGCATATCACCTTCATTTGAACTTTTGTTTTATTGTACTTTATGACGTTGCATATTTAGTATCTAATCAAGTTATCTACTTCCTTTTTCCTGTTAGCATTTGTTCTTGATACTTATTTTCCATCTGCAGGTTTTCATTATTATCCATGTGGTGGCTCTTGTCTATTATATCAAAGGAATTCTCGCACCAAAAATGTTTAAAGTAGCTGTTACCCTTGTTATATTTGTTGTCCTGTAAGCTTCTGTTGTCTCTAGTTTCTTCAAAACATGTTCAAAGAACTATAAAATTACTATTGATATTGACAATCACCTACTCAGGAATGTTCTTTTTTGACTTACTATATGTTGGTGATAATTACAAATAAAACACTAGAAAATAAGAATAATAAAAATTACAATAACTATTGTAAGGGCTGAGGCGCTGGAAATTCGCTCTCTTTAAGGAGATTCAAGCCCTCTGCGGTTAGGCAAAGCCTCACACCGGTGCAGCAGAAAAAACCTTGACTTGTCCCCCCAGGATACAACAGCCTGACTAAGTCGTATGGTTCACCAATACTGCACAATTGGTTAAACCCAAAGTTTTATCACACACACCCTTTTTATTTGCCTGATAATCTCACTCAAGACATAACAAAACAACAAACTTCTTCACTCGTGTTCACCCAAGATAGGACATAAGTTCAAATTATATATAAGAGTCTATCTTGGTGGCTAAGTAAAGATGGACTTGGAATGGATAAGTCTTGGTGGACCAAGACCAAGACTTGGCAAAGATTTGGAGATTGTCTTGGTGGATAAAGAGTGGATAAAGAACGGATGACTTGGAGAAGACTTGGATAGATAAGTATGGTGGACTTGAAAACTTGGAGGGAAAGAAAAGAAAAGCCAACGATAACACATTAACACATTATAATATTAAAATATCTGCTAACATTCCCCCACCTATTTTAATATTATAGGTAACAAAAACTGAGATTATTAGACAAATAAGGATATTATGCATCATGGTAGGTGTGCTCTGCATTGAACCTCCATTAGTGAAACAATTGTAGGAATTAATGTATAAAAAGAGAAATACAGAAAATTATGTATCTTGTATTGAATGTATTATTGATTGATTTTTGATTGATGTAGAATGTATACAATGACTCTCCTATATATAGGAGAGGAAGACAAATAGACTAACACACACACCTACCACACTATACACTCACCTACCACACTAACACTCACCTACCACACTAATACTAACCTAACACACTCACATAATATACTAACTCACTCACCTACCACACTAAGGTAGGGTAGGTGTGGAGTTTTTATTTTACATTCAACAGCCCCCCTCAAACTCAAGGGGGTTAGGAACTAACCAACTTGAGTTTGGAGAGAGTAACAAAACAGAAAAAAAATCTGACAAATAAAATAAAAGTGGATAGGAGACACTGTATGGTCGTGTCAGACCGTTGTAGAAGACCGTATGGTTATGGCAGACCAAGGTAGAAGACAGTTTATGGGGTCATGTCGGACCGTTGTAGAAGATAGTTTATGGGGTCATATCGGACCGATGTAGAAAACAGTTTACGGGGTCATGTCGGACCGTTGTAGAAAACAGTTTACGGGGTCATGTCGGACCGTTGTAGAAAACAGTTTACGGGGTCATGTCGGACCGTTGTAGAAAACAGTTTTCGGGGTCATGTCGGACCGTTGTAGAAGACACTATACGGCTGTGTCGAACCGTTGTAGCTGAGAACCGAAATCAATGTCGGAACAGTTTACCGACTCTTGTCGAACCCATATAGGAGCTAACCGGAATCAATGTCGGGACAGTTTACCGAGTCTTGTCGGACCCATATAAGAGCTAACCGGAATCAATGTCGAGACAGTTTACAGAGTCTTGTCGGACCCATATAGAGCTAACCGGAATCAATGTCGAGACAGTTTACAGAGTCTTGTCGGACCCATATAAGAGCTAACCGAATCAATGTCGGGACAGTTTACAGAGTCTTGTCGGACCCATATAGAAGCTAACCAGAATCAAAGTCGGGACAGTTTACAGAGTCTTGTCGGACCCATATAGAAGCTAACCGGAATCAAAGTCGGGACAGTTTACCGAGTCTTGTCGGACCCTCAAAAGGCGTGCCCAATCTTATCAAAAGGCGTGCCATCAAAAGGCGTGCCATTAAAAGGTGTGCCCGACAGCCATCAAAAGTCGAGCCATCAAAAGGCGCGCCGATTTGTCGTCTAGCGCCGAGCGGCGCGCGATACGCGTGGCTGTTGTGGCTATTTAACGAAGACGGAGGCTGAGGCTTAGACAGAACAAAACACTTGCTGAAAACCTCTGAAAACCTCTTCGTTTTTGTTGAGAGAGATTATCCCTGAAACACTCTACAACTAACCCTGAATATGGCCTCTTCTTCCCGTTCAGCTACCCAGAACATAGCCTCTTCGTCCCGTGGTCTTACCCTCTTTCCCGACCTCAACGAGGCCACAACCCAGAATATGGCCTTTGAACATCAACCAAGCGCCCCTGGACCAAGCGCCCCTGGTTTTGCGCCGTTGAACTTTCCGATGCTGTCTATGGAGCAAAGAATGGCTGTACAATCGGATATGGAGGCGAATTATTACACATTGAAGTCATGTGTTGAGACAATGACGGCGGTCAACAACCTGTCGCACCGGCTTCAGAGTAGAACAAATGAGGTGCAGCAGGTAAAAGCCCAACTGGCTCTGCTCCAGAGCATGTATACGGATGCCCGAGCAGAGATATGTATGCTGAAGGCAGAAAATAAGGAACTGAAGCGGAAGACCACCGTGATGCTCAGATTTGGAGGTCCGCCATATGTGACAATTGAGGAGCAACGGGAAGTGAACGTGCTCGGCGGCGTGGGAAACACGGAGGCAGCACCGGCAAGGGACGCCCAAGACAAAGTCAAAAGAAGAGAACAGCTGAAGAGGCGAAAAAATAAGGCCGATTTTTGTTGTGGTGGTTGTGGGTTGTGGTTGATTTTTTTATTTTATTTTATTTTATTTTATTTTATTTTTTTGGAGAACTGTGATCGGGGTTGATCCCGCATATGAATAAAATGAGTGTTGTTTTGGTTTTGTTAAAACCAGCAATGGTGTTTTTTTTTTTTTTTTTTGATGGTTTAATAATAATAATAAGAATAATAGAGTAATGGGAAAAGCAGGTGCGCTCGTGGGTTGGAAAGTGAAAAAATGAGGTGGGAAATCTATTATATATTATATATATATATATATATTAGGTGGAGACAGAAAGAAAGGAGAAAGCCATGTGAGTTGGGTCTGCTTTATCTTGGAATGTATTGCTTTAAAAAAATGAAGTGAGTGGGTTTTGGACAGTGAGAGGTTGGTGTTGGAAGGTGTGGGTGGTGGAAGATAAGAAAAATAAATAAATAAATAAATAAATAAAAGGATGGGATTTTAATAAGAAAAAGAAAGACGTTGAGGTAAGCAATCCTTTGCAATAATTTCATTTTGGGACTTGCCAGAAGGGCATTGTTGCGAGAGAAGAAAAATCTCGACAGAACCAGTGGCCCACCGGAGGACCTGGTGAAGCCGATCAGTCAGGGTAATGGGTGCCGTCCCACGGAAGGCATCCGTTTTGTAGAGAGGATCGCCGGCAGTCGGAAATAAAATCACCGATTGGAGTGGTCCATGACGTCGTGGAACGACGACGTTTCCTTGGTCATCAGCCGGAGCTTGCCTGGCCTTTTCTTCTGTGAAGCAGCCCGGCGAGAACCGAGATCTGGCCGACTTCTGGTCCAGATCGGAGGCCGACTTGCTCTCCGACTTCACCAAAAGATCGGCGTTGGTGCTGTCGGCGGAGTCAATGTAGTCGGGTTCGGAGGACCAGCCGAAGAGTGGGGTCCACTAGTTGGAAGACGTGCTTTTCCGGAGGTGTGTGCCTCGAAGGAGCAGCAGATCAAGTTTTTCGGACAGTGCTTCAATGGATTTGTTTGCCTCCTTGACATAACTATTAGTGTAAAGAACAGTGTATCTACAAGATCTTTTTACACTTGAGAGCAACGAACCAACATTCGGAGATCTGGAATGAGTGGGGACTCTGGATCTGAGATCTGCTATGGATGGAATGGTGTTATTGTTGTTGTCGTTCATGTTCACAGCATCGGTGCTTAGCTTTAAGCATAGTGAGAACAACCATGGCCTCTGTTTGAAACCCCTTTTTTCTCTTGAGGTTTTAGAGGGTGCTCTTCCTCTCATCGATCTTCTTGAGAGCTCGAGGATGTTGGAAACACCTATGAGGCTCCCGAGGGTGATGCTCTTGTCGCGAAAGAAAGAACCAGTGGACTCTGTATCAAGATCCGAAGAAGAATCAGTGGAAGAAGTGGGAGAACCAGTGAGCAAAGTGCTGAAGGAAATTGAACCATTACGATCACGATTTCTCACCAACCCAACTCTTGCATTCAGTGGTTGCAACCCAAGAGGCCACCCATCTTCCTGTTGTGCCATAGCAGCTCTTTCTCTCTGCCCAAGAACCTGGGGAAGGACTGGGGCTGTGATTGATTGATTTTAGTAGGAACAATCAATCAGACCATGTACATTCTTTTTTTCTTTCATTCTGGTCTGTGCATACACTGGGTTTTGGTAGATAGAGATTGGTACTGTGTGGACTATGAGCAGAATTTGTGGCTGCGGAGTGAAGGTATGTGTATTGATAGAGATTACAGCGGAATAGGTTGAGGTCCGGCGGACGGCCAAGGCAAGGGTGCCGCCCGCTGGTAAGGCGAAGAACACCAAGAGCTTAACCTATTGCTCTGATACCATGTAGGAATTAATGTATAAAAAGAGAAATACAGAAAATTATGTATCTTGTATTGAATGTATTATTGATTGATTTTTGATTGATGTAGAATGTATACAATGACTCTCCTATATATAGGAGAGGAAGACAAATAGACTAACACACACACCTACCACACTATACACTCACCTACCACACTAACACTCACCTACCACACTAATTAACCTAACACACTCACATATAACTAACTCACTCACCTACCACACTAAGGTAGAGAGTAGGTGTGGAGTTTTTATTTTTACATTAAACAACAATATCTACTCCAGAGCCAATAGTATGCTCAGCATTGAACTATGACTACTTAAGGGAAATAAATAATTATTGCACACACATAATATTCCAGGTGTTCACAAAAGTTTTAAAAGCTAGCACATTACGGCCTTGTATGATTCCAGGATTCATGAGTGTGTTTGAGAATTAGCCCAAATCTCATAGGTAGCGGCCCCACTACCAAACTCACATAGGTGAATTCTGCCAAGGGTGCTCCTGTAACTATGACACCCCACTCAATAAGAGCTACAGAAATTCATTAAGAGTTTTTTTTTTTTTTAATAACTCAACCTCTACAACGTTACAGGATAAATGCACTTACATCATAGGGATGGGTAAAAAGTAATTTAGTGCATTTCTCACGGCCATCATATAATCGTTTTTTCTCATTGAACCCAGTTAAAGGATCTCTGGTCCCTGGGTGGAGTATCCTCATATATGGCTCCTGCTATATTCAATGGGCTTCAACCCTATCCCCCTCGATGTATTCCAGACTCTATCTCTTGCTAAGGCCTTAGTTAATGGATCTGCAAGATTATCACCAGATTTAATATAATCCACATTTATGATGCCATTATTCATATAAGATCTCACAGTACTGTGTTTTCTTCTGATAGGTCTGGATTTACCGTTATAATAACGGTTATTAACTCGACCAATTGCTGCGGTGCTATCACAATGAATCAATATAGGTGGAATCGGTTTTTCCCAACAGGAGATTTCATTTAACAAATCTCTCAACCAATTTGCTTCTTCACTAGCTGTAGCTAAAGCAATAAGCTCAGCCTCCATTGTTGAATTAGCAATAATGGTTTGTTTTTTCGATTTCCAACTTATAGCACCACCGCCCAATGTAAATAAGTAACCAGTGGTTGATAATGAATCACCCGACAAGGTATTCCAATCGGTATCACTGTAACCTTCAAGTACTGCAGGATACTTATTATAAAACAAGCCATATTTTATGGTACCAGATAAATATTTTATAATACGCTCAATGGCTAACCAGTGATCACTGCCAGGCTTGCTAGTAAACCTGCTAAGTACTCCAACTGCATAGGCAATGTCAGGTCTAGTACAGTCAGTCGCATAACGCAAGCTACCAATCATACTAGCATATTCCTTTTGATTAATTACATCCTCATCATTTTCAATAGGAAATAAACGCACATGAGGATCAAAAGGAGTAAGAACATGCTTGCAATTATAAAAATTATATTTTCTCAATTTTCTCAACATAATATGACTGATCAAGAAATATACCATCACAGGTTTTGGTAATTTTCATTCCCAAAATATAATTAGCCTCACCAAGATCTTTCATATCAAAATGGCTACTAAGCATATTTTTAGTTTTCACGATGATATGCAAATTAAAGCCAAATATAAGTAAATCATCCACATAGAGGCTAATAATGACATGTGAATTCTCTTCAGATTTATAGTAAATGCATTTATCACATTCATTCGTTTTATAGCCATTCTCAATCATGCAGGAATCAAATTTCTCCTGCCACTGTTTAGGGGCCTGTTTTAAGCCGTAGAGGGATTTAACTAGCTTGCACACTTTGCTTTCTTGACCGGGTTCCACAAAACCCTCAAGTTGATCCATATAGATTTCTTCACCCAGGTCTCCATTTAAAAAGGCTGTTTTAACATCCATTTGATGAATTTTTAGATCGTAAATTGCAGCCACTGCAATTAATAATCTAATGGATGTAACTCTAGTAACCGGAGAAAATGTATCAAAAAAGTCAAGATCTGCTTGTTGTTTAAAACCTTTTGCAACAAGCCTTGCTTTATATTTATCAATAGTTCCATCCGGTTTAAGTTTTTTTCTCAAAACCCATTTACAGCCAATAGTTTTACAACCTGGTGGTAAATCTACTAATATCCAAGTTTTATTGGATAATAATGATTCCATCTCATCATTTACAGCCTCGTTCCAAAAAACAGAGTCAGGAGATACCAAAGCTTTTGTAAAGTTAATGGAGTTTCCTCCACATTAAAAACATGATAATCAGGGCCAAAATCTTTTTCTAATCTGGCTCTTTTACTCCTATGTTCAAAAACTATAGGATCTTGGTTTTGTAAAAGAGGAGTAGAGGAACCAGTTTCAGATAAAATATTTTCTTATAATTTTGACCCCCACCATTTTTAGATTTAAAAGGAAATTTTTCTTCATGAAAAATTGCATCACCTGATTCAAAAATTATTTTGTTTTCAATATCAAAAAATCTATAGGCTGTACTATTTGTTGCATATCCAAGAAAAGCACAAGTGGCAGCTTTCACACCTAATTTAGGTCTTTTAGGGTCCACAAGTCTAACAAAAGCTAGACAACCCAAACCCTCAAATATCTCAAATTTGGCTTATGCCCTTTCCACAACTCAAAAGGTGTAACTTTTGTTTTTTTATGTGGCACTCTATTCATAACATAACATGCAGTTAAAATTGCTTCTCCCCACAAATTTGAAGGAGCACCTGCTTCAATTAGCATAGCATTTGTTAAATCAGTTAAAGTTCTATTTTTCCTTTCTGCTACACCATTCGATGCAGGTGAATATGGTGGAGTAGTTTCATGGATTATTCCCAAAGACTGAGCAAACGAGTTGAATCCAAAAGATTCATACTCCCGGCCTCTATCGCTTCTATATCTTTTAATCTTTTTACTGAATTGATTTTCAACTTCAAGAAGGAATTCTTTAAATTTTTCAAAAGCATCACTTTTATTTTTCAACAAGTATACATAAGTGTATTTTGAAAAATCATCAATAAAAGTGATAAAATATCTATTTCCACCACGTGTTAAAATTCCTTCAAATTCACATAAATCAGTGTGAATTAATTCTAACAATTCAGTATTTCTCACCACTTTTATGAGGCCTTTTAGTTATTTTTGCTTGACTGCAAACTTCACATTTCTCAAACTTATTTGTTAGTCTGGGAATTAATCCTAAACTACTCATGACCCCACATATCGGCTATTAATATGACACAGACGAGCATGCCAAAAATTCATAGAAGACAGCATGTAAACAGAAACATGTGCTTTCTTATTCTCAACATTTAATTTAAACATTCCATCACAGGCATACCCTTTTCCCACAAATATGCCTTTTTTAGTGATTACATATTGGTCAGATTCAATAGTCTGCTTGAAAACCAGCTTTGTTGAGCAAATAACTCAACATCAAATTTTTCTCATGGACGGTGTGTACAACACATCTTTTAAAACACACACGTCCAGAGGTAAAATTCAGCTCAACATCCCACACCCGAGCACCTTGGTTAAACTGGAGTCACCAAGCATAACAGTCCTCTCCTCATTAAAAGAGTGAAATCTTTGAACCAATCTTTATCATAGCAACATGCCTATTGGCACCAGAGTCTGCCCACCACCCTTCTACAGATTGAACCATAAAAATATCTGTGATCATAGCCACAAATGGTTCCTCGGTAACATTAGCCTGTGGTCAGACTGTTGTTTTTGAAATTTGCAAGTTCGAGCAATATGCCCACTTTTGCCACACACAAAACATGTCACATTTGTCAAATCTTGTGAAGGGGGTTCTTGGTTCCATTTCTTTTGCTCGGGTAATTTTTTTTTGTGGCCTTCCAGTATTTTTCCAGATTTTCTTAACTGGCTTCAAGTGACTATTTTTATGAAATCGACCTTTAGGTAAAGTATTTCCAGAAGTTAAATTTACCTTTGTAGTGGAATGCTCTTGTGTCATAAGCGCATCTTGTCCTCGTGCTTCCTCCTCCACCCGAATCCGTGTGATTAGAGTCTCCAAGGACGTCTCTTTTTGCTTGTGACGCATCGACTTTGGAACTCCCTCCAAGATGATGGAAGTTTGTCAACAATACCTGCTACAACAAGATTGTCTCCAATTTTGATGCCTTTAGATCTAACTTCAGCTACTAACATCTGAAAATCTTGAACTTGCTCCACCACTGATTTTCCATCTATCATTTGATAGCGGAAAAAACGGCTTGCAGCATATTTTTTAGTGCCTGCCTCTTCAGTGTCATATTTGTTCTGCAAGGCTTTCCAAATTTTCTTGGCAGTGGTGTAAGTAGTATCATAATAATCATAAAATTGATCTGAAAGACAATTCAAAAGATAGTATCGACATTTATACTCATCTGTGTTGTATTTCTCGATTTTTTCAAGATGAGCAGCATACTCCTCGTCGGTCATCTCTTCAGTGAGGACTTTGTTCGGATTTTTCTCGGTCAGGATATAAGCCACCTTGAGGAGACTGAGGTAGAAAAGCACCTTGCCTTTCCATCTCTTGAAATGGGCTCCCTTGAACCGGAAGGGCTTGTTGAGATCGCCGGTATTCTCGTTGGGCTTCTCCAGTACTGGCTCCATGAACTTTTTGCTGATTGAATTCCTTAAAATTGTTGGTGATAATTACAAATAAAACACCCAAAAATAAGAATAATAAAAATTACAATAACTATTGTAAGGGCTGAGGCGCTGGAAATTCGCTCTCTTTAAGGAGATTCAAGCCCTCTGCGGTTAGGCAAAGCCTCACACCGGTGCAGCAGAAAAAACCTTGACTTGTCCCCCCTAGGATACAACAGCCCGACTAAGTCGTATGGTTCACCAATACTACACAATTGGTTAAACCCAAAGTTTTATCACACACACCCTTTTTATTTGCCTGATAATCTCACTCAAGACATAACAAAACAACAAACTTCTTCACTCGTATTCACCCAAGATAGGACATAAGTTCAAATTATATATAAGAGTCTATCTTGGTGGCTAAGTAAAGATGGACTTGGAATGGATAAGTCTTGGTGGACCAAGACCAAGACTTGGCAAAGACTTGGAGATTGTCTTGGTGGATAAAGAACGGATGACTTGGAGAAGACTTGGATAGATAAGCATGGTGGACTTGAAAACTTGGAGGGAAAGAAAAGAAAAGCCAACGATAACACATTAACACATTATAATATTAAAATACCTGCTAACACTATATGTATTTATGATTCTACTATTCAGGTTTGCCTATGGTGCTGTAATAGCCGTACTGATAGCATTGGTAGCTTCTAGCCTAACAAAGGGATGGAGTGGATGAAAGTCTCAGTCTGCTTGATCCGTAAGTAACTTATCTTACAATTTATGCCATTACCTTGTATGGCTGGTTATTCAGTCTTCGTCTTAAGAAAGAGGTAGTAAGGAAACTTAAAATGATTTGAAAAATAGGAGGGAAACAAATTATCTTCAGATGTCATGACCGCATTCTGTGTTGGTTTGTTTGGTGGTATTCATTTGTTCTGAGCTACATATGCTTAGAATCAATACAAGATCTTGCTCTGTTCTGGTTGGACGCCTGCTGAACTGAACCAACTTGAGAATTGATGGTCCTTGAAATGTATTCATGAGATGTCGAGCTTTTGAGCATCTTTAGTGGCTGGAAGGACTTCTCTTCTCTGCTGGCTTTTCCCTACCAACCTTTATAAAGTGGATAACCTGCTCCCCTTTGTTACATGAGGGAGCATTACTCTTGGACTTTGGACTTTTACGTTGGTCAGTGATTAGGCTTGACCGATAACTTTGTAGTTGATTGATGACATGTTCAATTTTTGAAGTATTAATATTTAGGTAATTCTGACTGCCAATACTCCTGGATATTCAGGTTGCCGTAGGATACCATGGTTTTTGGGTACAGCCAACTCAGTTTGGTTTTAATCTGGGTGAATGCAGTTTTTGCTCGGTTGCAGTGATAGTTCTATGTGAGATGTGAAATTGTTTTTCAGATTTATTGATTGATTATAGGTTTGATGTTGATTTCAGGAACTTAAGAATGTGGAGTTTTTAATTTTTAATTTCTTTTAATTTTATTTTTCTTGTTCTGTTTGTTTTTGCTAGGAAGCACGGATACGGATACGGGATACGGATACGATACGATACGGATACGGCGATACGACAAAATTTGAAAAACTAGGATACGGGTACGGCGGGGATACGTTTGTAAAAAATATTATTTTAACATTTTTAGTAATGCAGTATGCAGTATGCATAAAAATAAAACCTAAAGCAAAAGACAACTTGATAAAGAAGAAAGATTCCTATAAAACTAAGAGTCTTCAAGATCAATAGCTTCAACTTGTTCCCCTTCATTAGTGAATATCACAAGACCTTAGCTAAAGCTAAAAAACCATTCTTAAATGAAAATTTCAGTAAATATACTTTTTTAAGTCATCAATGATAGCCTAGGAAGCACGGATACGGATACGGTGATATGGGATGTGGATATGGCGATATATCAAAATTTGAAAAAGTATGATACGGGTACAGTGGGGATACATTCATAAATTTTTTTTTATAATTTTAATAATGTAATATGCATAAAAATAAAACTTAAAGTAAATTAATAAATAAAGAGAGGGATTCTTATTAACCTAAAAGTGCTCAAACATTCATAAAACATCCAAAACTAAAAGCAAAAAAAAAAAAATACAAAATTAAACATCATCCTTATATGCCAACACCAAAAAAAGAATGAGAGCAGAGAGAAGAAGCGTGAGAGAGTGACAAAGCGAGAGAGAGAAGTGAGAGAGAGACAACAAGGATACATCAATTTGACAAATTCTATTACTTTAACTCTCACTATATTCCTCTTATCAAAGAACTAAACAAAATATTATAAGTAATATGTAATTTCGAGTATCCGACACTTCAAAACTAAGTATCCGATACTTCAAAATTAATAAAAAATTAATTAAGAAGTATCGGTACGTATCCGCGAGTATCTGAGGAGTATCGGTATCCGATACGTATCCGATACGGATACGTCACCCTTTTTGAAGTATCCGTGCTTCATAAGTTTTTTGTATTTGTTTCGTTTTCTTAAATCTAAATGCTTGTGGCATTATTGGAAATGCATTAAGTTAATTTTTATTTTGTTGTCTCTTTTGAATGAGAGAATATTAATTATGCTGAACCAAAAAAGAAGCTATCATGCTTATAATACTTTTTGCCGTCAGATCTGTTTCTAGTTGTCCTGTCGTTCTCTGACATTTTTCCTCCTATGAATTGTGACAGAACTTATGCAAGCAAGAATATACCAATTATTGCTAGTGTTAGTGAACATCAACCACCTACTTGGCCTTCGTACTTTATGGACATCAACGTTTTGGCATTCTTGGTTCCAGCTGGCATTATTGTAAGTTCTGGATGGTAGACTCAACTTTTTTCTTGTGGCTGTCTGTGTCCTTTTCCGTTCTTAAATTTATTGTTTACTGTGAAGTTTTGAACTGCTCACCTTTACGCCATTGTTTCTTCTGTTTGCCATTGGCAGGCTTGCTTTTTGCCGCTATCTGATGCAAGCTCCTTTGTGGTCCTTTACATAGCAACATCAGTATATTTTTCTGGAGTCATGGTAAGGACAATTTGCTCCATCCAACTCCACCTTGTTTTCTTTGATTTCATTCTTGGTCATCATTGTGTTTTGGGTTGACATTACAGGTGCATCTAATGCTTGTACTTGCTCCAGCAGCATGCATAACATCTGGAATTGCTCTTTCTGCAGCTTTTGATGTTCTTACACATTCCATCAGATTTCAGTTACCTGGATTGTCAGAAAATTCCCAGATTGATGTAATTATGTTATAATATTTCCATGTATTATGACATTCTTCGTACTACTCTCAGTAAAAATTCAGCTTCTGGACTAATATTGGTTTCATGGTGCTGGCTATGAAGGCAGGGCTGCCATTTCTGGTAGAGATGTCACACAAAACGAGCCGATGAAGACTTAGAAAAATGAAGATCTGGCTAAGCAGCCTTTGAAAAAATCTGATAAAAATGAAGATTTGTCGAAGGAACGACCTTCTAAAAGGAATAAGAAGGAAAAGGACAATGTGGAGAATATTTCTGCCAAGTCTCAGACGGAAAAGAGGCTTCTGGTTTTGCCTTCGGAAGCATCTGCTATTGCTATTTTTTTACTTGTGTTGCTGGGTGCCTTTTAAAGAATATTTTGAATCTTTTCTTCTTATTCATTCATCTGCAACTAATACAATTTATAGAGAAGAGGTTACAACTGTTAACTCAACTACAGTTAACTGAACTATGATCCTAACTAACAGAGGTTACATAACTAATCTTCTTTAACAGTAAGTAGTTAGAAGTTAGTTATGATAAAGGAGATTTGATCTTGTGTTATGCAGGGCTGCTGATCTTGTGGTATGCAAGACTTGATGTACACTAGCTGACTCATTGTCTTCTTGATTATTGGCTTCTCGGTCTTGCACCAACGGCACTGTATTCTTATCATGCCCCCGCAAGCTCAGAGGAGGGGACGACGGTAAGAGCTTGGACAGCAGAAATTGAAAACGAGACACAGGTAAAGGCTTAGTAAAGAGATCAGCCAGCTGATCAGAGGAAGAAATATGACGGACAGCAACCTGGTGAGCAGCAACACGTTCACGAATATAGTGATAGTCCACAGCAATATGCTTAGAGCGAGCATGAAACACCGGATTTGAACTAAGAGAGATTGCAGACAGATTGTCACACCATAAAATAGGACAGCAAGAAGGAACCTTGAGATCAGATAAGAGCATTTGAAGCCAACTGAGCTCAGCAGCCGCCTGTGCTAAAGCACGATACTCAGCTTCAGTGGATGAACGCGAGACGGTGGGCTGTTTTTTAGCAGACCAAGAGATCAGATTTGGGCCCAAAAACACACAATACCCCGTAGTAGACCGACGGTCACTCACACTGCCAGCCCAATCCGAATCAGAGAAGGCAAACAGATCAAGCGGGCCAGAAGTAAACTGCAAGCCTTGAGAAAGAGACCCCTTCAAATACCGAAGAAGATGTTTAACAGCAGCAAAATCAGCCTCAGAAGGAGACTGCATGGCCTGGCAAGCATGGTTAACAGCAAAAGCAATGTCAGGGCGAGTGATGGTAAGATACTGCAGAGCGCCCACAAGACTCCGATAGAGAGACGGCTGAGAAAAAGGAACTGAAGGAGAAGCAGTAGAAGAAGGTTTAACAGACATAGGAGCAGCACAAGGTTTGCAGTTGGTTAAGCCAGCTTTACCAAGAATTTCAAGAGCATACTTAGACTGAGACAAGAAGTAGCCCGCAGGAGAATGGGCAACCGAAATGCCTAAAAAATAGTTAATATCACCCAACTCCTTCATGGAAAAGGAAGCATGCATGGAGGTAAGAAGAGCAGCGATATGAGAAGGATTGTTGCCTGTTAATAAAATGTCATCAACATAGATGAGAAGCACTGTAAGAGTAGCAGAGGTATGTTGAATAAACAGAGAAGAATCAGAAGAACTAATCACAAAGCCATTGGAGAGAAGAAATTTAGAGAAGGTAGAATACCAAGCCCTTGGGGCTTGCTTAAGCCCATACAAGGCTTTGTGTAATCGGCAAACCAACTGCGGATGCTTAGGATCAACATATCCCTGAGGTTGGGTCATGTACACTTCTTCATCTAAAACCCCATGGAGAAAGGCATTAGAAATATCCATTTGTTTAATAGGCCACCGAAAATGTAAAGCCAGACAGAGCAAAATCCGAATGGTAGGCTGCTTTGCAACAGGACTGAAAGTCTCATGATAATCCAAACCTTCCTCTTGAAGATAACCCTTAGCAACCAAACGAGCCTTATGCCGAGCCACAGAGCCATCGGAATTCTTTTTAAGCCGATAGACCCATTTGCAGCCAATAGACTGCTTGCCAGAAGGAAGGGAGACTAAGGACCAAGTATGCTGCTGTTGAAGAGCATGAAATTCAGCATCCATAGCAGCAGACCAAGCAGGAGAAAGAGAAGCAGCCTTAAAAGTAGAAGGCTCATGAAGATCGGAAGTAATAGCAGCAAAGGACAGAGGGGCAGAAAGAGAGGCAGATTTAGAGCGAGTAGTCATAGGATGAACATTGGTAGAAGAATGAGGAAGGGAATAAGAAGACAAATCAACACAGAAGGATGGAGCGGGAACGGAAGAAGAAGGAGGAAGGGAAACAGACGGAGCAGAATTATGAGAAGTGGAAGAAGAACCAGCAGATAGAGGAAAGAGAGCAGGAATAGCAGAGTTAGATGGGGCTACAGCAGAAGGAGGAGCAACAGGTGGAACAGAAACAGACTGAGGAGACACAGAGGAAGGGACAGTCGGGGATGAAGCACCAGACCTGGGAGGAACAACAGAAACTGGCCAAAAGAAGGACTGTAAAGACGAAACAGTCGGGGAAAAAGATAATGAAGAAAAAGGAAAAGTCTGTTCATGGAAAGTGACATGACGAGAGATATATATTTTGTTGGAGGAAGGGTCAAGACATCGATAACCCTTAGTAGCAGGAACATAGCCCAAGAAAACACAAGGAGCAGACCGGGGCTGAAGTTTATGAGCAGAATAAGGACGCAACCAAGGGTAACAAAGACAGCCGAAAACACGAAGAAAAGAAAAATCAGGAGACTTATGAAATAATTTTTCAAAGGGAGTGAGGTCGTGTAGCTTGGAACTAGGCATGCGATTTATAAGAAAAACAGAAGTAGCAACTGCCTCAAACCAATAGGTGAGTGGAACAGAGGACTGATGCAGAAGAGCAACAGCAGTTTCCACAATATGACGATGCTTGCGCTCAGCAACACCATTTTGGGCTGGTGTATAGGGACAAGCTAATTGATGATCAATACCAAATTTCTTGAGAAAATTTTGAAATTCATTGCTAAGAAATTCAGAACCATTATCAGTGCGTAAAATTTTAAGAGAAATCTCAAATTGATTTTCCACAAAGGCCTTAAACTCCATAAATTTGGAAAAAACCTCACTTTTATAGTGCAAAGGAAATATCCATGTAAACTTGCTATATTCATCAACAAACAAGACATAAAATTTGTATGTAGCAGGAGAAGAAGAAACTGTAAATGGTCCCCAGACATCACTGTGAATTAAAGCAAATGGTTTATTAACAGCAGTAGTTGAAAGGCTAAAAGGCAGCCTGTGACTCTTTGCAACACAACAAGGTGAGCAAACAACAGAAGTTTGATTTCTATGTACAGACAACTGAAATTTATTACAAAGAACTCGAAATTTGTGAGTAGATGGATGACCAAGCCTAGAGTGCCATATGTCAGGAGAAGAAGTAGTAGTTCTGTAACATGCTTGATGAGGGAGAGACTTAGGAAGAGCAGCTGGAAGATGATAGAGGCCGTGAGAGGAAACACCTTTGTACAAGACAGCCTTACTTGTCTTGTCCTGAATAATGAAGTGATCAGCATCAAATGTTATAGTACAATTATTATCATTAACCAATTTATGAACTGAAATCAAATTGGCTGAAATTTGAGGAACATGAAGAACATTACGAAGCTGGAAAGAAGAAAAAGGAGTAGGAAGAAGGCCATTACCCTTGTGTGTTGATCGAAGAGAGAAGAGAGACACCATCACCAACCATTACCTGATCATGACCTTCGTAGGGTTGATACATATTCAAGTTCTGAAGATCATGTGTGATATGACTGGTGGTAGCAGCAGAATCTAAATACCAGTTCTCAGAAGGATGTGATGTAGAAGCAACGTAGGCTTTACTTGATCCATCGAATGAATGATGAACAGGCTGTGAAGAAGCAGATGGCTGAAAAGAAGAGTCCAATCGGTACCAACAGTTGAGAGCACTATGATTATTCTTGCCACAAATCTGACAGATGACAGAAGTGGAATTGGATCGTCCACCTCTGCGACCACGAGAAGAAAATCTACCACCTCGTGAATCAGTGCGATCTCCTCTGTGAAAATTGGTTCGATAAGAATTCCGATGATTCTGTGAGGAAGCAGTATGGGAAGCAGAGTAAGCCATGTGTGAACCAGAAGAAACTTTAGAATTATTTTTTTCAATGTGAAGAGCTTCAGAACAGAGAAGTGAAGACAGAACATCCATTGAAATTGGATCTGTTTTGGCTCTAATTGTAGTGTTAAATGCACTGTATTCCGCCGGCAAACCATTGAGAGTCAAGAGAACTAAATCCTCATCATCAACAGCAGATCCAGCCAAAGCCAATTGATCAGCAATATCCTTGATTTGTGCAAGATACTCCTCCATTGAGGAAGAGGTTTTGGTGATGTTATGAAGCTTATTCTTAAGCTGGTGAATGTGTGATCTTGAGAGAGAAGTGAATCGCTTCTCAAGATTATACCAAACCTCAAAACTAGTTTTACAATGACATACAGATGTAAAGATTGAAGGAGAAAGAGTTGCAGTAATACAACTCAGGAGGTGAGCATCAACAGTACACCAATGAGTGAATTCAGGATTCAAAACACTCACACCTTCTTTGTCGGTGATCATTTCAGAAGGAGGAACAACAGCTCCATTCACATAGCCGAGCAGTCCAGTGGCACGAAGAACATTGAAGAGTTGATTTTTCCATACAATGAAATTGCTAACATCAAGCTTTACAGTGACAAATGCACTCAGATTCGAGACCAGAAATTTTAGATTTGAAGGAAGTTGAAATGAAGAATCCATGGAAGCCATGGAAGGACCTTTGAACTCGCTAGAGCATTCGTGGCTCTGATACCATAAAGAATATTTTGAATCTTTTCTTCTTATTCATTCATCTGCAACTAATACAATTTATAGAGAAGAGGTTACAACTGTTAACTCAACTACAGTTAACTGAACTATGATCCTAACTAACAGAGGTTACATAACTAATCTTCTTTAACAGTAAGTAGTTAGAAGTTAGTTATGATAAAGGAGATTTGATCTTGTGTTATGCAGGGCTGCTGATCTTGTGGTATGCAAGACTTGATGTACACTAGCTGACTCATTGTCTTCTTGATTATTGGCTTCTCGGTCTTGCACCAACGGCACTGTATTCTTATCTATGTGGTATGTACACTTTCTTCATTTCCTCAATGAATCATTATTGCATGTTGTCTTTTTCTAGCATAGAGAGTTACTATGTTATATAGTTGACTGATTTATGCTGTTATGCTAATTTGCTTTGGCCTTCGACCATCATCATGAGGGAAGAGGATACATTCATTTTTTATCATCCTTGTCCACCTTATGATTGATTTCAAGAATATTAGAGATGATACCTTCAACTTCTCTGAAAGCCTTCTGCTAGGATAAAAATGCCTTTAATTCTTATTTAACTGTTGCATAGGCTAAAAACTTCCCTTTTGACTATTTTGTATCGTTGGATCTCTAGGGAGTAAAACTTAACCTAGAAATTTTGGAATTTGTTGAGAACTAGGAGATTTGAGGGGTGTATATAGTGTCTTCTCCTTGATGTACATGGTCAACATCCTCTTTTTGATGATCTTCATAATAAATTGTCAAAAAAAAGAGAAGAAGAAGATGATATGCCTTTAGGCCTCATTTAGTTGTCCGGAAGAAAACGAAGTACTGGAAATCAACTCTCTCATAACTTTTTCTATGTTCAGTTAGCAAAAAGTTTGGGACCCATATTTTTAACTTTCCCACTAGGATAAGTTTTCCCTCAAAACATGTTTTTGCAAAATGTACAAGATTTTGAATGAATCTCAATTGTTCACCTTTTTTGTCCTGACAAGCGAACACATACGAAAAAACAAGTTTCCCTTTACTACACTTTTCTTCATAACAACTCTCACACAAAATTCATGACAATTGAGCGGAGCCTTAAAGTCTAAACTATTTGCATATCAGACTTCTATCCATACAAGGTATGGAAGCCCGTAGGAAAGAAAATTTATTTGAAAGGATAAGAAATTGTTAGTGCATGGATCACTCTTGCTATGTGGCAGGCCGTGGGTATGACATCATCTCCCACCTTAGGGTCTTCACCCTCCACATGGCAAGCCCTCAAGGTTGCTGTGATATCTCCTAAACAAATCATTGGGGTTAATTATGTGCCTAGACTAAGTGGGGGCACACCAACCACCAAATATGGTAGATTGACTCATAAGTATGCCTAATACATTAGTTGCAGGCCGATGCACCTAGTGAATGAGTCAAACTATGGGATGCCTCGTGGCATGGCCTAGGGGACTACTAGGTCAAGCTGAACCACCCTTGCTTGACCATCCCTCTCAAAAATATCGTGGCTTGGCACCCTATAACTCGGCTAGGATAATCTCTCGCCAGGCCATGACCCTTTGTAACTCATTCCTATAGGCTCCGTTCAGTTATCAAGAAATTTGTGTTAGAAAATTGGTCCAAGGAAATGTTCCCAGGAAATTTGTAATAAACTAGAGTAGAGGAAAAGGAAACTTGTTTTCCATATGTGTTCATTTATTAGGAAAATGGAAGTGTATTGTTGAGATTCTTGCAAAATCTTGTATTTTTTGTCGGTCATGTTTTGAAGGAAAATTATCCTAGTGGGAAAGTTAAAGATATAGGTCCCACAACTTTCTTGCTAACTGAACATGAAAAAATTATGGGAAAGTTGATTTTCCTAGACCTTACTTTCTTTTCCTAACAAGTGAACGGTGCCATAGGGTATCCCAAGGAGTTTCCAGGAGTACCACCTGGCCAGACTGATGTACCTATGCTCCGCCACTCCCATTTGGTAGCTTATGTCTTTCTTTCACCCCGTAATTGGGACTTCTATATACCATTACTATTATTATTATCACTACCTTGGCATTCTAGGCCTAGACATTCATCACTTGGGATCGTTGGAGGATTGAGGCTTGAAGGTTAGGACCAAGGGCTTGTCAAGGTTTCTTGGCTCGTTCCCCTTAGTGAGAAACTCCTCCTTGATCGGTCTGAGAGAGAGAGAGAGAGAGATAGAGAGAGAGAGAGAGCCGTGCTAACTCAAAGTATCATACCTACCACTTCACATGATGCTGTGATACACACCCTCTGAGGTGTCATACCTAACATTGCAACTTTTATGATACAAACCCCAAGGTCTGAATCATTGGACACAGGTAGACCTTGATACCTCTACTCTGTCAGGCAAGGGGAGTTAGCACCTGTCCACATATGAGATAGCCTCCAACGGTCTAAGACCTTACAAACGGATATCCATACAACTTGATCAACATCTTCATTCTCTTGCTCAATTTCCCTAAATGTTGCCCAAAAGTCAACAAAAAAATAAAATAAAATAAAATAAATTTGATTAAAAAAGACAATGTAATTTTTTTTTGTCAGAGACTTGAAGCTTCAAATATGTTGGAAATGGCTGTTCACATTCAATAACATTATATCCAAAATTTATTTGCTAATATGACGTTGATTATTTCCAACTCATATGATAACATGAGCCCTAGGAATTTTAACAGAACTGATTCTAGGAAAGTACTCCTAATCTAAAATCCAGGATATCGCTTCTTCTTTGAAAATGCTTGATCTGAATTATGGATGCTCTTGAAGTCACTGTGACATCAAAGTTGGCGCAAGTATTAGAATGACTACTTTTTGTATGCATGTTTATAAGGCCTGCAATTTCATGGCTTTAATTCATGTTGTTGAAGCCCATTCCCCTCCCCAGCCCTCTGAAAATGTAATATAATGATTAAGTGAATAAAAAGTTTGTGAATTTGAAAAGCCTAGTTGCGCTTAGTTTACCTGTGATAATTGGTGATTGAGATAAAAATGAATTGCTTTTACTGTGTTTTGGGCATACCTTTAACTATATTTTCTCAGAACTAGTTTACTTATTGTTTTTAAGAATATGGCATTTTGACTTTTCTGTTGTTGTCAAGTTGAGTGGCCGTTGAATGTGCACTGAGCATATCATCTATCCTTCCCATGAAACCCCTTGCACTCTTTCTTTCTTTAAACAAGAAGTGCCTATGAAACTATTCTCTCTTTGTTATTTCCCTCTAATGGAACATATTGCTGTGCAAACACAATTTTGTGTTAACCTCACCATTTTTTAGTGAACCAATTCTTACCCATTATACACCTTAGTTGGTAGACCATAGGTAGTTGAAATTTTTAGTTCACTTGTATTTTCTATTGTGTTTAAATAGGAGGATACTATTATCATTTTGCTTATCTGGTCTTTTCTTGTTTTTTGGCATTCTTTCCCTGATACCTTTAAATGTAACCAAGATATCTCCTTGTAGGTTCATTCTGTCTGGGCAGCTGCAGAAGCTTATTCAGCCCCTTCTATTGTTATAACATCTTATTCTCAGAATGGGCTTCATGTGTTTGATGATTTTCGAGAGGCTTATGCATGGTTGAGCCACAACACTGAGGTGGATGATAAAGTAAGCCCATTCTATCCCCAGTTTATCCCTTACAGCGTATACGCTTTGTTATTCTATGTTTGTTTTACTAAATATTTATTCTCGTTAGTTTCATGGTGGCACCATCGTTTGAAAGTGCTGTTGCTCTATGACCTTTTTCATTTCTTGGTACTCTTCTTTTTTGTCTTTTCATTGTTATCAATAAAGTTGTTAGTGAATAGTACAAGGGTTAAAAATAGAGATTCACAGAAAATAATACTTTGCAGGCTGCGATGACAATTGTATTCACCCATTTGGAGAAAAGCAATCAAATATCGTCTTCAAGAAACTTTATAACCAATGCATAAGTTCACATTGCTCTCTTGCCTGAGTTGATAGTATGAAGAATGGGTTAAATTTCATTTGAATTTGCTGAATTTATGCAGCAGGTTTTATATGTTTTACAATGATACTAAATTCTGGTATCTTAACAAAATGAAGATATATATATATTTTTGGTAGGTAAATGAAGATATTTATGTTTACAGTTTCTTTGTATTAACTTCTTTCAGGTTGTATCTTGGTGGGACTACGGTTATCAAACAACTGCTATGGCTAACCATACTGTCATTGTTGACAATAATACTTGGAATAACGTGCATATTGCTACTGTTGGTACTGCGATGTCATCTCCTGAAAGGCAGCTTGGGAGATATTCAACTCCTTGGATGTGAAATATGTTCTGGTTGTATTTGGAGGTTGGTTTTCTAATGTTGCTAAGATTATCTTACTTTGGGGAACAAAACAATATTCTGAAGTTTGACTTTACAGGTCTTATTGGCTATCCAAGTGACGATATCAATAAGTTCCTGTGGATGGTTCGTATAGGTGGTGGTGTATTCCCTCACATCAAGGAACCTGATTATCTGGTAAGTAGTTATTTTTGTCAGTTTAGTTTCTGATAGGAATTTGTGGTATTCCAATTGATGATGCTATGTTGCCACACCAGGTAATGATCTTTGAATGTGTTTGAGATGTACAAATCAGTAATTGGAAGTTCACTGCATATAGTGGAATACTATGTATTATGCTGCAATGTCATGCTTACATAACAAATATTTATACAATTGTGCACCAAGCAGGATTAAAATAATTCGTTATCTAAACTATTTGGGGTCAGTCATAAATATCTTGGCCCCCCATCCAGCTCTACCCAGGGCGATAACTTCAGTCAAACTGCACCTAGTAAAATTTTCTTTCTATTTCAATCATTGCCAATTTTGATCTTCTTCCCTACCATTAGCTGCCTTCTTTGGAGCAGTTGTCAGCAAGGTTTCAAATTATGGAATTGGCTTTGCTTATTTGTTGCGGTCATTGTGCAACGATATTGGGAGCATCAGTCAATGTGTGAAGGGAATCAGAAACTAAACTCATGAGATTTTTTCAAGCACATTTTTAACACTAAAAAACTTATTGATAAGTATGTTATGATCCAATTTATCAAAATTTGAATGTTTGTAATGGTTTTAATCAATATTGTGCACCTAAGAACATGTTTTCTAAATGTTATTGAATTTTAGTTTTGTTTTAAGGCTTAAAAAGTGGAGAATTTCGTCTAGTAGGGAATTGCACTATCTAGAGTATTTAGAAATGCTAGTAGAATAGATTAGATAATTCATAAAAATATAGTAATTGTTAGTCAATATTTGTTGTTACAATGGCGATACAAGTAATATGACAACACTAGTGGCTAATATAAGGTATGCTATGTGTATTACCTCACTGGTTCATGAGTTTACACATAAAACAAATGACGTATACAACTCTTAATTTTTTGAATTAGTAGATTACCATTTAAAATTCGTAGTTTTGATTTTAAATCAATAAGTTAATAATATAGATTAATGAAATTAGGATTTTCAATTAAAGAATATGAAAATGAAGAATTTAAAAAAATGAAAATAATTTAAAATAAAAGAATAATTTGAGTGTTAATGTTTAAGGAAGAATAAGAGATTTTCAGTTTAGAGTTTTACTTTTAAACATTTTTAATGCCTTAACAGAGGTAAAATTGAATATCGTACCATAACAGTGATGTAATGGCTTGTAATCTGCAGTTGTGTGCAGCTTTGACTCTTTTTGTTATGGAACTCCAAAATCCCTTTATGTAACAGCTATTACATAATGTAGTGGCCGTTTTTTAAACTCATGGTTGTCAGTCCTGATTGCACAGAGCCAAAGCTTTCTGGTTAATTCTGGTTTATGGCTTCGAGTTTAATATATAATGTCATGAGAACTGATTTGTTTACATTAGAAACAACCCTTGCATTGTATCCTCTTGTTTAGAGATTGAAAAACTAGGGCAAGTGATTGAATGTTTTCTCTTGGTTTGCGTCTAAGCTTTGTTATATGTCTTTTCTTTATTTGGTGGTAATAAAAGCTTACTTACCAAAAAAAAAAAAAAGAATGTTACAGATTACTTGACAAAAGTCTATGATATGGATAAATTAAAACATAGAAAATGATACATCGTTTATTTTTCAGATTTAAAAATTGAAGTATTGTCATGTTGACAAAAGTTCAAAACCTATTGCATATTTTTGCATGTCATTTGTTATTCTCCAATCATGAAACACTTAGTTCTCTGTTTTCTTTAGACATGCATGTCTATTACTTATCATTTTTTTTATACATGATTAGGTTCATGTATGCCTGTGCTTAGGTATATCTTATCTTTTGTGGATTTGTTTTATCTTATCATCTTTTGTTTTAGTATGGCCGAAAAAATATGATATATATATATATATATATTGTAGATTTCTTTTCTTTCTTTTTTTTTTAATTTATTTATTTGGTTTATTGATAATATGAGATTTTAACATATTTGTACCTCATTTGTCTTTTGAAAAGAGAGATGGTCAGTACCGGATTGATTCCCAAGCCACTCCAACCATGCTAAATTGCCTCATGTACAAACTCACATATTTCAGGTGCGCCGTAGCAATGAACTTGCTTCATTTATTTGTGGAAGTTGTGTTTATTTTGGCCGTCCAGATTCTTACTTGACGTTGTCTATTTTATCATTGATTTGTCGAGATAGATGGTAAAGGCTTTGATAGAGTAAGGCAGACTGAAATAGGGAAGAAACACTTTCAGCTTTCCCATTTTGAGGAGGTAAGATAATCGAAACACCAAATGTGTGGAAATTTAGGAATTGATTAGCTGTGGATCTTTTGATTGTCTTTTTAGATTTTCTGCATCAGCTAAGCAAGAAATTAGTTTTGTCTTGTTTGTTATAAATTAGTTTTTATGGTTTATGTTCATTCATTCCAGGCATTCACAACTCACCATTGGATGGTTCGGATATACAAGCTAAAACCTCTGAAGAACAGGATCTGAGGAAAGACAAAGAAATCTAAAGCGGTACATAGAAGAGAAGCGAAGATTCCTCTATAGTTTTGTTCCATGTATATCTTGAGATTCGATCTGCTACTATATTGACTTGTATGTTATTATTCTTTGTTTTAGCAGAAAACTAGCTCAACAACTACCTCAAAGAGAAGCGGGTCAAGAAAGAACCCTTGGCACTAAAACAGCAAATTTATAAGATCCTACATTAGGTCAAAGAGAAGGATTGTGAGGGCAAAGTTGGCAATCTTTCTTGCCGAAATGACAATGATCGATCAAAGATTTTGTAGCTCGTCTTCGATCGGCATACTTTCTTCTCCATTTATGTTCCACTGTTTCCCAAAGAGCATTATCAAGGCGATTTTTGGACCAGTTAACTTGCTGGTATAGATGTAAAAGTAATGCATATTTCTAGAGCAGGGGATTAGGGATAGCTTTAGGTAGAAATGAATTATGTAATTCATGATTGCATGATGAGTTGATGCCCTAGTTTTGATTATTATTTTGTTCAAATAAAGTTTTGATTATTATTATTATATTGTGGTTATCAAATTTTGACACACAGAGAGTGGCTGAAACTTTGCTTTCTTAAACTAATGTATTGCCCTTTAAAAAAATCTAAAAAATTAGAAAAACAAGAAAATTAGTTAAATTATGGGTAGTAGATAATATATATTATATTAATAATAAGTTTTCTTCAAATTTAATCCAAACAGATAAATATCACAACTCTTAGATTAAATTATGCAGCCATTTGCACTACATTTTGGGTTATTTTCATTACGATTTCTTAAACTAATAGTGAATACTATCTTACCCCTTTCATTTATGAATCATATATTTTGATCCCTTCAATTATAAAAACGTATCAATTTCACTCTCTGTAGACCCCTCTAGACTACTTCTAACTAGACTACTTTTAGAAGGTATGTATTTGTACATTTTTTATTGTTGAGAAGATCAATATGTACGAGTTCATAGATGATGAGTAAAGTGATATTAAAGACTCTAGTGTAATATTGAAGACTCAAGGTCAATATGTACAATTTTTACCAATAATTGAAGGGGTGATTTTACTTGTACCACTATTTTACCTCTTTACACCATCCATCTTATTACACTACTAAAGAAAATATACTTCTCATTACACTCTTAATATATTATTAAAACTAATCCTAAATTAGCTATTTTATCTCTTTACACCGCTAATTTTTGGAGCGAAAAGAGAGAAGCAGTAGAGGAAAAGAGAAAACAGAGAAGACGAGGGGTTCAGTGGAGCCCATAGTGAAGTGTCTGTTCAGTTACACAGTACTAGACAATTTACATTCTTCCGGTGTTATGCTGCCGGGAAAAATAGGTTTGTCTAGCGTTTTGTTGCTATTCATTTATAGAGCTGTAGACACCCCATTTTTGACCATCCTCATAACTTAGACGTTATCGTTTAAACACTCGATAATCATCCATGTTCGTGTTCGTTTTGAGTTCCCGGAGGTCTCGGCCGCGCGCTTTGCCTCAAGATCTCTCAACTTGTTTGTTTTTATGCTTGGTTGTGGACCAAACACTTGTGTTTTTGCTTCTGAGGGAAGATGGTGGCTTGTTGGCCATCCCCTCAACCCATCGGCCAAGGCATGAAACCATCGGCCTTGTTTTCTTGCCATCGGCCAAAAGTGTTGGCCGATCGGCACTCTTTTTAGTCGATCAGCCCTTGTGTTAGTCGATCGGCCTTGTTTTCTGGCCGAGCCCTGTTCATCTGCTTTATGCAGATATTTTATGCCAGCTATCACAGCTGGTATGCACAATTCACATCCTCCAATTAAACCTTGTTTTAGCTTGCTTAGGAAGCTTTGGAATTAGAACTCTATAAGAAGGGAGCTCCTCCTCCCTTCTCAGAGGTTCTGGAATTTTGATATAGAAGTTCTATATCTATCTCTCTCTATATTTCCTCTCTCTTTATATTTGTGTGTGTGTTTGTGCACTAAAGTGTCTTTTGTTCACACTTTTGCACTAGAGCACCTAGTAGAACACCATCCTTGGTTGCTGAGGTGCTAGGGAGTTGGTGTTAGAGTTCTTGAGGTGGTTTAAGCTTGGAAAACCTGCTGGAGCTTTGTTCTTGAAGGTGTTCTTCAAGGGTGAGCAAACTTGCTTTTAAACCCCATTCTTGCTTAAGCTTTTAGACCTATTTGTTTATTGTTTTAAGCTTAACTCTTAACTGATAAAAGTTCTGATTTTTGTTGCTTTAGATCTTTGTTTAAGGTCACTTTTTGGTTGGGGTCATCTCCTCCCTCTTAGGCCTTGTTAGGCCTTGTTTTAAGCCATCCCTTTTGGCCCTTGTTCTTGGCTTTGCATGACCTTTCTACCACTGAAATCCAGAGGATTTTCAGTGGTAGAAAGGTAGTTTTGAGGTCCAAAAAGGAGAGGGTCATCCCCTCTCCTTGTTGTCTTGTATGCTAGTATAAATGGCTTATATTGGTAGCATGTTTGCTTAGCTTGTTTTAGCTTCATTTCAGTATGTATTAGGCTTTGTTTTGCCATGATACAACACTGTTTTTGCTTGGTTTTGTCACTCCATGCATGCCTAATACACTTGTAGTGTAAATCACACAAACTAGTCTTATATGCTTCATGTTTGAGCATGTCTTTCTAGCTTATGTTGACTCCATTTCAGTGGGTTTTTGGTGTTGCTTTAGCATGCCATGACTCTATTTTGGGTGGGTTTAGTTGGCTCTTACATGCTTCATGTACTTGTCTTGCAATCCTCTCATTTGCCTTAACATGCATCATGCCTTAACATGTCATTCTAGCATGCTTTTGGCTTAACTTCAAGAAGCTTTTGTCCATGTTTTAGCATGCTCTAGCTCTGATTTGTGTTGTTTTAGTCATGCATGACTTGCTTTGTATAGCCATAAGGCATTCTAGCTTGTTAGCTTTGAGTGTCCAAGTCACTAGCATGCTTTATTTGGACTATTATCATGATTTGGCATCATTTGAAATGTTATTTCAGTCCATGTTTCATGCTCCTATACTTGCAATTACCACTCCTTTAATGCTTTGAAGAGTTGATGTCTTATGCCTCATGAATGGACCATTGTGTATGCCTCTATGCTTAGGTCTTTGGGATGCCATCTAAGTAGTTTTTTGGTTTATTTTGATATTCCCTAACTCTTTTTTTCATTGGATAAGTCATGCCATGTTTGGTTTTGATAGGTGTAGCATAATACCCCTTTTGTAGTCTTACATGCCTCATGCTTTTGGACTTTTGTTCTAGCTTGTGTTGGCTAGTTTCAAGCTTGTTTTTGGTCTTGTATTGACCTGCCTTGGGATTGTTTTGATAGCCCTTGGCCCTTTGGGGCTTGCCTTGTATGGCCATGGTTTGAGTCCCTTGGCTAGTTTCAAGTTTTAGGCCTTCTTACATGATTTGCTTGCTTTATTTGGTTGGTTTGGCACCTTTCCATGCATGATTCCAGAGCTTACCATGCTTGTAACATGTCCATATTTGTCCCCTTTTAAGTGTTCTTGAAAGTTGCCCTCCCATACCTAGGTGATAGGCCATCACATGTGCATGTTTGTATGTGCTTTTGTCTATTATTTCTTAGCATTTTGGCCACTGATTTGGGTATGTTGAGAGCTGTCCATTTTAGTTTAAGTCCATATTCGCATGTTGTTGCATGCTTGCCTCGCATGTTGTTGCATGCTTGTTGCATACTTGGCACATTACATGTTGTTACATGCTAATTCCACTACATGTTGTTGCATACTTGCTTATCCTTGCATATTGTTACATGCCTTGCATGTTTGCATGCTTAGGTTGCATTTCGCATGCTTTGTATGTTTTTGCATGTTGTTACATGTTTATTTCATTTTGCATACTTGTTAGATCACATGTTGTCACATGCTTGTTGTTGGTATTGTTGTCACATGCCTATGCCTTGCATCTTTACATGTTTAGGTTGTATGCCTATTGCATATTAGTTGCATTGCATGATATTGTTGCATACTTGTTGCATGCTTGCTTGCTTGCATGCTTAGGTTGCATCACGTCATGTGTGCATTGCCTTGCCTCTTGATCACACATGATAGAGGTTAAGGTCCCTTATGTGTTTTGTACATTTCATTTGATATTGAATTGCACACTTCGCTCATTTGGCCATCATGCATTGAAATGCGTGATTGGTGGTCCGAGGGTCGAGAGCTACACACCTTTGAGTCTCAAACATGACAAGGGGTGTAGCTACAAACATTGTCTTGTAAATGTATTGCCATGCTCTGTTTGTCCTCTGCTGCAGCAAAAGAGCATTTTGCAGGAAAAGATGGCCGATCGGCTATCTTCAGTGCCGATCGGCTATAAGTGTTTGGCCAATGGCTTCATATGTGGTCGATGACCCCTATTTCTTGGGCGATGACCATGATTTTTGGCCGATGGCCTCCCACAGTGCCCATGGGGTGAATCAAAAGTGTGTTGGGAATTTTTACACTTTGCAGAAGTACAGAGAAGTCAAACAGAGGCAACATGAGGCATGGCAACGGATTTCCGAGCGAAGCCGACCGAGCATGCATTTGTCCCTCTTCTCGAGGCCTCTTTACTGTTCTTCGTGGCTTAATTAATTTATTAATTATTTAAGTGTTGTAATAATTAGTTGTAGCTAGTTATTCATTTGATTGTGTAATAATTAATTAGCTTGTTAGTTAGTTAATTAGATGGTTTGTATTATTCTTTCGGTCTCTCCCTCGAGAGAGCCAATTGGTGTAATAAGTGTGCGTGAGTGTGTGAATGTCTTCCAACTCCACGTCTTTCTCCCTTTTACTTAACCGCTTATGATGGTTAGTTCTAGGTCATATTTTGATTAGCATCCTTATGTTATGCATGTTTGCATTCATTCATTTGTCTTGCATGTACCGGGCTCGGCTCATCATACAAACTGCATTGTATTTCAATTCCAAGTTGAATACATGTATCAAGTATTGCATCTCACATGCTATTTTAGATTAGCCGAGCCTATTTCTAGTTGCATTTTGCATGTGTTGCATTAGCCATCTTAACATGAGCTAGGATCATATATTGATTACTAACTAGTTCTTTGTTTTGGCTCGGAGTACACTGTAAGTGTTTATGCTTTAGCATCTTGCATGTGTGTGAGTGTTAACATGACAGCATGCTTGCCATGAGGCTAATTGCTTATGTGATATAACTGCCTGAATGCCTGTGGGTGAAGGCTGGATTACTTGAATTGGAACGATTCATTGAAATCCGTATTTTAGCCTACTTGCGAGTAGCAAACTTCAAACCATTTCCAAACAAACGGATATGCGATGCTTTGTTCCAAATTAGGCGATCTAGTCTATACTTGTGTGTTGTGCGCATCACGTAGTAATTCTAGGCTAATAACTGGAATAAGAACACATGTGTTTTCAAAAACAAGATATCATGTTTAGTACAGGCCGATCTTTGCTCGGGCAAGCGGGGGTGCTCATAGATGACATTTCCTAATCGTACCCAAGTTCCTGAGCCGAAGCAACTTTGGTGATGACGGACACGTGGCCTTAGGCACGAGTCAGGGTTTCCTAAATTCCCCCAAAATAAAATATTTAGGTGGCGACTCTGTATTTGGCAAAGCAGTCCATGTTTGGCACTTCTTTCTTAAAAATCAGTTTTCCAAAACAATTTGCCGGATTTGGACTCTTTGGTGATTTATCGGTCTTGCATCGCACTTTGTGAGATTAGATTCAGAACCGTGACATTGAGTCCGAACTGTAGTAGCTAGAGAACAAAACGAGATTCTCTCGGGAGTTCTCCGGGCGCGTCTACAAGAGCCACTTTCTTCCAAACAATAATTTGGACCTATTCGGTAATACAATACTAACAAATTTGAATTCATCTAGTGTCATGTTACTAGACAAACTTTTTTTTCCTAGCAATATGTTGCCGTTCGATTGGATGATAACAAGTTTTTGATTCCGGTTAGTTGTG